>JAWQUT010000158.1:847253-954723 GCA_033807755.1 Ellobium chinense
CCCCCCAACTGTAAGTAAAAAAGGAGAAATTCAGTTTTGTGTTTTCGGAGAATAATTTACACACTAATGCAGTAATCTCTGCATGATATACTTATATCGTCTGGGCTGCATTTCTGTTTCTTTCATATTTGTTTGCTAGTCTCAGACACCAATGGACGGAGCCTAGAAGATTTGTGGGTGGAGCTTAGACATTGTATTAGCATTGTTTTAGAGTTGGACAGTACATTTGGGAGCAATAAGGTTTCAAATTGCCTCTTTCAGGGCCAAACACCACATTATCATAACATTTCTACATATGTTAGGACTGTTAGCAGAAAATGCCCTGGTTTATAATCCTCATTGCTGTCTTATGACGAAAAGTCTCATATGCAATGGAATTTCTATTCTTGTCAGCGATGGCAGCTTAGTAGGCCCTTTCCAGGCATGTTTTGGTTTTTTCATATGCAATTTGGCTCCGCTTGAAAAGAATTCTGGCCACCCTGCTCACAGTATGGCGGCATTGATTTTGGTGGTCTGTTCTGTAATGGCACCATTACCAAAGATGACCTCGTCAGAATTAGAGGAGAATGTTGCATCTGTGAATTATGTCAGCCATCTATGTAAGCAATAGTAGCGGTGTCTAGAGATAACTTCCAGAAAATCATCTCGAATTAACTTCCTGTTTCATGCGATCTCCGAGGCCCCACCCATAGACCGCCCCTTCATTCCCAAAATGAAGTCTTTCATACATAAAGAAGCTCTGTATTGACATTTAAGGTCATAACTCTCCTTAGGTCATTTTAAGACATGTGGAGTATGACCTTATATTTTAGCACAGACGAAACATAAGTGAAGTGTAATATTAATGATACTGATATATTCTACTAATGGTTGTACCTGATTCTAAGAATACATAGCTTATTCACTAATGAGGTATTGTCTTTCTCCACAGAGACTTGCTTATATTCTGGCAAGACCATTATTTGCATAAGGACAAAGACTGCAGTGCCTTGGAGAAGGTTTGTTCACATTTATCCACTAATTCTCTAATAACTTCATGTAATCCATAGATTAGATTAGTATACAGTCAAAGAGTTGCTGGTCTGAGATAAAGTATTCATCAGAAACCTTTTAACTTTGATTCCCATGAATTGGAAATACTCTGGTACATGTTGTAATGCTCTATAGTCTTAGTTACATTTATCCACTATTTTTTTTTTAATGCAGTCAAGGGTTTAAGCTCCATATTCATGAATTTCAACATAGATGTATAATTGCACTAGGTAAATGCGCTAATTTTATGTGCAGAAAAAAAGAGAGCCTGTGCACAATTTGCACACACTGTACACAGCGAAAGCCAATTTCGTATCTTCCTAAAATCAGCTTTCATTGTAGTGTAGTTGATGATTACATGACAGAATCCTGCTTCCTGCTTTTGTCAGCCAGCATAAACAGGGTCTGCAGTTTATCTCATCATACATACATTGCCGTGGCTGTTTCAAAGCCACGAGGATTGAAAAGTTGCACACCTGTACTGAAATTAACAAATTAAAAAAAAACCAAAAAACTGTGACTGGTTTTGATTACTGAAGCTCATAGAATGACTGGATTCAAAACAAAAAGAAACCGATGACAAAAAGCTGAAAATTTTAGGAAATATGAAAATCAGGTCTGAAAAATAGGCATTTTTCACAAAACAAGAAGTCTAGATCTAGATGAAAAAAATGACAAAGCATCTTTCATACCAAACAGAGACCATACGCTGACCGCAGTGTCTGCAAATTTTTCCCCCAGCTATTGTCATCCCAGAGAAAGCATTTTACACGTTTCATGTTGATTGAAGCTAGCAGTGATAATAGTACTAGGCCCCACACAAATTTGAGGCTATTTTCTTATGTGATTGTTTCAAATTGATCTGCAGAGTTCAAAGATCAGCTTTGCCTATTGGAAAATGACAGTCTCCATGCTTGTCTCAGAGGACAAGTCATCCCCCACATCTGTCTGTTATTACATCAATCCTATGCCAAGTGACAGGACAAACTGACCCATCCCTGTCTTTAGGGAGCATCATCGCTCACAGATACTTTGGGTCATACCACTGGCTTTCAAGAGAGGGTGATTCCAGAATTTTTGGAAAATTCCACAATGGAGTTCCACAGTGGAGCACAAGATTAGAAGACTCCTACAAGATAAACTACAGTGTGGAGATTTTGCCAGTGTGATGTTCAAGTGATCGTAAGAGTGATGGAATAAGAAAACTTCAGTGAATGAATCAATGCCTTGCTAGGTCATACCCTTTAGAAATTTTCCATATAGCTCTGATATTATCAATGAAAAAAATGGCCAGTGAAGCTTGTCCATTCTTAGGCGTTCATTAGCAATATGCAAGTCACACTGTGAGAACCAGCTTGTAGAATATGTGTAGGTACTGATTGAAAATGGGTTATGTAACAGATAACAGAAGAGTAACATGACAAGCTGTCTTTATTGAAGTTAGAGCCATGCAATCTTTCAAAAGCTGGAGGCCTGTGTTTTTAAATGGGTGTTTCACTTTCAGGATTTCTGTACATAAAGAATTTCTAGTTGTTGAGTGGGACAACAAGATCTTAGGACATTATGCCAATTTAAGCGGCATTTAGGGCGTTTTTAACCAATGTAAGTTACATCCGTATCATCAAAGGAGCAGATGAATGTGAATTAAAAGTAATAGATTTAATTTTTTGACTAAATAATATTTTACATTTCATTTGTTTTATAACTTGTTGATATGGAAATTAATGTTGACATAGTTGTTTTTATCAGAGAGCAGAAAGACTGTCATTAAAAATCAATTTGGTAATGTTTTATTTTAAAAGTTATTTTGCTGAGCATACTAATGCTAAATGAATTTAATCATGTCAAGATATTCTTTATGGAGGAATATTTTGCAGGGATTTAATTGTTACTCTGCGACACAGTTTCATGTAGTGTTTACTTTCACGTATTTACATTTAAGAATTCCTACTCTGGCCATTCTGTACAAAGTGGCGCATTGTTGAATAGCTTTTATCCTTTTTTTGTCTTTTGAAATAACATTAATGGGCTTTCAGTTGAGACATTTTGTAATGTGTTTTAAGTTTTACATTGAAACGGCAGACTATGTAGCATAGTTTTATTAATAGGAGATGCCCACACTTGTAAATATTTTCATAGTTGGAAATCACTGAAAGATGAATTAATCATGAGGCTGGAAGAGGAGACTGATAATTTGAGGATTCAGGGGCTTAGACTTTTTTTTTTTTTAGATTTAAGATTTATAAGCTCTCTTTCTAAGTCACCATGACTGCAGTGTGTAATAGATCTCATAACTGTACAGGGTCTTCTCAGCCAACGGCAAAGCACAAATAATGCTGGTGCCAATCACATCCCTAGAATTCTTATATTAAGGCCTTACTTGCAACATGTGTATATGTAATCATTCAGCTTGTAATCATTCGTCAAGAAGGTGTTCCAAAACATGCTTTAGCATGGATATAGAGCATGCAGGCAGCGCCTTCCATACGCAGCAAGTTATTTTCCCTAAGCAAATTCAGATGTTGCTACTGACATACTGGAAGTGTTGTATGTCTAAATTCTTTCAGAACCTTGTTGGTAGCATAAAAGGGCTCCCTTCTGTAAACATTTTGTGAGGTTTTGTATATTTGTAACAGAACTGATAAAAATGAGGGCAGTGTCCTTCAGTTGCAATTCAACTGGGTCAGCTTTTCCAAATATGAATTTATTTAATTTTTTATCAGCCTTATGAATGAGAGGATGTCCCTACTCATTAACATGAAAGGCAGTCAGCTTTGAAATAATTTTAGAAAGTGGCATCTCAGGTTACGAGTATGATATCCCTTATAGCTTCTGTTTTTAGAAAGTGTTTATGATGATGTTTTTGAAAATTCCATGTTGTCTTCTACATTAAGAATGGAAGTTGTGTAACATTCACATGATGCATCTTTTCCCCTGGTGGTATGTTCCTGCAATAACTATTTCCTACAGAGTTTGAGGCATCAAGGATTGTAAATGTTCAGAGGAGATTCATTACGTTTCCAACAATGTTTTATGTTTTATAAGTTTTGCCCACTAGACTGCCAAATTGGATCGAGACAGACCTGTGTTTGAAGCTATCTGTTATGAAACAAAAAATCTTATGATGTTTTTGGCTGATTTGGTGAGGGGGAGAATAACTACCTCATCTGGCTTGTGCTGAGTTTGATTCCATTTTTACCTTGTTTCATGGAGACAGATGTCTTTGAAGAAATACAGTTTTTTTTTAAATTTTCAAACCTTAAGAATGCTGTTGTCTGGATAATTGTATAATTCACATGCTTGCATGCCACCTGTACAGTTTTATTGTATGAAATTCACGTGATTCTGTGGATATGGAAGTTAGCTATGCACCTGTGGAGAAGACTACCGCAAATCTTACGCACCTAAAGTTGAGAAAGGGTAATACTCCTGCGCAGGTGCAAACTTCTGTGTTGAACATTTGCATTGATGAATAATAAAGTGCTGGGCAGCCACTGATAGTTAGCAGTTCTACTTTGCTGAGGTAAAGCCTAGCAATTCCAAACTTTGAGAAACAAGAGATCGGAGCAGAAAATTTGCTGTTCTCCCTGCAATACTGTCGTGGTTTTACAAAGCACTTTGGAAGGGGAAAAAAATGAAAATAGGACTTTTATTTACCCTGTTGGGAAATTTGTTGTTCAATGCTATATAGTGTCAGTGTCATACATTTCATTCATAATACAGATAAACATACAGATTATAGTATAGATTGCAAGGTTTTATTCACACCAGAGTCGTCTCGGGAATAGCAGTGAAATGTCTTTCCAGAGGCCACAACAAAAACAGTCCCGTCTGAAAGTTTGACCCACAAACCAAGACTTGACAGCCTTCAGTTTATGAGAACCCACAAAGAAGCACGGCCACACTGCAAAGGGACAATAAACTATTTTCTCACTTGAATGTCCTGTAGTGGATTATTTCCCTGTTCTGACTAAGGATAGTGCATACTGCATTTTATGTTGTAAATTCATAGATCTCTTGATGAAGTTCTATAACTTACAACTTTAAACACGACATAACTTCCATTTATTTTTAATATATTACATGTTTGCAATCATTTCTTACTTGCACATGTAGGTTAGAATCTCATAGATTAGCAGAGGTAAAGTTTTGTTTGTTTGCTCAGAACTAGATGTTTGAAGTTGCTAGGTTTTGCTCCATCAGGGTAGAGTAGTGCAGCACTGTTTCTTTAAGGCTCTCCAATGTTCTTTCTGATACCCGGGGTCAAGGACCTGTCTACCACTGATGCATAGTCGTGCTCATTTGATTGGGTGCGTAACTTGAATTGATGTATATGTGTTCACATGAATGTGTTTGTATATGTTACTGTAGTTGCAATTCATATGTTAAAAAAAAAAATGAGCAAAACTTTTTGTTATTATGTGGGTGATGCCCGTGATTAATGTTTCTACTTCGTCTGAAGGTACAAAGTACCACTTTTTCTTTCTCTGATAATGATTGTAAAATATGTTTGTCATATGGGTGGCCTTCCGCAACATTTCATCACACTGTGTAAACAATGAACAAAATTTGGACGAAATTATACCGGTTATACATCATGCGAAATGTCTTGATAATTTTAAAGCAGTATTTTAAATTAGGTCTTGTTTTTCCAGAACGTCAATAGAGGAGCACTGCTGGTTTCAACTTGATTGACAGTAATTTTGACAATAGTTCTAAAAATCTGGAGCAGCAAAATGATGTTCATAAGTGCATTCGTATAAAACAGGGATGGAGATTTTCTTTTTTTTATCCAATTTTTTTAACATATTTTTTCATTCTCATGTGGCTCTTCAACTACTGAATTTCGTTAAAGTTTCTGTTTTAAATATCTTACTCTTGCTTTCACTACATTTACTGATAAATATTCCACATTTAATAAGGTTAGAAGTATTTGTTTTAGGATTTTTTTTTTTTTGAAGTTTCCATCCCAGCCACTAAAACAACAATAAATAAAAAAACAAAACAAAAAACACCAAGGACATAGGTTTTTTTTTTATTTCTAGACCTTTGTTATTTCAGTATTTTGTTTGAAATATTTAATGTACAGTATGTTGCATCTGGTCTCCAGTGTGATTATGAATTTTAAGTGAACTGATATAGTGTAAATTTAAAATGGACTGATGCAGTGTGGTAGGAAATATAATTTCCTTTTAGAATGTTTTGTGGAATCATTCCATCCAATTGTATGCCTCATTAGATTCAGTTGAAACAGTTCTGACCATGCAGGATGCTTAAGCCCTGTGGAGCTAAACTTATGTGTGTGCGAGTTTGCATTTTGCTGGTGTGTTTTGATAGATGCAGGTAGTGACCGTAAGTGAAAACTTTAGCTGCAGGTTGCTAAGAATGAGAGTTTCAATTTAAAAAAATTTTAATGGTGTGATTGACTTTAGTGTCTTGAAGTGTTTCCTATGTCCAGTGATTTCATGAAAATGCCTTCTTTGAATGTATGGCTAAATTTTGCTCTTGCCCTTTAACTGATACAGTTCACTGTTGTATGACATAGTGATGAAGAATTTTTCTGTATACCATTTACTGGTTTCATCACTATGTCATCACCAGTGAATTCATTTATTTCTGGTAACTGGAACCAGAATCCAGCATTGCACTGCTTGTAAGGTTCAGATTATTGAGAACCAGCTCATGCTTGCAGTTAGGTGACATTCAAGAGTGGTGTGTACATTCATGTCATTTATGGAGAAAGGTTTCATCTCTAAAATTCCATCTGGTGGAGGGCAGAATGGTGAAGGGTAAAGTACTCTGGCAGGTGATATCTCTGTAGGTCTTTCTGATGACTTCATAACAGATCTCAAATAATGGTTTGAGTAGATGGCTGGTTCTGTATCCAGGGATGAGAATTCACAATGGTTTGTTTTTTTTTCAGATTTTCAGCTTTGTCCAAACCCGTTTTGT
Organism: Ellobium chinense; assembly: GCA_033807755.1. Taxonomy (NCBI): domain Eukaryota; kingdom Metazoa; phylum Mollusca; class Gastropoda; order Ellobiida; family Ellobiidae; genus Ellobium; species Ellobium chinense. Next base: position 854,238 of record JAWQUT010000158.1, read on the forward strand.
TCCAGCAACCTTGGATAGTTTACCCATATTCTATCTGCTCCAGAATATATTTGTTTAAATATCCATATATGACGTTAGTTACAGTCTCTATATCAGTTCGGACCTCATGATTTTTAATCCCATGTATTCAAAAAAAAAAGTGGTATACATAGTTGTTATTCTGTGGCCATGAGTCCCTTATGGAGGTTTACTTACAGACTGTAACATCTCACATACAAAAAATTTACTAGACACCACTTTTGGTGATAAATTTGCCACATAAGAAAAGCTCAAAGTTTAAAATAAGTTGTTTTTTTTTTTAAGTCAGTTTCCATCCCTGTATATCAAAATCACAACAAGAGCCCATTCATTTGGATTATATGAGACAGAACAGAACCTGGTCAGCTAGTATAAAACGAAGCAAACAGATGAAGTAACAGAAGTTAAAAGGGCATATATAGAATAATTTTCAAATTTTTATTTATAATTAATTATTTCCTCTTTTTCATATTCATTACAATATCACTTAAAATGGCCGAGACATAAGCACCAGATTTTGAGGTTTATTAACAAACAGTTAAGCGTCAATGGAGAAATTTAAAGTCCCTTATTATTGTGTGCAGGAAATTTTACTCATGAACTTGAACATCTCACAGGCTCGAAATTATGAATGAGTGCTCTGAATTTAAGGTTTTCAAGGTCCTGTGGTATTACTACTCATGCATATGTCACATAGAAGCTCATATTTAACAGAATCAGCAGGGTCTCGAGTAGCTCTGACGTTTTTTTAATTTCTTATTTTGTGTTTCAGTCTATATTCACTTCCAGTATGTACATTATGTGGTGTCATGATAGGATAGAAAAAAAATTTAGGGCACTCATTTGTTAGAGTCATGATTAACTTTTCTTAACATCTGGGATTCAGGTCATTTCTACAGAATGCAAAGTTGATGGATTGATATTGTTTATGTGTTAGCAGTTTGTTGTTACTGTTATTGATTCATGCTTTTCCCCACATCCTCAATTTGGAAGTGTAATATCATGTTTGTTACAGAAACATTTTGTTTCAGAAATAGGCTGGATACACACTACAGATATTGTATGCTACAAATCCCTTCACAAAAGAAAATTACTGCCCCTTTGCAGCTCAGAAGTTTGCAGAACTATCGATTGAAATATGTTTTGGGACTGTTTTTGTTGGCCTTAAAATTATGCTCCATTGTCATAAAGCCATTAGCTAATCAGTTGCACTGAAGGGAATGTGATGCATGATTTCAATTTTTGCTGCAAAAGAAGGATTAAGCAAGCTTCTTTGTGTAGTGCTTTTTTAGGGGGAGGAAAGGATTTCTACTTTGTAATACTAAGTATCATTCTCGAACTTGTTGTGTTGCTGTTGTTTTTTGTTTTTCTTTGTTTTTGTTGAAGATTATGATATTTATTACAATTAATCGCTGGCATTTTGACACTGTAATATAAAAATACATTTAGGTGTGATACTGCATATCCATATGCCAAGAAAAAAAACAAGGAAATGAACAGAAAAACCATGAGGAGACAAATGATTCAGCTTCTCTGCACCTTTAGATATCTCCACTCCACCTATTAGGCCATTGACAGAGACTCATCCCTATCTATTAACCCTGAGAATTAAAGTCATTTTAGATTTGTAATGAGAACTTTGTTTGGGACAAAATGTGAATGTTCATCTGCAAATATCAAAAAATGAGGATTTACTATCTACAGCATGAATGTATATCTAGACACGTACACGATACAGATTTCTGCCAATCAACACTGAAGGCTTGGTGGCATTTACTGTCCATCTAAGACATTGCACAATCATGTTTTCCCCAATTTCATTCATCATAATTGACCTTACCTGTAAAGTGGCATAAGGGTTAATTGTTCAGTATCATGGTGAAATCTCTTGAGTGTGTTCATCATTTCAATACATTTACAAAGTTTGGTCATGGTATGGATGTCGTGTAACTGTGTAAAAACAAACCTTTGAGAGGGATGGGGAGGATATGCCATTTCTGTTGGTGTCGAAGCGAGATCTATGTTTGTGTTAAGTTTATTTGTCCTTTACAGCACAGGCTTGGCTGTGTCACTGTCAGGCTGACACAAGAGGGTGTCTTAAAATCTGCAAGAAATACCCAAGAAGACACCTGCCATTGGTAGGATTTGAGTCGCTGACCTTTTACACAAAGGGACCAGCGCTTTACTTTTTTCACCACCCTGCTGCTGTCAAAGGATGGACTGCTGTAGCGGTGTATATATTTTTCAAATAAAGATTGGCCCAACCATAGGATAGCATGTAAGAACAGTTGTTTGTGACCTCATGTGCTGATGAGATACCCAGTGCATTGCTGTTTGCTGGCAACACATCATCCTGTCTCCATTTAGGTTTATGTGTACATTTTTAATGTGAAAAATTTATGAGGCTATGGTATTGTAGGCTTGGTTTCCCTATCCGTAGATTCTCATGGGGAGGAGGTCAATGGGTCATTATGTTGGATAGGCCATAGCAGAAAAAAACTTGACCTACGGGATAATTAAGTCCCAAATACTGTATTGACTGAATTCCAGGGGAAATGTTTACTTTTGCTTCACCGCAGGCAACATGATGAAAATGTGGAAAGATGGGGATATTTATAAAAATCAAATTATGAGTAAAGTACTTCACCCACTATTTCATAGTAAAGGAACTCAGGAGTGTGAATCTGAGAGATTGATATTGTTGCAGACATTAGGATGAAAGAAAGGGACTTTAGGTTCAGAGTAAATTGATCTGAAAGGAACTCTGTCAACTTTAAGGTGTGATGCTATGGCGTATCAGTGGAAAAGGAACTGTTCAGGCATCTGGACTCCTGTAGCTGAATCATGTTAAAAGGCTGCAGTGGTATGAATTTGAAGGGTTGCATGTTAAGTGTGAATGGAGAGTTGTAAATTTGAAAATGTGTGAAGATGACTGAGAGAATAACAGCAAGTGCTACAGTGCCGCTGAATTTGAGCAGTTGTACCTTGCAGAGGGAAAACCCAGCTAGCCTCAAATCTGTGAATGAGAAATAATGGCACAAAATTTTTTAGAATGTGACATTTGTGGTCTCCCATTCGATAACAGATCCTACTTTGTGTATTTACACTTGAGCATGAGTATCACAGAACTGAGCATATTGGATGCTGTTAACTGCCTCAAATTATGCAGTATTTTGCAACATCTATAGGACTGAGCTAAACCAGGTAACAATTTTGGGACTTTAATTTCAGATTAAGTATGTTCAAGTATTTATTATAAATCCATATCTAGTCTGTCAAGCTGCTAGGCGTAAACCAAAGTATCTAAGAAATAATGATCATTTGTCTTCAGAGGAGACCATACATAAAGAAGTACATGTATTAGAAAGCAGTGGTGAATATGGAAATAGACTGTTGTGAATGTGGACTCATCTGCTAGGGCTAGGACTGTGTAACCTATAGAGACTGCTGAAGTTGCATGAAATTGTGAGACTGTCTGGGGGAATGACAGTGGACGAAAGGTAATAATAATCAGTCAGAAGTTTGATAAAATAATTATGCTGTTGAATTTTGTTGAATTGTGCTGTAAAACAATTTCAACTCACATTGCTACTAGACTACTATTTATTTGCGTCCATTTCGGTTTATTTTTTTTTTCCTTTTTAATGTATATTCATCTCTTCATTGTCATGCTAGGAGGAAGTTTGAGAACATCTGAAGTAATGATGTAATGGTTTTGCAATTGTGCTTTTAGAAATGTCGATATACAACATACTCATATTTTCTTGGGTTCTTACAAGCTGTATGCATAGCAAGCAAGTTGCTCACTCTCCCTCTTTCTTTACTATCAATCTCGTTCTTTCTTGTCCTTTTTGTATGTCTTTTCAGGAATTTGTGTTGTAATGAAAAAAAAATGTCAGAAAATAACGGTAATAAAAAATATATAAACAAAGCTTTGTGTTGTCATTCCTTTTGTGTTCTCTGAATAGGCAAGTGTGGAAAAAGAAAGTTTTGTATGACCAAAGTAATTCAAATCATTATAGTTCTGTTACACTGGACTAATGTTTCATTTTCTCAGCATAGTTCTGTAGTGCATACCTTGCTGGGCTTTGAGTCTAAGAGGTTTGACATCACTTATGACTACATGTAGAGGTTAGAAGTTGAGTAATAAAATTAAATGTGTTCTAAGGTGTGCCCATCTAGCAATAGGACCACACTTTGTCTTTGGGATTTCAAAGACTGTATTTATACGAGCATCACCATAAAGTCCCTCATGTTTGAATGAAGATGAGGTATGGATGAGTTCTTATTTAGACAAAATTAATACCAGGAGTGCTAGGCACTTGCAGTCCACTCAATACCCTCACTACATGACCCAGAGTCCGCCATCTTTATTATTTTGCCTTGAAAGTTGCCGCTCATCCCACCATGATGCAGCTTCTTGATGTTAATGTCTCCCAGGTCACCATCAACATGTAAAAAAAATTTGATGCTTGCTTTTAAAAGGGGTAGCATATCAAAGAGGACTGATGTGATTTCACTTCAAGGGGGTTAAAATTTCAATTTGATAATGAGTAGAACAATTTTTCACATTTATCTTGGTAACAGAGAATTTAAGAATAACTATCCCAACAGCTCATTTTGTATGAAGATCAACTCAATATTTTTCTCTGCCAAACTGTAAAAATCACATGATTATTAAAATAATAACATCACACTGCTAATATGAACATCAAAGACATTTATTATACAGGATAACAAAATATACACACAGCTTAGTCAAAAAATAAAAAAGATACAGTTGTTGCAAATTCAAGCATATCACTTCACATAAGTTTAGATGTAAAATTCAAAAACAGATTCCCATATAAAATTCAAAAACAGATTTCCATATGTAACTTGTCTAATGCTCTGTACCTGAAGCTTTTTTGCCTCTAAACCGAACAGTGCCATTTGTTGTAATGTCCATTAGAGTGTATGTTTGGATGGTGGTATATTCATCACCTTGCTTTGAAACAGCTTGTGCAAAATATGGGCAGTCCACACACTACTCCAGCTTCCCTGTTTGGTAAAGTGTGTACAGAACTCTGCATGGGGCTTCGTAGGCAAGAGGCAAAAATGCAGATAAAGTATGAGGAATGAGGCAGTCAGTTTAGTCACTAAGCTAAGCTCCACTACTCCTACAGCTGGGAAATGACAGGGGTACAGCATTCCTGTCATGAAAGCCTATGAATCCTTGAATAACAAAGCACAGCGCCCCATTTCAAACACTGCATGGCTCTATTACAATTGGGCTTGGATTAATATTAAAAGGACAAAAATTTGTGATGAAATCAACATCTGGAAATACTACTTAAATGATCTTGAGGTCTTATGACAGTATTAGTTCCAGGTGGCGAAATGATATTACATGGTTGTTTTTTTTTTTTAAACTGGGATGATGAGACTGTCTGCTTCATGCAGTTGGACTGTACATCTAAATGCAAGTATGGGCAGATAAGGATAAAATGTACAAGACCATGGGTACATCAAAAAATTATCATGAAAGATGAACACAGTAAGTTGAGAGTGAAAAGTGTGTATGCCTACTATAAGGAACAAAATTGCATCAAACCCTGATATAGCCATGATGAGCTTCAACTTGAAATCTGCAGAGGACAATTTGCTCATCAAAGTAGAGCAGTCCACAATATCAGATTGGAGAACTTTTGAAAAAAAAAAAGCCTGGTGAATTATTAGAATCTTTCTACACAACACATACCACATGTCAGTTTGACAGACCCGTCAGTTATAAATATGGTGTCATACTATACTAATCAAAAGCAATCACAACAGTTTGTTCTACAGGAAAAACCCAGCTATGCTGTCACAAAAACAAGTCATAACTTGATGACCTCACATTCACATGATACATTTAAAAGAAAGAAAGAATGTGACAAGTTTCATTTTGGCTCTGTAACTTAACTCTGATGTGTCAAGAGGAATAGCAAGATACTGTAGAAGTGGGTGTTTTTCACAAGGATCCAATTTTCACAAAAAGTTGGAAAGGGGTTTCTGCTAGGACCCTATTTTCACAAGCCCCAGATTGAGGTCTTGCTTGTGTGTTTGGGCAGAGAAGTGTAGATAATTTAGAATGACATTTCAGACCTGCCAACAAAAGTATTTAACACATATTGATATTTATACTGTAATCACTAATGTCCGAATAAGGAAAAGTAGTAACTAGGAACAACAGCATTTATATTTCCCTTACTCAATAGTTTTGTAGTAAGCTCTTTGAAATAGTTGAATGGAACTGATTTTCATGAGAAGTAATGTCTGTAAGTCAAAATCACTTCATGAAATTTGTAACATTAGATCCTCACCATATATACAAGAAAAAAAACCCCAATTTCTTCTCCATTAGTTAAACATTATGATATTGAGGTGAAATCTGAGTATTGCCACTATGTACATTTAAGATTGTATTTGTGCATCATGGTACTTCCTACCCTACAATACTGGAAGAAAGCATGCCTAATTCATTCAACTGCTCTTTATTACAAAAGAAAATGATTTTGTACAATATTGTTCATCACAGCTGTTCCAAATTGAGTTGTATAACCAAATATTTACAGGCACACTGTCACTTAAATCTTCCTGTAAACTCACATGAACATTCACATAAGAAGTTTAAGAAAATAATACAGCAATGAGAAACAGATCTTCAACATGAAAAAAATGCATATTTTGAATTTCTACCAGAAATTACATTATAAAAGTGATACACCCAAACATAAACTTCACACAATTTTCACAATATTATGCCTTGTGCAGTCATAAATCATATGCCCTCAAAATGAGAGCTGTCAAGTTTAACAGTGGAGAGACATTGTAGAACCTACAAAAACTCTATAAAAATAGGTCTGTAAAAAGGGTACATACATGTATAGAAACTGAAATATCATTCTACTTCCACAGGCATCTTCTGCTCATCTCTGATGTTATAAAAAGCCTTTCATGAAAAGAATGTGTAGACAATATACATATATTCTAACTTCTAGATACATGTGCAAGTCTAAAATAAATTCTGTTCTCAGGTCCTTATTTGGTTAGAGAATTGTCCTCAGAGTCCACAGAATCAATCTTGTGAAAAAAGAGTAACATAATGTTACCATGCTTTATGATGTATGAAGGAGGGTTCAAGTGAGTAATAGTGACAGCTGGCTTTGCCAAGATAGTTATTATTCCATGCCCAAGGAGTAGAAGCTTACCAGAAAAAAAAAAATGATGTCATTTATGTTCCAGCAGCTCCAGACACTTCTGTCAGATGATGTATTCTTTACTTTTCAACTAAGATTGTGTTTCCAATTGATAAATTAAGTTTGTTTGTGCAAAGTATTCTGCATTTTTATTGCCTCAGCATGATTAGACACTTACGCTGCTAACAATGGAATTAAAAGATACCCATACACAAGTACCCACCTTTCTGCATAGCACTGGCGAGACACCTGACTTCCACCCTGGGCCATATCTGACATCAGCTAAAGATGGTCACAAGTGCATTGGATAGAAGAATTCAGGATCTGTGTAATGTGACACTTAAATGACCTGATCTTTCCAAATAATACTGTACCATATTGTTTTTTGTAGTTTTGAGCTAAGGTATGACCAAAAATATGCCACACTTACATGTATATATGTTTGCCAGAGTGAGTGCTTCAGGGAAAAAAAAAATTCAAGTGATCAAGTGGCAATGTCTTAAACATAAGACATACCTACAACTGCTGTAGGCAAATGTGGAGAAAAGGTGGTTGTATGATCAAAAATTCAGTTCACTGTATTTAAGTTACACTGAACTACTGTTTAATTCCTTAATATAAGTCTGTGATTTTGCAGCTGTGTAAGATTTTGAAAGGTCTGACATAAAAATATGGAAATCGTAGTGGAGACTTAGTTATCAAATATGACTATATTATACACTCATGTTGTATAAAATTAAATTTGATTCACGCTAAGCAAGTAATGTTTTTAAAAATGATATTTGCTTGATATACAATTGAGACATGCAATCAAGACTGTTTGATTTGATAATGATGAATGTCTATGCTGATTGAAATATTAAGTACATCATCAACCCATGCATGTTAAAAGTTACTGTTTCTATCAAATATTGTGCATATTGTGCCCTTATCTCAGCCCCATTCACCTCTTAAATATCATCCTAACACCATTATGTATTCAGTAATAGTTTGATTAGGAAAGAATGATTTCTAGTGAGTTACTATCTTTCAGTAGAATAACTGTATGACCACGAATAAATCTATCAATTAAATATTGATTAGCAAATGAAATCTTACATCCAACTTCCCTTTCTTTCTCCAAAGGTAATTATACTGACTTCCCATCACAATAATGACAGAATAAATATCAATGTATTCGCCTACATTAACAACCAAAATATGCATTTTACAACCAGATTGGTCATGAACGAATTCCTGAATAAGTCACAATTCAAATATGCCAAATTTTATCAAAAATCCAGTCCTACTGGGAAAATTATACCAAGATCATTTTTCTCTCATTTGCTTAACTGGTATGAAGTACTGACATTTGTTTTACTAACATGAAGTAGGCAATTTATATAACAAGTTTATACAAGCCAAAATCCAGTTCATAAATTTGTGAAGTAAATAACTGATAACTATATGCAGCACTGCTTTATCCAAAGCTACCGAAGCTGCCAAAACTTCCGACACTACCAAAACTGCCACAGGAACTAAGAGAGCTCCAACTCCCCCATCGTCCCAGTCCCCAGCCTCCTCCCATCATCCTGGACGCCCCATATCCCAAGAGGGCACCACCTGCCAAACCTGAAGAAGAAAATAGGTGTGATGACATTAAAGAGTGCTCAAATAGCATCTGTGCTTGTGTTGCTAAGGTAGTCTACATGTCTACCGTGTCACTGCATTTAACAGTTATGCGTTGTATTTAAGTGGTAACTGTCACGATCATACAGACACATTATGCCCATTATGAGGCAGGGAAAATGGAAATTTAAATTTCCAGAGATATATGCTGGTACTGAAAAATGATGTATCTTTCCTTCCTGTCTAAGACATATGCATTAATAGGGGTCTATCATTGCTGGTATTTCAGCTTCTTATCAGTAAAGATGCTTATGTGACAAAGTTATCAGTAAAGATGCTTATGTGACAAAGTTATCAATAAAGATGCTTATGTGACAAAGTTATCAGTAAAGATGCTTATGTGACAAAGTTATCAGTAAAGAACCTTGTGTGACAAAGTATGCCACAAACTTATTAATAAGTCATTAAAGAATGACAATGCAACTAATGCAGTCTAATTCCACTTCCTAAAACATAATGCAGAGCGACATCAACTGTTTACTTCTCACCACAGACGTATACTCTTATATTCAACCACATTCCTCAGCCACAAGGAGAGACAAACAACATGGGTTCCTTAGCAATAATTTGTGGAATCAGCTGAGATGGGTGGGATGCCAAGATGTCAGTTAATCCCAACCAATAAAAATTGTTACCCACTGTTTGAAATCATAAGTCAACAACAACTCTTGTTATTGAATTCAACAATATGGTCAGACAAAATTACCAGTTCTCTTTGGCAAGAAATTTCATTTTTAACTGAATTTATGCTCACCTGCAGCCATTTTGCCTGTGTTGCCACTGAGAAATCCTTTCTTCTTCTTAGGCTGCTGCTGATATACTACAGGTTGTTGGTATCCATAGGCTTGTTGGGGGTAACCTTGGTAACCACCTGTAAACAAACAGCAGAATGTTTCTTACTGGAAAAGGAGGTGGACAAGAGGACAATAGATAATTGTCATTCTGATAACATAAATATCACTGTTCTTCAAAGGTTGAGACTGAACAAGAAAGAATTTAATGTCAGTCATCTTCATATTCAATACTTATTGAAGTTTGAACATTTTTTAATATCTACTGTGTGCATATCCTTCTCTCAATACTGCAGATAGCTTAAAGGAGAAAAGTACTACTTCTACTTTGAAAGGTAGACATGGGGACTTTTTCACATTTCGGTACTTTCTCTGTCTACCATCTACAGGCACTTCAAAGATGCTTTCTCAATGTCACACAGCACTTTGGAACACAGTTCAGCTTTCATTCTCCTGTATACGTTCAAACACCATGCACAGCCAAAGATTATTGTCAGCTGAATCTTCTCCATCATCTGTTAACCGGTTCAAAGGAATATTAGCAGGCAAATGCATCTTGTGAATATTGCACATGCACTGACTTACAACACTGTTCGCCCAAACTAGTGCTGATGGTGAAATTACTGGTTAATTCTAAGACAAGCTGATTAGATATCCTATTACCATAAAAGACTGGAATCAGGTCTTCTTCAGTAATCCAGCATTCTCCTATCTGCATCTATGGCTGGACTTAAATTACGCATGCAATGGTTAGGACAGGATTCATACACAAAAAAAAAAACAATCACTTTTTTAAAAGACAGACCTGAATATATTTTTTCAAATTCCTAGTTTACTGCGCAGCATGATCAATGGACCAAATTCCGTCCACCAGAACAAATGTTCATGGAAAATGTATTACAGTCGACTCTGCTTAATCGCTCTTCCTCAGGATCACGGAAAAAGTGGGCGATTAAGCGGAGAAGCGATTAAGCGGAGAAGGGAATTTCGGCCATATTTTTGGTCCATGGGGTTAAATTTCTTTGATGTCGTGGTTTGATATCATGCACTGACACCCTCTTGCCAGACTCAGGACAAACTCGAGTTTGACGGTGTTGTAGCGCACAAAATGTTTGATCTCCGCTTTCTCTCTCATTAGCCACCTCGCAGTAGCCCAGCAAACAATAAGGAGTAGGATGGCATGGTCGGAACAGACCGTTCACCCACATGACACGTTCTCTGATCTAGCCGAAATCCACCAGACAGGCGCAATCAAGGCATGGGGGGAGGAGACTATACGGCTTTCAGCGCATCAGCAACGGATGGGCGAAGGTGGTCATGCGTAGTATGGGGCAAAGGCAGTGATGCGTAGTATGGGAGGAAGGGGGACAAGGGGAGGGGGAGGTGGAGAGGAAAGGCTTATCACACCTATTTCGGGGTGGCAGCTGTCACTCAGTCAACCGGTCTGCCATCCGTTGCGCAGTTAAACCATCTGCGTTCATTATTTGTTTGTCAGCTGTAACCCTTCAACCACTGATCTTTGAATTCATGGGCGCTGAAGAGTGGTCAATTATCCGGAGTGAGAGGCGATTATCTAGTGACTTTTATATAGAAAAAAATTCTGTTCCCTGGGAAACGAGGCGATTAAGTGGAAACGGCGATTAAGTGGAGGGCGATTAAGCCGAGTCGACTGTATTACTATTACTATTATAACATAAACAGTGCATAAAACGATGAAGCTATATATGGGCAGGCCCTAAAAATCACAAACCAGTAGCCTAATAGCAACTGCTTTGGACGCTGCTGGGCTTTTGATAGAATTCTGCAAACCCTGGGTTCCAAGAAACCAAGACACTTAGGTTTAACATAAAATGTCCATTCCAAGATTTTCTGCTTATGCATTCACAGCGTGTAAGTTCATGCCTTTGATGTGTAATTAATATTTCTGACAACAACAAATTACAGAACCATCTAGCTTTACAAAGTTAAGTCACAACGATGTGTCCTTACATGATTTATTGAATAAAAAAAAACAAATGAAACATGTTGCCTACTTCAGCCAAGAACATCATTGCACACCAATCTGCAAATAACAGCCTAAAGGTTCCTCAAACTAGTAATCAAGAACTGCACTATGGTGGAATATGTCCACAGCACATATCTATTCCAGGTGCTGCATCTATTCCAGGTGCTGCACTCGAACAGGAAGTTTGGACACATCGAGTGACAACAATTAAACATTTCTGAAATCAGTATTTCATTCCTTTCATGCCTGTAGTGTGCCTGTAATGTAGTAAGAGACAAATAGGCTTATGACCTGTGGCTCATTAGTCATTTCTCGACAGTCAGTAAAGTGTCAGTGCTTTTCAAGAAAGAAAAGGTTATATGCTGAAAGAGGGTCAAGACAACCATGCAACTATTATCGCTAAGACTGAAGGTCCTAAATCTGCCTCAATAAATGGAAGGGGCGAGATGCAAGTGGATGTACCTGGCACATAATATCGTGGAGCTGAATGATGCTGGTACGCCCCACCATACACTGTAAAGACCATTCGGGGACACAAAAAAAAATTATCGTGATGAATGAGATCTACGGTTCCTCAGTGAATACCTGTCATGAGGTCTTATGATTTGATTATATTTTATCAAAAATTTTGTAATCAAGTGAAGCTAAGCACTGAAGAAAAAAAACAACAACTGGTAACAAAACTAGTCCAAGTGACTTCAGCTGTGATAACAGATACACAAACTGACAATTGCAGAGGGGGAAAAGAGGTCATTTCAAATTTCCTGGATAGGATCTATGCATTTACTTCACAACTTCATGTAGGGCTGATGTCCAGATGTATGAACTTGCATGTCTGACCATTATGCTCAGGCCAGTTTCAAAATTTGGGCTTTTTCAATCAGTATTAAGTGACTTATGGTAAAGAGAATAACGGATTACCAAGGATCAACTTTCATAATGTGATAAGAGTGGAAATGAGTGTGCTTACCTGCAGGTTGCTGGTAATATTGCTGCTGCGGATAACCTGAAGAGATAAAAAAGCAAACATTATGTGAAGTCAACCAAAGTATGCTGAAACAAGACCAATCAGTTTGATAACTGAGCTTTTTTGTTATCAGCCCAGTGTAAAAAGCATTTTGTGAGATGCGTTGTTCTAATCTGATATGTACCATTCCTAATGAGACCACTCTTTGCCATCAAGTTTCATGCACATTGTTTGAGACCTTTAGTGGTTATCTTGTTAATATACCATAAAAACATAAACACACTCAATTGTGCACACTCTCCTTAGCACCTTAGTTGAGGTAAGCTGAAATTTTGTCACAATGTACAACATTTTGCCAACTGAAACTGGTGTATGCTGGTGTGAATCAAGAATCCTGGTATTGAGCTTGTACATTTGGCAGTCACCTGGTATAAGTTTGGAGTGTATGTTCTTGTTTCATTTTTTTAAAATTTTTGTCAAAGTAGATTTATGTTTCCATGAGGGCTGCTTGAAAAGCCTAGCATAAACACCGAAATGTCACGTAACTATGGAACACTGGACATAGTCAAGTCATATCTGAGTAGCAAACTCTAGATTAGTATACTCCCTGTGATAGATTTTTAGTCATGTCAAGGTTTGACTTTGGCATAATTATTTTCATCTAGCCTCCTGCACTGTAGTTTTTAAGGGTAGGTGTTCATTTTGCATTGTCAGCCCTTGGGAGTTTATGAGCTAGTTCTTTACCAGGTGTACGTCATTGGGCATACTAAATATTCCAACTGATATTGGATCACACCAATACGTAAACAAGGGATGCTTGTCCTCCATGACTACCCAAAATTTCACATGACTCATGAAAACTGATGTGAATTTCTTAAAGATAAAAAATGTATTTTTAATTGTGAACAGTAACAATGTGGTGTGAGTGAGAGAGGCAACCGCAGGATTTTGTTCCACTGCCGATTGTAATGGTTGTTTTCAATATATCGACAAAGCAACGATGCATTCAAGGTTTTACAAATTCAAAAACTAAAAATTTTAGTCAAAATGCCATTCTTCAAGGGACATCTTCAGTTTGCTGTCATCTTCTAAGAGCATACATAATCTTCCACTTTTCCAAGATCTTCCCTTGAACCAGAATTTTATTTCCAAGTTCTACAATACTTTTAGTTTTCCAAGATCAGTGATAACCCTGCCAGAATTCCCAGTGAATGACACTGAATGGGCAATTTTTCTTTCTTTTCCAAAATGAGTGAAGCATGAATTTAATAATCCTGACGAAAGGTAATATTACCTGCTGGAGGAGGTGCATAATAAGGTTGTTGTGGGTATGCAGCTGTGAAAAAAAGATGCAAACAAACACAAGTGAGAACTAGGAAATGTGATCTCTCTTTATGACCACTACATTTACCACAAACCGAATTGGAAACATAAGTGTGTTCATGTGTCAATAAAGGACAATAACAAGTCTGTCTAAATAAGACTATTTCCAGCTTCTTATGCAATCTACTTACTCTTATAAATACATGAATGAAATTTGACATGAAAATTACAAATGAGCTCTGGATGATACCAAAGATTGCACACTTTTTAAATGTTTCATCTTTTAAGTTTCAAAATGCTATACTACTGCACAGTGAGTGTGTCCAGCAGCATCCATGCAATATTACGGTATGTTATTGCCTTACTAGACAAAGTACCACTGACCACTTTGATATAAGCCAGGTAAGAACATGTCAAGTGAAACTGTCCATCACATCACCCAGAGATAGTAGTTTAAATACATAAATCTGATTCTTGCACCAGAAGGGTTAAGATTTAGCAAAATTTTGCATGATTTCTCTGATTTCATCTAACTCACCTCGAGGGGATGGAGGGCCATATGCACCAGGTGGTGGGGGTCCTGGAGGAGGGTAGTGTTGGCCTTGATATGGTGATGGTGGCTGGTAATGGGTAGGCCCTGGATAAGGAGGTGGTGCACCCCCACCAACTGAAAGATGTAATAGTTTTATAATATGGATTAAGACAGTGTAAACACAGATCTTGATAGGGTTTGCTGACATTGTACAAGATGCGTACTAGGGAGGATGGGTCAGGTATCAGAGTGAGTGGAGCTTGAAGCAAAAGTGAAGGATATAATAATGACATACACTGTACGTTGTGGTGGGAGGAGCTGATGCTGAGCATGCAGAGAGCATTATAGGTTGAAAACTGAAAACTGAGTGCATGTGATTATTGAGATCATCTCAGAATATCATGTTTTAGTTTGCTCATATCATTGCATCATTTGAGTCAGTGTTCGTGAGAACAGCTCTTGGGTCTAGTCTCACTGATAGACATAGACATATTTGTGGTATACTGTGTGAAAACTGTGATTCTGATTATAACTTTTAATCTGAATGTCTGATTCATTCACTGATTTAAGATTGCAACCACAGATTTTCCAGCCCTTTTCAACAGGCAGTGAGTAAAAAACAAAAGACAAAAACGCTTTGTGTGGACAGAAATTTCCTCCCAGAATCTTCTGTTGTTTCACTCTCTGCAACTTCTTCCAATCATCTACTGTACTCACCTGCGAGATTTTCAAACCCCAGCCCAGGACCACCAGGTGGATGTGGATGTGGACCACTGGTGGGAGGTGGAGCTGAACTAACCGGGTGTGACTGTTGTGGTTGGGCATTGGTGCTTTGCTGAGGAGGAGGTGGAAGCTGAGGATAGAGAATGGAAACTGTTATCAAACCTTAATTTACAAGCAGAGCAGCTTCCTAAAGAGCCCTATAAATTGCAAAAAATTGTGATTTTTTTTCCTTTTGAAACAAGCTTTCATAACATATAATGCCTCAGTTAAACTTTACCATGCTATGAATAAACCAAAGTGTTTGACTTGGACCTCGACTTGAAATCACAATAAAATGTCAACATGGTTAGTATGCTCATTTTGTTGAATATCTCAACATTACTACTCCTGACTTGTGTGATTCATACACCATACCACTGCATTTAGCAAAACAAATCTTTGTTTTCAAATTATCAATAGGAAATATGGAAACTAATTCTTCCAGTGCATCCTCCTCTCCTAACCTTCACAGCCAATGATAAAGAATGCTACAGCTAATGATAATGAATGGTACAATAAAAATTTTGGAAAATTCCATCTCGCTATCAACAGCAACTTGATCAGTTACTTTAAATAAGGGGCCAATTCACAACGTATCTCATTCATCTGTCGAGCCACCCAAAAAATACTAACAGACAGCCCTGCTGCTGTGGGAATAAGCCACAGGTCAATTGTACAGTGCCATGAAAATTCATGATATACAAAACTCAATGTTGCAGATAAATATTTCACAAGGAAGATGGAAAAGTACTTACTACATTGCATATAGCTGTCATCCAATCACTGAGGAAGATGAAAGAAGCACTGAATAAGGAAATGGCAGACTGAAACATTCCTGGAGTATCATCAGCCTCTTAATGCTGTTTGCAAACAATGCTTTTAACTCTACCAAACATGTCATATCAATTACCATGAAATTAAGTTTACCACAACAATGCTTTAATCTCCAATTTTTATCTCCCAAAGTATTCACTTCCATGAAAGGAAAACTTTGTATTACATGAATGGCACTTGGGTAGCTATAACTTAAGCTTGACTGGTCAGACAAGTTTTTCAGAGTGATGCCATGATGTTATTTCACCAAAATAATTCACCTCTCCAAATCAACCAGCCAAGAAAAACAATCCCGATTTGCCATAGCCTCAGAGTGAGACTCCAAAGCATAAATGACTGAATAATGCTTACAGTTACTGGTAAACAAGCTTAGTGTGATTGGAAAACAGTGGCAAAGTAAATAGAAAGTGGGTAGTGCTGGCGTAATTTAGGCAAGTGGAGGTCTCGGACCTAATTAGGCCACCTGGAAATCTTTTTTAAGCTTTATTGGAAAAGTTGATTGGCTTTGTGTCTAGCTGGCAGTGATGATGGGAATATGGAAAGATTGTACTGATACCACATTGATAATACACTGAAGGTTGCAGTATGGAAACAATCAAGGGAGTAAGGAAAGAAGGTAAATGTTCTGGAAAGAAATCATGACAATACCAGCAACGTGCAAAAAAGCTCATGACTTAAAACGACACAATTTTAAATAATCATGGGCAGTTGTTCACTAAAAATGATGTCAGTTCTACAATGCTTCATTTTTGCAAGCAATAAACTTAAAAGTTTGTAAATTTAGTGATATCCTTGTATTAAGGCTGGAATCCATGCTCCCCTCCCTGTCTTTGAGCTCCTGCTCGTTGAGTGTACACACACACAGGTGCACAGGTGCAGTGTGTGTATGTGTGAGTGAATATGAGAGTGTATGTGTATGTGTGCATGTGCTGTGCATGTAAGCTGTGTGTCTGTGAAGGTGTGCATTTGTGGTTGAGGATCTGTGCATTGGCTGTAAAGCACTTCAAGTCCTCCAGGGGTGACGCACTATTCAAATGCACTTTATAATTATTATTAAGTTTTGTGAAATGATTATTATATTGTATGGATATGTGTTGCAAACTAACTATAATGCAAATGTACGAGCACTAAATGCAGATATTTTAATATCTTACTGTAATTCATTGGTACTTGAGAAAAGAAACCAGTGAATCTTGGCTTTGCTACTGGGTTTCTGGGGAACCCCCATGATGCAGTCATACGACGCTCCAGATGGCAGTTCAGGCCTGTCTGGCATTCCATCAGTATACTGCCCATATGCAAAGTACTTGCAAACTTCCTGAAAATCCAAGGGTTCCAGATTATAACGATGATAACTGATAAAAACTTAAAGGAAAGTAATGAAACTGAAGTTTCCCAGTTAACTGGTCAACTGTCTGACTATCATAGCGAATCATAAAATTACAGAGTTAAACACTGGAGACGGAGATTATTTGACAGAGCATGACCATCCTATTTATAGTTAAACTGCTGGCACTACACCTAAATCTATAAACAGTAAAAGATATGTGGGCTAAACTCTCATTAGTTTAGTTCAGCTGTTTATTCTGTTGTTTTCAACAAAGGAACTTCACTTTTAAATTTGTTCAAGTTAGTCATGTCTTACATTATAGAGAAGTAATAATAACTTTTTATTTGTTTAAATCTTGGAAAGAACAATATATGTCTGATCACAGGGGAACATTCACATTTTTCAATCCCTTAAACATCAATAAATTATATTGTCTATACAACCACTGATAAAGCACTGAATGCTTTCCCATTCACATTTCTTTTATACACTAATACGGCTAACATCTGATGACAACAGACAACATATTTCACATTGCTGAAAGAAAAACACAAGCGATGTGTGCCCAGTGAAAGAGGATCTCCCTTTCATTTGTTTTTCCTTACCTTCATGTTAATTGAGCCCTGACACTTGGAGTCTCCCTGTTTCTTGTACACATTAAGCCGCGAGTCTCTGTGCAGCTCTAGAAATGATTTATTCCATCCACCACTCAAAAAGCTCTCTATGATAAGAAAAACAGAAAATTACACCAACACGCATGAACAAAGGTAACATTCACAAGTTTTTATATTTGGAAACACATGCTGTAAGTTACATTTCACTCTGATTCCAGATTAGCAGTAAAATGCATACTTTGTGAATTTAAAAGTGTTAAGACCCTGTGAATACTCTGATAATTTGCTAGATGGTGATTTCCATTTGCATGCTCTTCTGTGCCACAAATTTTGGCATTTTTGTTCCAGATTGTAAGACAGAGATAATTTCATTTCAGCACTCCACTTGAAGGGGGGCCATTTTCTTAAATTTTAAGTTAGCAGTATGCAAACGGGTTAGAGAATAAACTCAACACTAATACAGACTGGCATAGTGGTCATGTATTCACATACAAGAGAAGTGTCAGAAACTGACAAAAGAACATAGTGTGAAATTTCAAAGAATAAGAACACAATAAATGGTTAAGAAAAGAAAAGAGAACTTACTGCTATAACGTTTGACATAGCCACTCTTCACTATATCACCCATCTGAAAAAAAAAAATTTAAGAATGTTACATATTTCACTTTGTCTTATGCAGCTGACTTCACTTAAACGCAAGTTCTCCAAAGCTGTGATAAGCAGACTGTTGTTTTTGGCCACTTCTTGTGTGGGGGAAGAAGTAACCTTTTCTCTTTCGTAATTCTATGTTCCCTGATTATGCACAACAGCAAAGAAGCACTTTCATGTCTATATTTGACAAGGATCAAACATGATCCTCATGACAGTTTAGGTTGTGTTATTATTATTTCAGCAATAGGGTAAAATTCCAGGACTCTCCAACCTAGTGATTGATTTAGAGTTAGGGGAAGGATTAGAAAAGAAAGCACACAGAGAGAACAAATTCTTAGACAATGATAATATCTGGGCACTGTCCCAAAGTTGCTAATTTCAAATTCCTTAATCCTACTCCTAACCCTAACTCAAACAAGTTCTGGGCAGGAGATTCCCAAGTATATTGCCAACAATGGTAATTGGTAATTCAGATCAATACTCCGTTTTTTGGTTTTTTTTTGAAAGGGAACAGGGGGGAGTTGCGTTTCAGGATAAATCTATTGGTCTCTGAAATAATACTAACACACACATTACATGTACACACACAAAACTAACTTTTCAGAATATGTGTTTCAGACTACTTTCAAGGTGCAGAATCAAAAGAAAAGGTACTTCTTGCTTTTACTGAGAAAAAAATCCTGATTTATTGAATTACACTCACTATGTTTAAAATGATATGGGAAATACTGGTGAATAAGGCAGGGAATCGAACCTGTGACAGAGATGCTTCACATCCACAAATGCAGACTCAGTAGTACATGACTGAGAGAGTGAGTTAACTAAACCTGTGCATTAGGACTTAATAAACAACATTAGCTGAAAGAAGTCTGCAAATAAGTTTTGAAGGTTTACTACACACAGGCCTTCCTAACTGGTCAGTTATCAAAATGTTAGCTCCATATCAAAACAACCCTTCAGTTCTTGAACTGCAATATCAATAATTCAGTTTCATGGATGTAGATGTGCAGCATATCATCAAAATTTAGTATTTAGGTCAGTGCCAAAATGCTCTCTTTTTTCAAGACGCCATTTTGTAATCCTATTATCTCAGTTGATTTTCATCTGGTTAAACTCTGGCTTTGAATTCCCTTTTATTATTAAAAAAGAAGAAGTCACAGAGAACATAAGACAAAAGAAAGATGGACATTCACAGTCACAGAAAAGGTTAAGAAGAAGTCAAAGCCAAAACCAAAGACCAATGTAGAAAGGTGCACAGTGCTGTGCCTCAAGCATACCCCACCTCACATTTCTTTTTTTTGTATCTGTCCCCCCTCCCATCCCCCTTGGCAGCCAACCTTCTAAATAAAAATTACAAAACTTTCAATTAAAAGAATGACCTACAAGAAAAGTGCAAGTGCTTAATTCTTATGTTCACTGAAAAACGTATGTTTTGAATTCTAGTTGTCATAGAATTTATTCTAATGATTCAGCTAATCACTGCTGAATTTACATGCCGAGTGTGTTTGACGATCATCATTTATCCATGTCATTATTATTGGGTTTAAGTTAGTAATTAGTTATCTTGAAAGTGACTACTGACTAGAGATACTACTGAAAGCGTTGCTTATAAGTTGGAAATCATACAGCCTTTCATACTTTGACATCGCATGATATCCGCTACTTTTTACTTTTGTATGAAAATCAACCTCTCTCACTGAATTGGAAAAAACTGCAGCTACAAAATGTATGGAACCTTACATAAAAACGGTTAATTCGTCAAAGACTGTCTTTTTTTTATGTTTTATGTGTTGTCCACTTTTCAGCCTCTTTGTCCCATTCTTTATTACAGCTTTTCAGCACTGACTCATTTACAAATGGTTCCTGAACTTCCTTGTAAGTATATGAGTGACATATGCCTTACTTTTTTTCTTGAACCTCATATGGAAATCCTAAAAACAAAAAAGGATCTATAATCTTTTTAGAATTCCATGATTATACGAGTATAATCCTTGCTGCCCACAAGACATTTCTGCATGCTGTGACTGATTCTATGGCTAATGCAGGCATTGCATATAGATTAGTCTAATAATATAATATATATCCCATCCCTGCCCACCCTATCCAATCAAGAGAAGAGCTGGATGGATTCATTTGGCAAGTATCAAAACGGTCAGCTGGTAACCTAAACAGAAAAGCAATAACAGGATGAAGCAGCCAGACTTTTTACACTGATGGTGGTGTAGGGCTACAGGAGTACTATAATACCAATTCACTAGTTTCCGGCACTGTAAGGTTAAGTCACACATGACATTAAAAAAAAACAGTTTTCTTACCCTGTCAATTCAGAAATAGCACTTTTGATACATCACAAACTGGTTTGTTAATCCACCTGCCACGATTGGGTCACCCCACTTTCTCATAAGACTCAAAACAGCAAAATTTAAAGAAGCTGGATTGGTGAAAACTAGTCTAGTCTATGTCACTCTATGTGACTGCGGAAAGCTGGTGTCATGTCCATGCCATGATCTAGATTACAGTATTTACAGATCCTTGATCTAGACTATTCTATACTGCTTCTTGTGTTATATAACTGCCAATTATCAGTTTCATTATTTTTGTCTCTAAGAATAGAATCTACATGTGGAATGAGTCACTGATTCATTCGAGAAAGTCCTTTCCCTACTAATGTTTAGTAACAGCATCATTAACATCGTGTCGACTAGTCTAGGCCTAGACTAGTCCAAATTACACTTTTGTTACATTGATACATTCTGTAGTCATTTTTATCTAGACTAGACTAGACCGATAGACTACATCGTTACACATTTATAAATTTTCACAAGTATTATCAACGACTTTTAAGCTCACCTTGAAATTAAGAAATTAAATATCACAGTGTAAATTTACATCCACTAGACTCATGAAAGTCTGACTCAGTTTGTTGACAATCCAGTCTCCTCTCTACCAACCATTAAAATACGTCATAAACAGTCTAAGGGAAGTCACTCCGAAAATAAACATTTGCCAATCGTCCCAGATTTCCCCCCTTCAGCTAGGCCTAGGAAGCGCCGGAATAGGCCAGAGTGACAAAGACTAAAAAAATTTAAAAAGAAAGGGATTATAATTATAATGCAACATGATCAGAAAGCAGCATTTCAAAAATGGAAAGAAAACAGAATGTAGATCTATAGTCTATATATTATAATTATTGTCATCCCTCTTCTGCCAAGTATAGTTGGTTGGTTGGTTGGTTGGTTGGTTGGTTGGTTGGTTGGTTGGTTGGTTGGTTGGTCAGTTGATCAACAGAATATCTCATGTAAAGAAAAAATGAGCCGGGTCTGAAATAGGAACTGTTATGAATCCATACATCCAGGGCGACGGTTATTGCAGAATTCTACGGCAGAGATCATAAACAGTCTGTAACCAGAATGCTGAGAATGATGTCCATCCCTGTATTCTCTGCCAAAATTTGCTGATGTTCTAACATAGTGACGGACAAATCACTGTCAAATCATCAGCGCTGGTCGGCACCTTGGCGATAGATTACGATGTCTTTAAAATATTTTCGTAGTTAGTTCCCTTAGACCACTTCCTGTACCCGGAAGAGAAAATGGCTGCCTTTGAGGATGCGATGACAAAAATAATCACGATTGCAAAATGACTCGATTTGGGTACGATATGTTTGTTTTTCAGAGTTGGATAATACAGTTTGCATGTCCTGTTTTCTTATGAATAAAGATTGGAATATCAAGCGGATGTGATGCAAGATCAAGTCAACTTTTTGTGGTACTGGCACAAATCAGCCTGATTAAATTAGGCATTAGCTAGCAGCTGATTAGTTTATTAGTAGTAGACTAGACTAGTCTAGTCCAAGATGTATTATTGTAAAACTAAAAAAGGGGATTTTTTTTTCTTTTTGAGGTCGATTTTTTTGCCTTCTCAAAGACTCGTTTTGCTGTATTGGCCATTTTGTAGGTTCATAATGTAACCTCATGTTGACTGAGGCATTCCCTGTAGTGTAGAAGGAAGTAGACTGTATTTGTTAGCCGTTTGATTTTCCAGTCCCTACAAATACCTGTTCATCAAATTACAGAATTTCCATTCTCAGCAGGTGTGCTTTAGTAAAGCTTACTTTGGTCGCCTTGGAAGGGCAGTGGGCTGAGTATCTCAAGTTGAACACAGGCTAGAATTACTAGAAATTAATATTATTAACATGATGTGCTTTTGAAGTTAGTCTCTGATCCAGTTGCGAGTCTTTTTTCTTTTATAACCAAGTTCAGAAACATTTCCAAAATTAATAATCTTTAGCCCCTCAGCCTTTGCATTTTGCTGGATCCGCAATGACAACAGAGAAGAATGTTTAATACATAAGACGACCAATGGCAATGTATGCCGAACTGGAGGGGTACTAAAAAATTAAGTATGCACACATGATTTGCAAAATGTTCGTCTTTTGAGGGTCATTTTATCATCTTTTAGTGACATGGTGAAAAATTGGTAATACAATTAAAGCAAACACTTTAGCGTCATTTCTTATACTGATGAAGTCGTCACATGATAAAGCTGGTCTTATCATCTCCCCCCACCTTATTGACTGAATTTCAACTTAGACTGCAGTTTTCAGCTCCAG
The DNA here is from genome assembly GCA_033807755.1 of Ellobium chinense. Lineage (NCBI taxonomy): Eukaryota > Metazoa > Mollusca > Gastropoda > Ellobiida > Ellobiidae > Ellobium > Ellobium chinense. The sequence goes on from JAWQUT010000158.1 coordinate 877,565, forward strand.
ATAGCTCAGAACATGCTCATTATGTTATTATCAGTTTTCATATCATGTCAGTTTTTCCTGTCAAAAATCTTACCAGTGACCTTTCATCAGAAAGCCTTTCACACAGTAATTTTTCGTAGGTAAAAACAGTACATCAAAACTGTTCTATTTTCAAAACCCCGCTTTTACTTTGAAGCTTCCTTATCTTTCCGTAAAAGAACACATTTATAGATATTTATTTATTGATAGATTTCCATGTTAAAAGACTGATTTCTTGAATTCATAAGCTCTGTCCATCATTTTTTTTTTTTAAATTTCCATAACATTACAATTTTAGTTGGCATAAACTACTAAATTATGAGAATGCCATATCAGTGAATATTTTCATTATATCTAAGTCAGAGAGTGAAATAAGATTTTTCTTCCTATCAGTATCAGTAAGTTGTGCCATCATAGACTAGCTTCTATCATGAAAGATTGTTTCTTTACAAGATGTACTGCTCCTCTCTTTCCAGTTTTTGAGGATTCTACCGCAGAACTCAACTGCACATACAAAGATGGCTTCGCCCATGGTCAATGGTGGGCCACCCACACCAGATATTGTTGAGGTGATGAGGTTGCTGGAAATGGGGCTTGTCACCACAATTTTTTTCTACCGAAAACGACCTGAAAGGCGGACTCTGAAAGTCAAACTAGAGAGTCGACAGCTTATGTGGATCAAAAGTCAGAATAGTCGACCAGAAGGAATAGGTGAGCTGCAGCATGGTCTTTCAGATATGATGTGGAATATATCGTGTCAGAATGATAATTCAAATCAGTTTGCTGAAATGATAGATAACTAATTCATTACAAATACAATGCAATAAACACAACCATAAGTCTCATTACACAAACCATCTCGTTGCTTAATTTCATCACCATGTAAAGAAATGAGTTAACACCAAAGCATGTCACATTAAGATATGGTGAATTCGGGTTTTGCAGCATGAAAACACAGAGATCTTCTCTTTGCAGCTAATCTCCGAGATGTTAAAGAGTTCCGACCTGGAAAGAATTCAAGAGATTTTGAGAAGTGGCCAGATGAGGCAAAGAAAGTAGATGCTCGCATGAGTTTCACTGTGTATTATGGCAATGACTTCAAACTCAAGTCATTATCTGTTGTTGGTAAGAAAAAAACTGCTCTTTTCACATCTCACCTGCCACACTCTTCTGTTTTATTCTTGTCTGTGAAATCACATTTTAATTCACAACATGCTGTTTTTGCTTTATAAGAGGCATGTTAAAACTTCTTCTTGACTCACTTATTTGAGTATACAATTCTTTTATACTTTAACAAATGTTTAACCAAACTGACAGCTCAATCTCTTATGATTTATGATAATAATGCTGTAAGCCAGGCGGCTGATGTCACTATAAGTCCTTTGTTCTTAAGCAGTCTCTTTTCCTGACCTGAGAGTGAGAGAATCAGTAACCATGTTTTAGTACAGACATGCATAATTATTCTTAAGTGTCACAGGACTGAACAGAATTTTCAATTTTGCCATAGCTAAAGATTAGCAGAATAATTCACATATGCTTTTCCATGTCATAGCCAATGATTATGATGAATACAATCTCTGGAGGAAGGGACTGGACTATCTTGTGAGGGAGACAAAGGAGGCTTGTTACCAGCTACAATTGGAGAGGTAAGATCATGAACTTTACCAGCAGGTGACAACTTGAAGACATATGCAATATTGTCTCCACCATTTTATTCCAGTCGCAGTTTTTGAATTAAATGATTGTTTGCTTGTCTTATAATTTGGATGTGTCATCTGACTTCCTTTTTGCAAATCTGTTATTACTTTCATTCAGCGAGGCATATTTTGCATTTGCACCTATTTCTCCTCTTTGTGTTAATACATGCTCTAATTTGAGACCAGCTTTTAAACTTTCATTTATTGATTATATAATTTTGATATCTCCAGGTGGCTGAGAAAAGAGTTTTACCTAATGGAGAAAATTGGGTCATATGTGTAAGTGTAACCACTTGGATCTTTAAAATATTTCATAAATATAACTTCCTGATGTGAAAGAAGTATGGAGTCATGTTTTCAATGTGGAATGTTTTCGGCGTTTGTCTCAAGTACTTGCTTTAGAAAGTGAGGTATGCATGGTGAGTGGAGAAAATGATTGGGTTGTTTGTAGTTTTATCATAAACAGTTTGTAATGAAAATGTTTTGTTATATTTCTTAATGTCAGTAAACTACTGGTGGATACACACTGATCAAATTACTTAACATCATATCCTTAGCTAGTAAATTTCTTCTAAGTACCAAGTAGCTGAATTACCGGTAGGGTCAGCACTGTTAACTAGGAAAAGCTGTTAACATTTCAGAATTAGTAACATGCTTTTCTTTTCTTTTGCTGTGTGCAGAGTCACACTGAAAAACTTGAAAGCCTGGTTGCCGAGGATCAACTACAAGATGTCTGTCAACAAGCTCAGAGAACGTTTCCAGGTTGGTGTAATGAAGTGTAAATGCTGTGTAAACTGATCATTGTAATAGAGCATTTACAGTTTAATGGCAGTCTGAATTTAGTTAATACCTGAAATCATAAGTTATGAGATGTCTTTATCGGCACTCTTAATGTTGTTGGAATTAGATTTTCACTGTTCTAGATAATATAGATCAGTAGTTTTTGCCTATCTTTTTAGTAGCTTTGAAGTCTGTGTAAGGGTACTAGCAGTGCTAGGGTGAGGAAGCAGAGACATCACTGATAGTTTTTAGACCTTGGCGCTGGGAATGACAGTAGTTAACAGTTTTGAAGAGATAATAGCTCAGGAGGCTTGCTGCGGGACATCTTTGGTTTGTTCTACTTTCTTTATTCCAGACGATGAAAGCAATAGTATACTCCCTTATCTCTTACAACTTAAGACTATTTTGATTACAGTGTGGCAGTAAAATTCACCAAATTCCCCAAGAGTACTTCAAATTTTGCAATGCCCTTTTCCAGTAAATAGTAGTTAAATGACCCAAAGACTATTGAAGTTTGAGCAACAGCTTGTTTAAGATAGTACATAAATGCCATGCGCACAGTCTGTTACAGAATCTTTATATAATCTTAGCTTATCATATCTTTAGGAATTTGATCCAGAAGGAAGAGGAGAAATCAACTATGAACAGTTTGCTGCCCTCTACCACAAGCTTGTACATGTGCCGTCGGTAAGACATAGGAGAAAGAGTGAGAATGATCCAGCTGATATCTGTCAGTTTTTGTTTTAAGTTGTGGCCACTGAAGCTATCTGAAATTATACCAGTTTTCAATAAATATATGCTAAATCAATTACTGTTATTTCATGAAAGTATAAGGAGCAACAATTAAAGAAATTCAGCTCCAGATTGGATTGAGCAGGAAGTGCAATTTCTTAGTAATTTTTATGCCATATTATTATAATATATTAAATGTGCATTAAGTTAGAGGATGAATTTGATGATGGCCAAATTTTGGGTAGCACCTATCCTTTGAAGAGAAAGACAAAGAAAAGTATCGATTCATTTCAACGGCTGTCATTTTCTACCATTTAAGGGGAAAATAGGTAGCAACATTAAAGTGTGAACAACAAAAGGTCTTGATGTTAAGTACACCAGCTTGTGGACAAAATTGTTGGGATAATTTCAACTTTGTTGATTAGATGTGCAGAGGTATTTTAAATTGCTGAAGTATTTTTCACCTCAGAATAGCTTTCTTATCTATTTTTATAATTTCTGGATAAGTAAGTTTGGACCAACTCTGATCTTTGTTGACATGATCTGTGTTATGGTTTTACTGATCTTAATACTGCATCCAGTAGATATGAAGAACAGCCAGCAACATCTGTGCTTATTCACTGCTTATGTTACATTGTTTTCACTACAGATTGTAGATGACAACTTTGACAAGTATTTTGAATTGGCTGGAGAAGAAAAGTAAGTATTATTTGCACCAAATTATCATAAATGACATCTGACATTTTTGTTGAGAAATGTTTATACTTCAATCATAGATTTCAAAGTAGCAAAATTTCATTGGTCCAGTAATGACCATTTCATCCTGGCAAGTTTTTCAGAATTGTGACTATCTATCTGCAGTCTCTTAATTATTGAATTCATAACTGTCATTTGCAGTTATCATGGCATTAAATGATCCATCATATTAGTTTCTGAAAGGCAGCAGATCTACTCCTTTTGTTATAAGAGGAATGTTAAGTACATAAGGTAAAGCCACTTTCACAATTGAAATAAACATGGAGGCATTTTAGGATGAATTTCTCTTTCAAATTTCATAACGCTGATTTTTTTTTTTCCCCTTTTGACTTCAAAGGAGGATGAGAGCAGAAAGCTTTCAGCAGTTCCTGATAGAAGAACAAAAGGTGAGGCTTAATCCTCTTCTATCCCTTTCAGCCCCTTTTTATACTTTCAAGAGTCATGATGTGCTTTTTTGTGAATTAAACCTTCTGGCTCAGCATCTGAATGTAGTCACCCTACAGCTTCATACACCCTCCTGGAATTGGTTTTAGAGACAAAATCTCCCGAAATTTATAATTTCCTCCTGAAATCTCCTAAAAAATCTTTGCTGCTAAAGAAACTGCAAATTGTTGCGGCTGACAAGGCCATCATTGCTGTAAAAATTTATTCCGATAGGCCCAGAGTTTCTCCTGGAAAAAAATTGAAATCCCTTGGAATTCTTCTGGAAAATAGTGATTTCTAACTTGGTTGGGGCCAACTCTAGCTATTATCGATGGTTGTGGGTTTTTCGATTTAGCTTAACTTCCTCTTTAACCAAGAGAAGTGCAGGCCAGACTGGTTCATAGCATTCAGGTGACAAGTTATACAATGAGGCAATAAAATGGTATAATGCACCGATGCAGGCAGGTGCTCTGCCCTCTTGGAGGCATAGCATTGTGAGTGTTAAAATTGAATTTAAAAACCCCACAAAATATTTTCATAGGTAGATTTCTAACCCAAAATGGTCATCATATCTCAACTATAATGCAAGCAGTACTGACATATCATGCTAAATAGCAAAGCTGGGTTGGAAATAATATAATTTCTGCAGAAGGCTAAATTACTAATCCATAAAAACTCATGATGATTTTTGCATAAACACTCAGGTTTGTTCTTGTGAACAAATCTCTGCTTCAGTTTCATCCTGTGATGCTTGGCGAGATTAGTATTAGAAATGAGACAGAGACCATGAGGTGACTTTTATCAGCCGTGTCGAATTATTAACTGTGAAGAGACCAGTGTGGCTAGTTCAATCCACTAGTTACTAAATCCCTGTGTGGTATGAAGTTTCACAGGAATAAATTTTTGAAACCATGAAAAGGCTACATCCTCAGAGAGGTGTAACAGACAGACTACTTTAGAAATAGGGAGTAAAAAGTATCTTCTTTAAAGCAGTCAATTGTTGGAAATATGGGGTATATGCCCTAAAATGTTTGAAGCTCCGTGCATAATCTTACATGTGTGTCCTTTTTTATTTCTTGTTATGAAGGAGCCAAGGGCCAATGATTTAGGCTATGTAAAGCATTTGATGTTGGAGTTTTTGGATGACCAAGTCAGAGCTGCAGGAGGGCTTTTCTTCACACAACAAGAGGTGAGTGAATGGGAGGCATTCCACTGAAAGGTGATTCAAGCGCACCAGAGTTTTGGACTGTTTATGATGGATTTGGAATGACATGAAATTTCAGAAAAGATTAAAAAACTTAAAAAGTGAATCACTTGCCAAGACATCTCTTTTTTATGGATTATTTGCTCTTTCAAATGCTGATTCATATCTAGCTTTTGTAACATTAGCAAAGGTTGATGAAGAAACATAATAGATTGGTGTGCTACATATATATTTTAGTTTTGTGGTGTATATTTTTTGTATGACAAGTTGTGGGTTTAAGGCTCAACTGGAGATCTTCTTTTCTAAAGCTGTGACAAATACATCCTGATATTTTCAGTTTGAAGAGTATCTGTTCTCTCAACACAACCCACTGTTTGACAGCAAGTTTGATAACATTACACAAGATTTGACGCAGCCCCTGACATCATACTGGATCGCTTCTTCACACAACACGTAAGTAACAGTGATAGTAAAAATAATGGGCTTTAGTGGTCTTGTATACCATTCACACTACTTCACATTGTTGTTACTCAGGCAGACCTGTTACTCAGATTTTTCAGCTCCTAAGGAAGCAAATGATGCTGCTGCCATTTGCAGGTATTGATCACTCACATTCTCACAATGCCTTCACAATGCCTTCAATCCAGCACATATAATTGTCTGTGGTGGGATTTCCTGAAATGTTTATAATATGTCTGTAGTGGGATTCGAACTATCATTGATCAAAACTTTGCTGAGGCCTGTTTTGATTGCATAGGCATTTCCCTTCTGAAGCACTGTACCTTATTTCAGCCATGTATTCTTTATGATTACTTAATTCAAACTGAAGGGTATGATTGCAGTACCACTTATATTCAGTCTGTTTAATCAGTGATATTGAGCTACAATAAATAGAATGGGGAGGGTTGTACAGCCCATTATTTCTGTCTACCATTGTTATTGTGTTTCAGTGGAATAAAATACTCTAAAGCAAAAAAAATGGCAGTAGTGAAATTGTTTTGCAGTGTCCTGTAGTGTTATATATGTTAATTGTTATTCATAGTACAAACACATAAAACTGCACTACTGACAACATTTGATGTATTATCTTTTTCATATGAGCCTACGGAGTAATGGCTAAATACTTTCGTTGCTAATGTTATGATGTCATGTCTGTAACATCTCATCTCAGATACCTGACCAGTGATCAGTTGTACAGCAATTGTATAACATGTGACGCTGTTATCTTTCTTATTTTGGTAGTTATGAGTCTATGGAGTAATGGCTAAATACTTTTGGTGATAATGTTATGGTGCCATGTCTGTAACATCTCATCTCAGGTACCTGACTGGTGACCAGTTGTACAGCAGCTCCTCTCCTGAAGCATATGCCAGGGCTCTCCGCATGGGCTGTCGGTGTCTTGAATGTAAGTGGTGCAAATTACTCTCAAAGGCTCTTAGTTTGTGCATTCATTTTCAGAGTCTTGAGGAGTTGTATGTTCCTTTTCATTGTTAATGAATAGCTAAACTTATTCTCTTCACTATGGTAAATAACAGTTCATAAACGCTAGGGAACAAAACAGTTCCATCTGTGAATAAGGATATGCTTCCAATTAAATGAATGAACACAGGGGCGAAAGCTGCACATGTACATTCCTCTCAAATGACACCTTAGCAACGATTAGCATCAGTTAACTCATATCTGGGATCTCAAGGGTTAAAGGGTAATCGATAGATTAAGGAAGTTACAGCCACTTGGAATTTACATGGTTAGTATCTTAACCATTTGTTTGTATTGCAAGCATTATATTTGGAAGATGGCTGTGGAGTTTAAGACAGATTTTATTGTCCACCCTCAAGATGTTATAGGCAAACGAGTAGCCTAAGTAAATAAGTTATGGTTAGTTCCTTATTTTTGAGCCCTGGACCATATGGTTGGGGAGTATAACTCATCTGTCCATCTGTCCACACTCTTCTGGTGCCGTCATATTAAGACTGTGTTCCCCTTTTGAAACTGGTGCTTTCAAATTATATGTAAAATTGAAACATGGCAATGCTTTGGTTGTTTCTCTAGTGGACTGCTGGGATGGACCAGATGGTTACCCCAACATTTACCATGGACATACACTCACCTCCAAGATCAAGTTCATGGATGTGCTCAAGACCATCAATGACCATGCCTGGGTCACATCTGAGTAAGTTTCAATATATTTACCTCTGTGTGGTATAATCTTGCAATAATGGGTATGATGGTGGTGCATGAGAATGTTGTGCCAATCGTTCTCATCCTCTCAGCAATGATATTCTTAAGAAGCATTAACACTTTGTTTACCAGCTTTGACTGACAACAAATTTCCAGTATGGGTCCACAGCTACCATTTAAACAATCATCAGATTTTGAGAGTGCATTCTAAACTGAGTCACTGTTGAAATCTCAACCCCTGTATTAAGTTTGTCAGTCGGCTTAATAGTGATTTCTGGTTGTGTCTTGAAAAATGGTTCACTGTCTTATTTGTTTGCCCTCCTAACTGAATTCTTTTAGAGTAGTCACAGTTCAGTGAGACTGAAGTGAAAATAAGAGGGAGTTATAAACAGCGACATGCTCAAGAGCTGGTAAGCAAAAGGCATTTCCACATAACTGTTTATTATTAGTATTCACCTCAACTTCACTGGCCCGAGGCTTGAACCACTCCTCGTGCTAAAAATGGTATTGGCAATCTAGGAATGGTCTGTTACAGCTGTTGGGCTTAAGATATAAGTGGTATGTTCAGTTCAGTTTCATAGTATAGTCAACTTGTGAGTATCATTAGTGTCTTCACTGTTCTTATTACTTATTGCTTCATACTTTCTCCCGTCTCACTAAGTTTATTCCAGTGAGGATAACTTTTATCCTTCAAATTACCTTCCTCTTTATACATGTGATGGATTTTTCATCTTCCTGTTTATATATAGGTCTTCTTAAATTATAAAACAAGGAATTAAAATAGTATCAGTGTTAATTCAGATTTCTCACCTTGTGGTCATCTTAAATTTCAGGTACCCCCTGATTCTGTCGATTGAAAATCACTGCAGTCTAAGTCAACAAAGGAACATGGCAATAGCTTTTAGGGACACCTTCGGTGGTAAGTTTGATTGTTTTAAGGTTGATAATCTCAGATATGCCTAATCTTTTAGAATGTTTTTAAAATGCTCTGATTGTAATAAGTAGTTGTATTTATTTTAAACTGAATCATCAGAACTTGACTTTCACCATGAGAAACAAAAAGTAATAGCAACAAATATGTTTTTAGCAAAGCGTACACATTTATACACATTTCTTCCTGACAAGTTCAATCGCTTCTAAGTCTCAGGTGGTTTTCTGCCATTGTGAAGAAGTTTCAAATTTACTTTATTTTAAAGAACAACATGGGAGTTTCCTTAAGCACAAAGTATCATCAAGCAGGGGAAAGGTCATGTATATAATATGACTTCAACATTTTATTGATTTTCTTAATGCTTTTCGATACTTTGCCAGATAAACTCTTAGTCGAACCAATCCAAAAGGATGCCTCAATGATGCCATCACCAAGTGAACTGAAATACAAGATCATTCTGAAGGTAAATACTGTAAACCTCTCCAGCACACATTTTATTGTAGTAATCGAGTGCACAATCATGTCGCTGATTTGTTTTGTGAAAGTTTGTTTCCCATTTTAGTAATAACAGGCTCCCCTCTGCACTCTGAATGTTAGGACATTCATTATTGTCAAAATCACACTTGTGAAACCTGTATTTGGAGACCACCTTTCTTCCTTCTAAAAAAATAGTGGCCACACACAGATAGGTGGTAGCTCCATGCAAGTTGATTTGTGGTGTCAAGCTGTGTAGAAACCTTTCCCCACAGATTCCCAAGATAATATGTGGGACTTCTGGACTTCTCTGTACATAAGGAAATATCAGTGGTATCTTCAGACCAGAAAGAAGCAGGGCCTCAAAATGGCCAACTGGAGGTGACTTTCATTTATGTTGTATATTTGGGACATCAGAAACGGTGTCATGGTCACATTATAAACAGGTGGCTGCAATCTGGAGGTTAAATATTGAGAAAAATCTGAACAGTCCTCCATGAAACCCAGTTGCCTCGGCAAGTGTTGCCAGCTAGACGTTTAGCATATACATAGCCTCATTATTGCACAGTGAGTAAATAAAATGTGTACAATGAAAGGCTCAGTATTTCCCAGTCCTTTTTATTAGTCTTTATTTCTTTTTATTTACTGCAATGAAGGGACTTTCAGTGACATTAGTCAGTCACTACCTCATAATGACTCGGAAGTGACTGTCAAATAGCTTACCATCCTGCCAGAATTTTATTTGAGTCTTGAAATCCTTTAGAAGAATAACTTCCTCTTAAGAGATCATCAGTGAGATGCATTTTGTGTATCAAACGTTGATAATTAGTGTACCGTAATGTATGGAAATTTATTAAGATGCATTTATAGTCGAGGTCCACCTGAATTATAAAATATTGCAGTGATAATGAATCTGGGCATATGAAAAGGTTTACATAATGTTGTGGTATGAAGGTTTCATTATCTGAATATATTTTTTAAAAATTCACATTGAACAAGATGCAGTCGACTCCGCTTAATCGCCCTCCACTTAATCGCCTTTTCCGCTTAATCACATTTTCCGCTTAATCGCCTCGTTTCCCAGGGAACCAAATTTTTTCTATATAAAAGTCACTGGATAATCACCTCTCACTCCGGATAATCGACCACTCTTCAGCACCCGTGAAATCAAAGATCAGCAGTTGAAGGATTACAGTTGACAAACAAATACGTACAAAGACAATTTAATTGCGCGACGGATGACAGACCGGTCGACTGAGTGACAGCTGCCACGCCGAAATAGGTGTGATAAGCCTTTCCTTCCCACCTCCTCCTTCCCATGCCCCCCTTTGCCCCACACTACACATCACTGCCGTTGCCCGTCCAATAATGTTAATGCGCCGAAAGCCGTATAGTCTCCACTCACTATGCCTTCCGTCACAGCGAGGTGGAGAATGTCAACATTTCAGCTAGATCAGAAAACATGTCATGTGGATGAACGGTCGATCCCGACCATGCCATTATACTCCTTCTTATTTTCTGTCGAGCTCCTGCAAGGTAGCCAATGAGAGAGAGACTGCTGAGATCAAACATTTTGTGCGTTACAGTACCGTCAAACTCGAGTCTGTCATGAGTCTGGCGATGAGAAGACGTCAATGCACAACATCAAACAACGACATCAAAGAAATTTAACCCCGTTACTAAAAATATGGCCTAAATTACCTTCTCCGCTTAACCACCCACTTTTTCCATGATCCTGAGGAAGGGCGATTAAGCGGAGTCGACTGTACTAACAATCGCCACATGAGTCCTGTTTGGCATAAGCATGCATAAGCATTCTTGTTATTTTCCATAAGCTTCATTGTAGCAGGTTTGGAATAAGCAGGGATAGCTCTTAATGCCTTAATACCAGAGAATGTGACAGCAGCAGTAGAATTTGTCAGTCCTGATGTATGATTGTATGTACTTCCAAGGAAAGGCATTGGCAAATGCTGCCTAAATGTATGATACAGATGCTTGACTTTCTATTGGCTGGTTAATTTCTGGTCATGTTTACACTGCAAGCTGAATAATGATGACTCACCAAATTTTTAAGAGACATTTTAAGATTACTCCATCACATTTGTCTTGTTTGCGCTAGGTGGCTGTTTTAGTATTTTTTTTTTTTTCGTTGCGCTGCTTGTCTGCAGGTGCTGTTCCATTTACGACCCAAACTATGGCTGCCGTTTCTGTCCAAATCTTCTGCCTGCAGTCTGCAGGTCACTTGAATTTGGGATGTTTTAGTGTTGTTTTTTTTCATTGTGTTCATGGTAACTTTATTCTTTTTGGAAAGGATCTCATAGTGCGAATCTGTATTTCATGTACACTGGTATATTGTATCTGCATGGTTTGGGGCTTTCTGGCCTGAGAGTGGCAACTGTTGCGTGAAACCTTTTACCATATATGTCATTAGAGCAAAATTTACTTCTCTTTGCAAATCATACTAGTTATAAAGTCATGTGAAGTTAAGTATATGAGTAGCTGCATGGCTTGTCTAGTTTGCTCTGAAAACCATCTCTTTTGGCTTGGAATATTTTCTGTTACCATCTGGCAAGTGTATGTGATATTATGTGATAAACATGTTATTCATTTTTCATTGGTTGGATATGAGATTCTTAGGTGCTAAGATTTGAGCAGATTTTTTGGTTTTTTTTTAGTGGAAAAGATCTCTTTAATTGATCTCATCCTCTTACCTCGAACTTTCAAGAAAAAACAAAGAAGAACTGAACAAGACTAAGCAGTCCTCTAAAACTTTTTAAGCTGTTTTATCAACATCTCTTGCACAGTAATCTATCCAGTTATCACCTTTGGTATTACTGCATGAAGGCAGCAAAAGCATCACCCCAGAAAAATGCTGACAGGGTGGCTGAGATGTAGAGTATTTGTCTTTCAGTGCGAAAAGATTTAAATCCTGCAGTCTACATGGGTAGTTTTCACTGAAAGAAATCCTCAAGAAATATCTGCTTCTTAGTGGTCTGATTGGGAGTTCAAGCCTGGTTTCTAATATAGCCATGAATGTGCTAAAAAGGGATAATAAAACTTAACACAGGCAAAACCTAAGAGAAATCACGGCATCTGGTACTGCCACTGATCGCAAGGTTTGCACATGATATCGTGAGGATAAGCATAATTTATTATTACTGTCACATTTCAGGCTTTCTGTCTTCAGCCATGAAGGTGTCCACTAGCTTGTTAATACATCATGTTTCTGTCTTGCACCGCTTTGTGCTCATCATAAATATCACCACAATGATTACATATCTTACTGTTGTTTATCACACAGTCTGTTACATTGATAATATTTTCCTGTTCCACTGTGTTTCATGTTTATCCCATATGTGTATTGTGTCATTGGTTCAGTCAGTATCAGTGGGCATTCCTTTATTTCCTTTCATAGTTGTTTATGTGCTTGAGCTGACTGAAGTTGTCGAAGGCCTCATGCGTCCACACTAACTTGAGCTGGCCAACAAGTTGGTTACTGATGTGTTGTGCAAGAAAGTGAATGAAACATCAAGTATTTGTAGAAGGCTGTTAAATGTTGTCTGGATGAGGCCATGAACTAGTTTGATCCACCCTCGTATATTGGTTCAAGCTGAAAGATTAATAATGAAATGATGAAAAATCTTAAAGCAACAGAAATGTGGTTTATATGAAGAAGGTTGGAAACATCCTGGCCTGAGAAGAAAACAAATAAAGAAGTTTCGAGATTGCAGGAGTACAAAGAACACTCACTGGAACAAAGAGAATGAGGCATGAAGAATTCTTTGGATCTATCATCTGAAAAGGAGGATTAGAGAAACTGGCTATTTGTAAAGAGGTTGTGGGGAAGAGAGACAAGACAAAGAAAAATATTTGAAATGCTTGAAAGCCTGGACAAATAATGGCAGAATGAGGGATGCAAAACAAAGAAAGACTGCGGGCCTGTACGGAAAGACAGCGAAAAAGGTGAAATAGGAAGGCCCAGTGTAAAAAATTTAATGTAAGTACATTTAAATAATTGAATAATAAAAGTCCAATAAACTAAGCTTTTGGGCAAAGTCCTTCGTCAGAGTATAAAAGTATAAAAATATATATTATGTAAAGTAAAATGCCGTGACCAGCTCTAACCCACTAAAAAGGGAGACTGTACAGTAGAACACTTCTTGAAAGAAGAAGAAAATTTGACAAAGAGAAAGAAAGTAAAAGAAATAGAAATAAAATAGAATTTTGGCTGTGGTGGGAAAGGACTTAGAGAAGGCATAGGCTTATAAGATGCCTAGTAGAACTATCACAAAAGAAACACAGTGGAAAGGAAAGAAGAGGCTGGGGAAATGTAGGATGGAATACCACAAGGTGAGGAAACCACCCCTATGCTGTTTATGGTTTTTCGTTAATGCCTCTAGGGGACAGTGTGCCGAGCTTGGTAATTAGCAAGCTTTCCATGTGTGGTCTGTCCCATGTGTTGCCTCTGACCAGCCACAAGCCCATCATCGACATGTATAACACAGAATGGCCCGGCAGGTTAAAATGCGCAGCAACAGGTGTGGCCCTATTGTGCCTATTGTCTGCCCAATGTTTCTGCAATATGTTTGCAAGGATTTTCTGGTTTCACCAATGTAGATTTTTTCACACAAGCAACACTGCTGGGCATAAGTGATGTTGGATGATGTGCATGTGAAGGAACGTTTGATGGGAAAGGAGGACTTAGGGCCTTGGAGAGTGTTGCTGTAGTTGGTGTAGTTACATGAGGTACATCGGGAATTGCCACAGTGCAAAGTACCAGGAATGGCAATATGCCTGCCTGTGGATGAACTGACTTCAGAGTGAACAAGCATGTCACCAAGGTTTTTTCCTTCTTTGTAGGCAACCATAGGTCCATCTTGAAAAATATGGCCTATGTTGCTGGTGCTGGAAAGAATGGTCCAATTCTTTTTCACTATTTTTTGGATAGGAATATTGTGAGGATGAAAAGTAATAGAAAGGATGGGTCAAGACGGAGAAGTGTCTTTTTATTTGGGAGTGAGAGCTTTTCTACAAGAAATTGATTGAATTTTGTTGGTAGCTTTGGCCAAGACATGCTGGTGATAACCCCTCTTCCTGAAGAAAGCAGACATGTCATTGCGCTTGTTCTCGAAGTCAGTATCATCAGAGCAAGGGCGTGTAAGTCTGAGGAACTGTAAGAAGTGTGTGCTTTTAATGGTCTGTTTTGGATGAGAAGAAGTGAAGGGGAGAGATGCATGGGTGTCAATGGGTTTGTAGTTAACAGAGGTAGTAAGTGGGCCAGTCTCTGAGATGGATATGGTGATGTCGAGAAAGTCAGCCTGATCATTGGAGATAGTGTGGGTGAATTTGATGCTCGGGTGAAAGTTGTCCATGAAGTTGATGAAAGTTAGGAGCTCTGTGTGGTCCATAGAGGTCGCCCCAGTGCAGTCGTCAATGTGTCTGTGATAGATTTCAGGAATCTTACCTGAGTACTGGGCAAAGGCTTTTTCTTCAAGATAGCTCATGAAGAGGCACACAAATGCTGGTCCTAACCGAGAGCCAATGGCCACACCCTGGATTTGTTTGTGCCACCTGTCAGCAAACTGGAATGGTTTAAGGTCACAAAGTGTCCGTAAGGAAATCTTTGCATGTATGGCGGTCTAGAAAATGTTTCACAGTCTGGAGGCCATCCCCATGAGGGATGCTTGTGTACAGATTGGTAATATCCATTGTGAAAATATACGAGATGCTGCATGGGTTGGAGTTAAAATCCTCGATAAGACAGAGGGTCTCATTTGTGTCTTTCACTAAGGATGGCAGAGCTTGGACAGTATGCTGCAGGATGGTATCCAAGAATAGGGCTATGTGCTCTGTTGGACGGGAGCACGCGGAAACAATTGGTCAGCTAGGATTGTTGAGCTTGTGGATCTTGGGGAGGAGGTAAATGAGGGGATGTCTTGGACTGGAAATTTTCTGAAGGTGACCTGATGCAGGCAGTTCACCTGAGCGGATCAACTCTTGCAATACCTTGGAGATGTGCCTGTTCTCATTCTCTACTGTAGCTGAATCGGTAGTATGGTAGTTGTTGATGTCCGAGAGTTGGCGCTCCGTTTCATCCAAGTAAAGATCCTTACGCCAAACAACCACAGCCCCACCCTTGTTAGCTGGCTTGATGAGGATGTCTTTCCTGGACTTGAGACATATGAAGGCATCCTCGTCCTCCACAGACATGTTGGATACACAGCTAGGGTAGGGACGTAGACGTTGGATCTCCGTAGAACACTTGTCAATAAATAGCTGAACAGCGGCTCGACATTGTGAGGGGGCTCACGGAAAGAAGGGGGCTTGAATAATTTAGTAATGAGATCATCATCAGTAGAGGGCGGCCTGGAAGGAACGTGGCCAAAGACGGCCATCCTGGGGATGGTGCGAAAAAAGCGTTTGGAATCTCTCAAGGCGTCTTATTTGCTTGTAGCTGTTGTTCAGGTATAAATTTGAGACCCTTGGTCAGATCTGATTTTTTCCGCTTGTGACAAGCCTAGGCTTTCAGGAATGCAGACAACAAAATGGGAATTCGGATCTGAAGGGGGTTGAGGGGTAGGAAGTGTAGGTGTAATACGACAATCATGGGCATGGTGAGACTGAGGGATCGAAGGGAGATTTGGCAGAAGAATTTTCAACTTTACTGATTTGGTTTTGTTCGTTTCTTGGAAAACAAGATCATTGTGGTCATGAACCAGGTGAAAGAGGGATATCAAGTTTGTGGGGACAGCAGAGAGGAGAAATGATTGGAGGGCTATGATCTCCAATGTTTGTTGCAGATTAGGCACTTGAGGAGGATGTGATGTTAGTCATCAACTTATAGGCCAGCTCAAGTTGGCGCATGAACAGAAGGCCTAAATGTTTCACCTGGGTTTCGTCTGACATAACTAAGGATGCAAGGGCACCAGTCTTGGTCCATACAAAGTGTCTGTATTTTGGAGAAAGTGTGCGTTGTTTTATTACAAATTCTTGAGTGAATTTCAGAGGCTTGATTTGAATTTATATTTAGGAGTAAAAGTGAACCCCAGCATTAAATTTCTTCTAGAGATTGGTATGTTTTAGACAGCTATGTAGATAGGAAGGTTATGAATGTTTTAGCTAAGGCAGCCTTTTTGGTTATATTGGTTTGTTTGTTTGTATATTTACAAGTTTAATGGTAAACTGACCATGTCTGCTGAATTTGTATTTTGCAGCATAAAAAGCTCCCAGAATGGGTAGATGGCAATGAGTGGCGCTACGCAGTTTCCTCTGAGGATAGTGGTGAGAAATAATTCTTTTGTAGTCTTATCAAGTATAATTATCTAGCTTAGATATTCAGCAAACACCTTAACCTTTCCTTATTGCAATGGTCTTTCTTGGTTCTTTCCTTCCTACCCAACACTTATACCCCACAGTTTCCATTCCTATGTATTTTTAAAACTTCATGTAAATTCCATCGTTTATGTTACAGTATAATAGTTGGTGTTAGTGGAGAAGACAAAGAAACAGGTTTGGCACATCATCTCATTTTTCTGTGCAAATTCTCTCAAAAACTTCATCATTCCTAAAGTCACTTCCTTGACATCCTGTTGCATGTCACCATTTTGGACTAGTTTGAAATACGAAACTGATAGCTTGTAAAAATGTTCGTGATTACTAACAAATTTATTTGCTGTCATAGTATTGCCTTCAAATGAAATAAAAATGGTTATTAAAACAAAATGTAATCAGTCTGATGGCTACAAGCACACAATTAGAAAGAGTATGTATATTATGAAACCATACAATTCTTATATGGTACAATGCTGTGCGAAGGAGTTATTAACAATCGGCACGCCATGGTGTGTTTCGTATCGATTTGTTGTAGAGCACAGAGATGCAGATGCAGACCTCTTCCATAGTTGCTGTTCTCGAGTGAGATTGAAACCAAATCAGTATGAGATCTTGATCATGAGGGCGGGATTAATTTCTATCCTGCGTCTTGACTATGGGGCTTTGAGACTGTTCAGGCTTGTTCCAGTTTATATTAAACCAAATTCTTGGAAATATGCTAGTCTTTTTAAATACCATGTATTATGAATTTGCGCATCACAGTATTACATAAGGGAGAGAGTAGACAGGTACAGTACATTAACCCTTGAAAAGTGGATATCATATAAATTTTCACTTTAAATAGAGCGTCAAATTTTTTCATATGTTGGTGGTAACATAAGTCTTATGCTGCCTGAAGTTAGGGGAGTGGCAGTCTTCAAGGCGAAGCAATAAGACAGCCAATACTGGTCCACACGGCAAGGGTGTTGCATGTGTCGAAGGTACTTACACATGGACGGCAGATGTCAGCGCTACAAGAGTTTAAAAGTTTTGTCTCCAAATTTATATGTTGACACATCTGTCTTTATGCTGGCCCTTACAGGTACCGTGGAGGTTGACCTGAGCTCATCAGTAAAGAATGGCATCTTATACTTGGAAGACCAATATGATGGGGTCAGTATTCTAGTATCTTTACTTGCCTATTCTGGATTGAAATTTAATTTAGACTTTATAGATTTACTTATATTTAGAATGAAAGGCATAGATCTACTAGTAGCATTGTGATCCTGTTGCCCTTATCTGGGTAGAGATTTTAGTGCCAAAGAATACTGGGAACTGCAGTTATAAATTCAGAAATCTAGATGAATAAGATATAAAGTGTTCGCAAAAAGAAGGATTATCAAGGAACAGTAAAATGATGGGAAAAACACTGCCCAGGATCTCAGTATTAGTTTCCCTGTAATCGGAGGATCTATTTTTACTAGCTTTACCTACTTGCAGTTTCACCTCTCTTTGACCCAACTGCAAGAGATAAGATAATAAATTTGAAGCCGTGGTTAGGTACATTATGAATAAGCTTCCTAGAGTTTTGCAACATTGATTGTTCTCAGCATTTTTCGATGAAAGTTTGCACTGTATTCCTCAGTATATCAGTGGCATCAGTTTGTCATAATATATGTTGATCTGCATGCATGCCAGTACATTTATCTTTTCGTATAGCCGCAGTCATAATGCTATGAATGGAGTGTGACTGTTTCTGTTGTATCAGATGTAATGATGTCAGTATATTGACTCTTTCCTTAAAAAACTGCACCTATTCCTTTGGCTTCATGTCCATGCTTTCCTACTAAAGGCAGTGCATGATATTGTTTCTTATTCACATCACTTTTTAAAGACTTTCCTGTATTTATACAGTGTGACAGCTTATCAGCCATTTTCAACATAATTTTTTTTTTCCATATCATTATATCTTTAATGATGTTATACTGTTTGCAGTTATGATGTGTCACTATAATATGTAAATTAATAAATTGAAGTTTGTGGAATTTAGAAGTCTTAGGAGCCTGAGCTTCATGTGTAGTTTGAGTTGTGGAATTTAAAAGTCTTAGGTTCTCTAGCTACAAAGGTAGTTTGACAAAAACAGTAATTCTTTTAAAGCACGGATGTCTGTGCTCTGATAATAAAATGTAGGTCTCTAATCTTCAGCCTTGGTAGATTATTTTCTTATGATTATGAATATAGAACAAAATTTTGTATAAGTTATCTGATAGCTCTTAGACATAAATACATTTCAGTGTTTTAATAGCGCAAAAAAAAAGTTCAATTCTTATGACTGTTGAAAGAACATGTTTACATTGCAATCTTTTGTCTTATGTCTCATTCATATGTACACGCAATACAATACACAACACTGATAATGATATTAACATATATATACCTGTGTTTGCAAATTTCCTGGGCATTATACAGATTACAAGTTGATGAGGAATGATAAGAAAGTCATTGCTTATCAGCTTAGTGCATTCACATGGGGCGAAAGGATTGTTCATGATGTTTCTTTCTTGCTTGTATGTTATCAGACATGGCGTCCCCATTTCTTCGTTTTGAATGGAAGCAAGTTATACTACGCTGAAGAAACACCCAGTCAGGATGCAGATGAGGAAATGGATGATGAGGATACAGCATCTCTAGAGGTGAGGAAGTTCATACTGAAGCTGTTGACAGATATAATGCCAGGTTACAGTAGAATTTTACCAGCTTTTTGTATTATCACCAGTGTAAAAGGAGCAACTTGCTTGTTGTTGAATAAGATTGAACACAAAAATGACTTACTGAGTGGTATATGACACTATAAATCATTGTTGATATGCATACATAGGTATAAGACTGAGAGATCTGGTTTTATGTTAACCCACAACAAGTCGAAATTTTTTTTTTAACAAAGTCAATTTATTCATACTGTGTTATATATGAGTTGTTCTTGTTTTTTTTCCTTTTTTGATAACTGGGGTAGGTATTGTCTTGATTTTTAAAATTACTGATTAGCAAATCATACACTGTTTTTTGTATTTTCACTACCAAAAATTAAAGCAAAGTAGAAGCATTGTGACTGCAGAGATGGCAGAATCGCACATGTTTATAAAGAAGTGAGTAGAAAGAATGAAATAATTTCACTTTTGAAGAGAGAATGTTCGTCATGGTGACTACAAATTTTGCTACGGGCTTCTGCCATCCCCGTGACCACTATTTATTACAATATTTGTGATTGTTGTGCTGGAACTATGAAATGACAAGACAGCTTTGCAGTCTGAAGAGCACCTTCAGTGTTTACAATGAAGTACTCAGATTCTTTTATCAACTCAGTGGTTGCATATCATTTTTGTGCTTTCTGGTGAACTCAAGATCAAAAAGCTTTTGACCTGGACTACCAATCACAGCCATAGTCTGCTTTGGGAAAGTGTTTCATCCACAATTCCTATAGTCCTCCTTTCTGTTAATCAAGTACCTGGCTATAGGTTGTGAAAGATATGGACAGAAAGCTAGTTATTGATCAGTGCCTGTAATCGTAAAATGGCAGTGGCACTGAGTGCTTTCTAAGGAGATAAGGAAGCTTTTGAGTGACATAGCCTGTTCATGTAAGACAAAGACAAATTATGTGAAGTCACAAGAGAGATCATTGCCTGCATACCAGAATTATTAACTTCATTATTATTTTTTAGGGACGTCCTGTTGATGAGCTTCACTTCAGTGAAAAGTGGTTCCATGGTCGACTAGAAGGAGGCAGAAAGAAGGCGGAGGAGCTGCTGCGTCAGTACAGCTATCTTGGGGACGGAACCTTCCTTGTGAGAGAAAGTGACACATTTGTCGGGGACTTCTCCTTGTCCTTTTGGTGAGTTCTCAAACTTACAGTGAAGTTTACCTTTTTATTATCTAGGCATATGCTATCCAAGGAGAAACATTATGACATTGACTTATGTCTTCACTTCTGTTTGATTACATGTTAGTGAAACCTTCAAAGTTCAGTAGGAATAATATTCCTAGGACAGCATTACATAAATTTAAAAGTTTTAACATTTCAAATGAGAGGAAGCTCTGGAAATTAGGTGGGATGAATGAAGCATGACATAAAGGAGGATTATTGAATGTGTCACACTAGGAGAGATTTGGAGACTTATTTATGTTGATTCCAAGGTCTCAAGTTTGTTTGACGGTGCTTGGCCTTGCTAGGTAGAAAATGGCATGTAGTCATCCCTGTGTAATAGTAACCCCTTAGGAACTTGGGAAAATATGTACTTGGAAGGAGTGGCAATTGTTTTGCATTATGACTTTTGCATAGATAATACAGTGGTCAGTTCTCTGAAGACATGCTGCATATAAATGAAAGCTGTGACTTGATTGTGGTTTTAAGCGGAGTCACTTATATAAAGCAATGATTCTGTAATATTTGACAAGGCGCCAAGGGAAGGTGAACCACTGTCGCATCAAGTCACGGCAAGAACGGGGCCAAGTCAAGTATTACTTGATTGATGCTGTGACCTTTGACAGTCTCTACCACCTGATTGTGCACTACCGCCAGTTTCCTCTTAGAAGTGCTGACTTCACACAGGTGCTGAAAGACCCAGTGCCACAGCCTCAGAGTCATGAGGGCAAACTGTAAGTCTGTGATGTTTCCTCAGTAAGTCACTTCAGAAATGCTTAGTGACATTTTATGCAAGGCATTGAAAGTAAAGGTGGATAGAAGGCCTGAAAACATTCTTACATTTTGTATTTTGGCCGTCAGATCCTTGAAATGTCCATAAAACTTCTGTAAATTTTATATTTTGGCCTTTAGATCCATCAAAAGCACTTAACGATGTTTCCTGAGTTTATATAAGATGAAGTGAATATGAAACCATAGATTTTCTGAAAGAGGATAAGCTAGAGCATATTGCCGTCCGGGATCAATACTGTGTGTTAAGTCCATAAATGACTTTAAGGACTTAACAACAATATTATTTCCGGCGGCAATATGTCATGCTAGGTTTTCCTACAGTGGTTGCCAAAATATTGACAGATATGACCACCTTGATGGTTCATTGCATTCTACAGCGAAACCTCCTTCCTGGCTCAATGGATTTAAAGATTTAAACAGTTTTTATTTACCTGTGTTATCTGAGAGCTAACTTTATGACTTTTTCCTGTAGGTGGTACCATGAAGGAATGATCAGATCAGCTGCAGAGGGTCTTCTAAAGAGAATCCCAAATGACGGTGCCTTCTTAGTGAGACACAGTGGAACAGACCAGTATTCTTATGCCATTTCATTCAGGTAAAGTTTGGTACTACACTACCCTGTTTGAGATGTATGAGCTGGAATACAGTAAGTTGGTGGGAGTGGGGCAGCTTTTAATGGAAGGTGAAACCCCTCATATCATTATTTTCATCAAAGCCTATCCTCTTTGAATGTGGTACAGCTAAAACAGCCAGGATTCATATGCCCTACTGGAATCTCAGGAGCTCCTGGAATTTGGTTTGGAGGAGAAAAAAAATCTGTAAATCTCCTTAAATCTGTAATTTTCTCCTGGAATCTCCAGAAAAATTGTCACCTTAAAAAAAAAAAGAATTGGCACGTTTTTGTGGCTGACATAGCCAGCATGATTGCAAACTTCTGTCTTGATTCAGATGATTGTACTGTTGGTAAACGTTGAAATCTCCACTATACATTATTAAATACAATATTATGTTTTGTTGAGTGAAAAACAGCGAATAATGTAGATTTGGAGTTAAAAATTAATTGTTCTCCTGCTAGTAATAATCCACAGTGTGCTAATTCATTTTCTTCCAAACATTGCTCAGTGCTTTCTTGCATGGGAAAAATGACATTATACTGCCTCTTTAGTATTTGATAACAAGCAGGTGAGATCACACAAGGACATTCTTAACTCACTGGGGAGCATACGGTGCCGCTGCCATTTACAGGTGCTGATCTCTTAGTATTTTGATATCTTTCATTGCCTCCAGTCGGGTACACATTTTCAAATGGAAAACCTGAATGAAGTGCTTTCCCAAGACACTTACAACATGATTATAGTCGGACTCAAATCCGTGACCTCACTGCCCCGCTTGGGTTTTGAATGTTTGTGAGGTAGTCATTGAAAGAGTCAGTTAACTGGAAAGTCCTAATATACAGTCGAACCTGACCTTGCGACCACCTGTCTTTAGCGACTACCTGGCTATAATGGACAGTCTGTGGGATCCCCTGAGTAAATTACTAAATAAACGCACTGTGTATAGCGATCACCTGCCACTACGATCACGGACACTGAATTTTCGGTCCCGATCGCACGACCAGACTCCATGTAACGGACAGCGTAACGCAAGATTTCACACCAATGTCCATTATCAGTCACTACGCTCGGCTTAGTTGCGTAGTTAAACAATGCCATGTCTGTGTGACACAACAGTTCAGGGATTTACCAAGGTGACCAACCGTGCAACCAATCAACTGAGACAATGAGGCGACCACGGGAAGGCGGTCCTCTTTGAACTTGAGAGTAAGAGTAGACAGGGACGGTTGACTACAAGCAGGTGTGGCATATTGGGCTATCTGCTTTGATGACCAGGCAAGATGCATAGTGTTGAACAGGGTAGGCATGTTTGCTTACAACATAAGAGCTGACAGGGAAGGTTGGGTACAAGCGGGTCTGGCATGTAACCTGGAGCTATCTGCTTAGATGACCAGACACGATGCGTGGTGTTAGGTAGGATTGACATGTTTGTTTACAACCAGTATTATGTCGCCGTTCCACGTCTTAGTAAGCACGGAGATTGTGCAAGGGGTGGGTTTCTGGATAAATTAATGCACACTGTGACACTGATTTTAGTTGTCATTACAATTTTGCTCCTCGAATGAAAACCATCAAAATTGCCATGCCTAATTATCGACAACTTCGTTACATTGGCAGCAGCTGTTCTTTCATTAACTACTAAAGTTGTGCTAAAGTTTAGAAGGTGGTTTTGAAAAATTCGTGCCATGTCTTCTCCAGCACGTAAAACACTCACTCTGGCGCAAAGAATGGATGTAATAAAGCTTCATGCACAAGCGAAAAGTTGTCGTAGTATTGCACAGGCATTTCACGTTGGAAAACCTCAAATTCAGCAGACAATCATAAGAAAGCACGAGTTTTCTGAGGAGTTTGAAGCATTGTCCCCAAATGTGATGAAAAAGAGAAAGACGGAGTTTGAAAACATTGATCAACTGTGCTGGATGTGATTCCTGAAATGTGTTGGCAGGAAGATCAACGTAACAGGGCCTATGATCCAAGACATGGGACTGCGGTTTGCTAAAGATATTAACATCTCATCAGTCAAGGCATCCAACGGTTGGTTGGAATCCTTTATCAAAAGACACCAGATTGTCTTTGGGAAGCTATGTGGAGAAAATGGTGATGTTGATGTGAACGTGACGGAGGCATGGAAGACAAAACTCCCGAGCCTTTGTGAAGGATACGAGCCTAGAGGCATTTATAACATGGATGAAACTGAACTGTTTTTCAAGACATCCAGTGACAAATCGTACTACGTCAAAGGCCAGAAATGTGGAGGAGGCAAAAAGGCGAAAGAACGTGTGACAGTTAAGCTGTGCACAAATATGGCAGGTGACAAAGAACCGGCAATGGTAATAGGGAAGTCAGCATCACCACGCTGTTTCAAGAACATTGATGTTGCCTCGCTACCAGTTGACTACAAATTTTCGAAGAAAGCTTGGATGAACAGCGCAATCTTTTTTGCGTGGCTTACATCGTTTAACAACAAAATGGCCTCACAGAATCGCCATGTCCTGCTGTTTCTTGACAATGCTCCCAGTCACCCTTCTTCAACAAAACTTTCCAACGTGAAACTGCTGTTCCTTCCCGCCAAGACAACCTCCATGCTACAACCACTAGATCAGGGCATCATTCAAGCAGTGAAGCTCAGATACAGGAAAGCTCAATTGTCCTTTCTTGTCTGTGCAATGGAGACGTACCCCGGTCTCACAGGTGCTGAACTGATGAAAAAAGTTACAGTTCTTGACGCCATCCACTGGGTTGCCAAAGCATGGAAAGATGTTGCGCAGTCAACCATTGAGAAATGCTGCAGGAGATGCGGATTTGGATCGCCAGAGCCAGAGGATACTGGTGATGAGACGCTGAACTCGACTGACGATTCTACATCAGTCTCTGCTTCACAAGAGTATGACACACTTGGGTCTGAACTTATTGGCGGCACTTTTGCTCTGTTGATGAAGAACTAGCAGCCTGTGATGCAGATGTCATAGACTGGGACTGTAACGCAGCTGACATTTTAAATTCACTACAATCAGTGACTCAGAAGAAGAATGTGTTGAAGCTGAAGCTTCCGAGGAGAAAGTTCTTAAGCCAAGTTTTGGAGAGACAATTAGTGCTGTCCAGATTGTGTCTAGATTTGCGCAATTTCATGGACTTAATGATGTTGTGAATCAAATGTGCTCACTGCAAGAGACACTTGTACTCACAAAGTGTCAGAAAAAACAATCACACATCACATACTTTTTTAATGTGCAAGACTAGAGTAACATAATAAGTCTCATGCTTTATAAGAATTTGTTAGTTTTTGGATTACATTTTTTGCTTTCTCAAGAACGTGTTCAGTTTCATAAGTATCCTTATGTGGGAATTAATTAAGATACATCATTCAGTTCTTGGATTAAACGCATGGTGTAAATGGTACAGGTCAGTTTCTCATTTTTTGTTCACCTTGTTATACATGTACTTGTACTGTGTTTTGTATTAAATATTTTTTATCACAAATGTCTGTCTTGTGTTAGCAAAACCCTCGTCTATTTCACCTTGTTATGTTGCTGTAATCAATGTTTGCCCTCACAACCATCTGTCTTGTGATAGCAAAATTTTCCTTTGTTGTTTTCGTTGCCACTGTCTATAGCGACCACCTGTCTATAATGACCGGATGTGCCTGGTCCCTTGCATGGTCGCTATAGACAGGTTCGACTGTATTAATAATTGTCGTAATAGTTGACAGCAACACTCCAGTTGTAGTGAAAATCGTAGGAGGTAATGAGTTGGGTCATTATAAAAGACTAAGACATTGGTAATCCCAGGATTTTCATCACTTTTGCAGGGCTGAGGGCAAAATCAAGCACTGTCGCATCAAACAGGAGGGTCGACTATTTCTCATTGGCAACGCCCAGTTTGAGTCATTGGTGGAACTGGTGCAGTACTACGAACATTCTCCTCTCTACAAGAGGATGAAACTTCGACAGCCTGTCAATCAGCAAGTGGTTGCACGACTAAACATGGTCAGTATTTTCAGGGTACATTTATCAAATGGTCAGTAAAGTCTTTGGTCATTTTGTCTTTTCTTTTTTTTAACTTTTATGCAAGTTTAGCAGGGTTTTTTTTTTCATCTGGCTAGGTTAGAGTTATGCTTGAAAGAAGCTCATAGAAGGGTAAATGGCACTGCAGTATCATGTTCTTAAAGTCATTAGTATACACCGACAAGTAAGAGCATTAACTGATAATAATCCCTGTATTCCAAGATGACGGCTCTTAGGAAACATCTTCATTTCTTGATACTCAGGTCCTAAATACTTTTGAGCAGTACAGGAAGGAGATGATTTCTGGATTTGGGCATACAATGCAAGTGGAGGTCTCTTGCACTATCTATAGTATTAGTACATGATGATGGCAAAGAGCCCACAGGGCAAAATATTTAATTGGAGTATGTTGACAGCCTGTTTGCTAAGATTTTGTTGTATTGACTTACTTGCACATTAAATATATTCTTCAGTTAATGTCACTATATTCTGAGCTGTCATTAGAACATGTCTACCTGAGACTTACTTTTTACAGTAATGTCTATAATATAATGATATTTTCACATTGCCATACATTTTTGTTGATTTGAACTTTTGTCATTTTTACCTTTTCTGAAAAAAAAAAAATTGTCAAACAGCCTTCCGATGAAACAGGAATCTACGGCGCTCCAGATCTTTATATTAACCCTAATGATTTCACCACCAAGGTAGTATATTCTCTAGCAGGGTAGTTCCCCCTTGTTGTATCAGCCTTGCTTGTGACGCCACCTTCGATTCAAGTGCATGGTGTTTGGGACCTTCCTGAAGCATAGTGCATCTTCATTGCATGTTTTTGCTGCTTGGACCTTACATTCTAAGTTTCAGCTATCTGTATGACTTGGTTACAAGTTGTGTCACATTATTTTGGATGCTGCTGTGCATTCATTCATAAGTTACCTTTGAAAATTATTTCATTATTTTGGCAGGCTGTTGTGAAAACGTTTCAACTAGTAGATGAAGAAATCTTTTGAAGGCTGACCACCCAAAGTGCCCATTTTGCTTCGATGCAGATATGCAACAAATCTGAAATTTCTTAGTTTAAAGAGTTTCTTGTTACCAAATTTGATGGCAGCAACTCTTTCATAATGGTAATGTTGTGCATTCCCATTCAATTGTCATTCACTTGTCCGTTACTTTTTCTAAAATAATTCTAAACAGATTTGAGCATATGTAGCTTACATTGAAAGAAGTGTGATCTGATAGTGATAATAAGTTTTCACAATTACTTGCTTATTACGTAACCTGGTCATGCATAATAAAATATTGTATTTGTCGTGACCCATATATGTATACGTCCTTGTTTATCATGTTGTGAGGCATACAACACAGTTGCACTGCAGACTAGACAGCTACTATGTGCACTTGATACTTGTGTAATAGCCAGGCATACTAGTCATCATAGGATTAGATAGCGTTGGAC
Organism: Ellobium chinense; assembly: GCA_033807755.1. Classification (NCBI taxonomy): domain Eukaryota; kingdom Metazoa; phylum Mollusca; class Gastropoda; order Ellobiida; family Ellobiidae; genus Ellobium; species Ellobium chinense. The sequence goes on from JAWQUT010000158.1 coordinate 904,860, forward strand.
TCAAACAGCTTTTCATAACCACTGTGTCACACTATGATTGTAAAGGACAAGCTTGAAACTGTAAGGACCTCACACTGCACTTCCAAATGGATGGTGGAAGAAATTCTTGTTTTAAATAGCGCTGTGTTAATGTGGCTTGGTTTTGGAAGAATGAAATTTAAGTAAAACCCGGATAGTAAAATTCTTCAACATATACTATCCCAGTGACATATATTTGTCTCTTGTATTCAGTTGAGGCACTTACTTCAGAAAGGATAAGCTCCTTGAACTTTGACCCAGTAGGATTCTTAACATCCTTCCGGAATTTCACGAACTCCTGGAATTTAGCTTTTGAGACAATGTCATTTTGAAATCTTTTGAAATTTTGTAATTTCTTGGGAAATTGCTGTTATTGAAAAATATGCCAGTTTTTGTAACAGAGATAGCTGACACTGTTACAAGAATTGGTTCTAGTATACGAGTTCATACCCTTTGAGAAACTGATCTCTTAGAATTCTCCTGGAATATGATCTTCAAATTGAGAGAAGAATTTTGATTCAGGGAGAGCTAAAAACCACAAAATCTTATCCACAAAACAAAGTGTGCTGCTCATAGTATTATTTGATGCACTAAGACTAAAGAATACTTCCTAGGAAAGTAAATCTGCCACTCTTTTCCACCTTTCCCACTATTCCGATGGCCTCGGGACTTTATTACAGTCGACTTCGTTTAATCGCCCTTCCTCGGGATCACAGAAACAGTGGGCGATTAAGCGGAGAAGGTAATTTCAGCCATATTTTTGGTAATGGGGTTAAATTTCTTTAATGTTGTGGTTTGATATCGTGCATTGACACCTTCTCGTCGCCAGTCTCAGGACAGACTTGAGTTTGACGGTGTTGTAGCGCACAAAATGTTTGATCTCCGAGGTCTCTCTCATTGGCCACATCGCAGTAGCCCAGCAGACAATAAGGAGTAGGATGGCACAGTCGGGATAGACCGTTCATCCACATGACACGTTCTCTGATCTAACCGAAATCCAGTAGACAGTCGCAATCAAGGCGTGGGGGGAGGACACTATATGGCTTTCGGTGCATTAGCATTATCGGACGGGCGAAGGCAGTGATGCGTAGCATGGGATGAAAGGGGACAAGGGGAGGAGAAGGTGGGGAGGAAAGGCTTATCACACCTATTTGGGGGTGGCAGCTGTCACTCAGTCAACCGGTCTGCCATCTGTCATGCAGTTAAACCATCTGTGTACATTATTGTTTGTCAACTGTAATCCTTCAACCGCTGATCTTTGAATTTACAGGCGCTGAAGAGTGGTCGATTATCCGGAGTGAGAGGCAGTTATCCAGTGTCTTTTATATAGAAAAAATTCGGCTCCCTGGGAAACGAGGCAATTAAGTGGAAAAGGCGATTAAGCGGAGTCGACTGTATTACCTTCATTACAGTTAATAATAGTATTCTCAGTGTATTGGCAATGTTTCATTCCACAATAACTGATCTAGCTCGTGCCTAGTCTCGGCATTTTCCCCTACTTTCATTACATGCTACTTACATCTCTTTGAGGATGGGAACTCCACAGTTTTATACCAAAGGCGAAAAGCACCACTGGAAGTCTAAATTTCAAAGTGTTATGTCAAAAAGATGTATTTTCCGAGGATGTGGTATATCAAGGCATTTATGTGGGGAGCTTAGGTTGTAAGGTCCATGATTCATGAGGAACAAGGAAGACTGGTTAGTTTGTGAGCTTCACAGTTGAATACTAAGCTAAAAAGAACAACAAAGGAGACTGCTGGAAGTCCAAATATCAACGTGTTATGTCCAAAAAAGTGTAGTTAGGTAGCATGTGGGAGGGCAGGGCATGATATTCACATGAGGAGCTTATCAGATTTGACATGAGCTTTGATGCCATACATTGTGTTAATGACACTCCGTCGTCAGACTATAGTATAGTAAAAAAAGACTGCAAAGTAGTATAATTGAAAACTTTAAATACCTGCATGAAATTTCCACTGGGCTGGAGCGCAACTGCCACAAGAGACTGGTTTGCTTAATATGTGAGCCTAGATCTTGAGCTGGATATAAAGTTCACGGAAAGCATGCATACCACATTCATCTTACCTTATGAGACACTAAGTATTTCACAATGGAATTGGTTGCCCTTCTTCTGTAATCATTTTGTAGCACTCCTTATTTAGATGTGGCAGTAGCACTCCTTATTTAGATGTGGCACAATCACACACTGCGTCACACTCTCACCTGCATGTGATGCTGTTCCTGTTAGTATGATGATAAAGCCAAGATTACAAGAAATTGCTGTTTAACCACTTCATTGCAGTTTTATCCAGAATTTCAAAGGATGGAGCATGAATTACAAAACAAATCTATATTTCTCAGAAAGCAATAGTGCTTACATGTGTTATCATTTCAAAAACCTTATAGACATGTTGTTTTACACACCGTAGTTCTAACAGAAAGGCTGTAATACCACATCAAATCAAAACACTGAATGAACTTCAACAAATTCTGCATTCAGTCACTTGGGGTTTGAAACATGTGGGTTTTACAATGTAACAGTGTTTACTATGGCTTCACAGTGGCAAGGAATTAAAAAACTGAAGGTTATGAGTTCAAATCCCTACTGAGGCAGCAAAAAAACCTTGGGAGTCATGACCTTAATGTGGCCAGCCTCTTTAGAGTGTCAGAAAGTTTAAGAGTAAAACACATGCTAGACAGGGGTATCTTCTTCTGAAGATCTTCTGTTGCTTTGCTCTCTGAATAAGGGTGAGGGTTTTCTGTCTCATCTCTGTGGTCTGTTATGTCCACAAGTCGATAGGTTCATACTGGTAGTATTTATGGTTCCTTCTAGAGTGGGATGCCCCATTTGCAGATTTCCAAACAGTTCACAATTATCATTAGATTTTAGGGTCAATATCACTAGCCACAACTGTTATGACTTTCATCTTCTAGATACCTGAAGAGATTTTTAATGTTCAGCTGTGCTTGTCCATGTTGTATGAAATTTTATATTTTGTTATATTCCATTCATTGTGTCTGTGATATAGATGTATGTGTTACTTGTGAGATACAGCTATGTGCAGGTATGTCTTTGGTTGTGGGGCCTTGGGTTTGACTGTGGGCAGCATCTTCTGGGCATTTGGTTTCTTCCCCTCCACATTCCTTCAGGTTTCATGTGCCACCCTAAAACTTCAGGAGCACTCAAGATTTCCTCTGAAATAAAAATCCTCTGGAAATCTCCTGCTGAGGTATATAAATTTCCCATGTTATCGAAAACTCTGCAAAGTTTTGTGATTGCTTTAAGTGATATTGCCTTAGAAATTGATCCCAGTGCATATTATGATTATACTTCTGGAAAAATATTGATGTCTCATTGAATCCTCCTGGATTATAATTTCTAATTCGAACCATCAACCCTGTTTCTTCCATTGTTAAGAATTATATGCTGTAGCTAGACTGTGTTAGATTACTGTGGTTGTGACAAAATCACAAGGGAGTAAACTCCTTTTTTGCCATAGCTGTATTACATTTTAACCCCTTCGCAGCCAGGTATCACATATAAGTTCTTCATATCAAATTATGAAATTAAAAATACTTCCAATTCTTCATAAATATAATTTATTTTTTGCTAGAGAAGGGACAGTATGGAGTTTAACAAGTGCCATTATAATGTGCTTCCTTCATTTTTATCCATATAAATTCTGATATCATGGGCGCAAGAATTTTTTGTGGATATAATGCAGTGAAGGTGTCAATATACTTTCAAGCTTCTTCTACCATCCTGGAATATCATGAACTCCTGGAATTAGTTCTGGAGACAAAACCTGAAAAGCCTGAAATTTGTAGTCTCCACCTGAAATCTCTTTTAACTCTGTTTTGTACGCTTGGAAAATTGTTGCTATTTAAGAAAATCCACGTTTTTGTAGCAGAAATGGTCTGGAGACTTGATCCCAGTGCCTGCTATTGCGCTTCCAGTAAAAAAGTGAAATCTCTTGGAATTTCTCCTGAATAATCATATCCAAATTTGAGTATAAATCCTGTATATTTGGGGAGAAACAAAGATCTCTTCAATACCAATAGAAGGCTGAATGATATGGCCAAACCACAGAACCCCCCAACTGACCTTCCTGCACATTGCTGATGTAGTGATGAGAAATATCTGTGTATTAACTGCAGGCCTCACATATACATGAGGGAGAGTTAAATACAGGAAATTTTCTGTTGCCTGTTTCCAATGTTCTGCTCGTGTTAGATGTAACAGACTTTTGAGAAGCCAAAGACAGCCAATCTCTAATTTTGCTGCCAGACTTTATTTCTCAGGACACTGCAACACAGAATTGACATGATTTGGGATTGGTAGGATGGCTAAGGCTTAGGGGCAAAATTACAAAATTTAGTGTGAATCCTCTTGTATTGTAAGACCTGCAAAAGAGATATATGGCCCTGGTGCAGAAGTATGTGAATTCCTTTCTCTTCTCTTATTTTCACACAAAAATATTCCTGGTAGTGCAAAAATATTACGTCAGTAAATTGTAACAATTTAAAACCACAGCTCTGCCTCATGTTCAAACTTTGAAAGGGCATCACTAAGCCAGAGCCATGTCATTGATTCAGTAAGTGATTTGAGCTCATGGCCTCCACAGCAGAAAGGAATTATCAAACTTTCTGCATCGTAGTGCTGAAATATTCCTTAGTTTAGGCTCCAGGAGTTGGTGCATGCATGTTGTTGATTTGCTTCCTAACCCCCTTGTCTGCTTGCTCGATGTCTGTAGGCCCCAGATGACAGTGGCATTTATGAGCAAGGCATTTACCATCAGCCCAATGAGTTTGTTAGTAAGGTAATCTGTTTTCTTTATTTCTTTTATTCTATTGGGGTTTTTTTTGTTTGTGGTGTATATATATTTTCATTTTTTTAAAAAATCAATTTTGATGCTGTTTTTGGTGGTTGGGCTTTCACCCATTTGTGTTTGCTGATTTTAAGAGTCATTTACTTCCCCCATCTTCTCTGCTGAAATGGGTTGTTTTGAGTTTAGTTTTTACTGCTCCATTTGGTAATGTCTGTCAGTACAAGACGCAAGGTTAATCCATTGTCAAATCATGTTACTCAGTCAGTTTTCTTTCTCCATAGGGCTTCCCTTGCACATACAAATTTGAGTTGGCCGATAAGTAGGTTACTGTAAGCATGTTCTAGAAATATATGGGACACTGGGCACATACCAATTTGATATGTGGGGTCACATTTACTGGTAATCAACCAGTTGATCTGCTAAATTGAAGAAACATGCTCTCTTCCCACCTAAAGAATACTGTAAATATTCCATGATTAGGAGATGGTTGGATTTGGTTTGGGGAAGGAATGAGGAGACTGTTGTTATGTCTCATTGCCTCTATTTGTTTGATAAGCATTTTTGGCTTAACTACTGGAGGAGGACACAGCCGTTTAATGAATGTTAAGTCACAGCTCATGTGTCTACATGCTATTCATAATGTACATATTTGCTTTCTTTACTTACTTCAAGATCTTAATAATCAGACGTCCAAGTATTAAAGTAAAGTACATGTTTTGTTTGAGCTAGCTTTGCTTCAGAACAAAATAAATTATATAGGCTGATCAGAGAGCATGCTGGACACTGAATGACCCTAAAATTTGGGGTTTTAATATTGTCTCACGTTTATTAAAGCTGTCTCATATATTGTAGCAAAGCTGTTGATGTTATATGCATGCTGCACTGTAGGCTGTATATAGGTATGAGTAGTGTGCACAGGAATTTAAACATATTTTGGCACATTCCTGCTTGTTCAAGAATACACCAGATACAGACTGGTATATAATATGTATTAGTATATATATTATTTAGCATTCGTTAAGGCATGCATTACTCATAACTTCGGCTTATGGTTTTCATAATGTGTCATCATTATATCATCTAAGACACTGAAAGTTTTGCATCCTATGTCAGGAGGATTAGAACCCCATGTGAACTGCATTGCATGGTTAAAGCAGTCAGAATGTCAGTATTTGCTTTACAACAAGACATGCTGTGATTGCACATAGGAAGTCTGTTTCAGTCAATCCAAAATTGATGTTAAGAAAAAGGAAGCATCATCCAAATTGTTTACAAATTCTTCTTGAAATTCCTTCATATTGATTATCACCCCACTCCACTTTTTTACAAAAAGAAATCATTCAAATAGTCTTCACCTTAAAGGTTCAGTCAACCAATGCTTGGCAGTCATTCAACAGACAATCAGTGATATGAAAGCATCATATCATAACTGCAGTAGGTAAAGTTGATCATGCTAATCATTTGCAATGCACTCTTTCCTCCATTTGTCAGGCTGCCATGATTGAAATGAGCACACCCTTTAATCCAAAAATAATAGATTGTAAATATTTGCCTGGTTCTCGTAACTGCAATTTACAGGACTTCCTTTGTAATTAGTTTCAGCATCATACAGTGTTTTCTCACTGCATGGCACAACTATCTTTGCATTTAAAAAAAATGTTGAATATGACTACAGGAATATCAGCATTGTCCCCACTTATGCATGACTGTCAGTCACACACATATTCTGGTTATCAGAAATGAACGCCTGAGTCTTTTAAGTGGCATGCAACACAGTCTTGGAATGGTATTTTGCGGCATGGGTTACACCCTATTTCTACAGTGACAAGAACTTAACATGACCAAGAAAATTATATAAACCTTCTTGATCTTACACATGCAACACATCGTCCTCTAGACACAAAACCTTCAACAACCCTCCTTCCCCAGACTTACAGTGAATTTTTGTCAGAATGCCACACCAGCACATTGAGGTCTCTGATCTTTGAAGCATTGTTCGAAATAACTCATGCCCACTAAAATCCTGTAGTCTTCACTGTTTCTTATTTCTAATGTTTAAGATGTTTTGCAGCTTGGAAATTTTGTTTGCGATAAAGTGGCAGCCTCTTATTGCATCAATCCATATTTGTCACACATTACGTTCAGCTTTTCAGCACAGTACAGTACAAGGAAAATTAGAATTAGTGGAGAGAAGAAAGTGCAGCCATAATAAAATAATTCAAATGAATAATTTCATTGTAGTTACATAGATTATAAATTAAAAGTTATAAGCAATAGACATTTTCATGCGCTGGAAAATTAATTATGTTAAAAATTTCATTTTAAAGTGCAGATGCAAAGAAAAACAAAGAAAGAAATGATAACCATTCATAAATGTATTTTATCAGTTCTACAGACCTTGACCCCTGCTCTTCTTACCATCTGTGTGTCATGACATTAAAGTTATCCCTGTTATTCTCCTCAACTTGACATCACCTCATCACATAAATCTAATTCTGTATTACTCCATACCTGTTCTTCCCAACTTTTGCCTTTGTTTGATTAACACCCAGTTTTCTTCCTGAGCAGTGTCGCCTGGTAATTTACTCAGGCTTTGTCCCAATCTTTTCTGTCTAGTCACCTGCCTCTGTCTCACCCATATTCCTCTCTCCCTTTCCACTCCCCCACTATTCCCATTCAACACCACCACTCTGCCATTTTACAGATAAATTTAATTTACATGCAGGTTAGATTAAATTCACTTTTGGTACCTCTGCCTAATGGTCTCTTCTTTTCTCTCTGGGCTATCTCTCACAGTTTTTATGATTTCTAAGATATCCTACTACTTGTGCCACTGATTATTTGAAAGAGTGCACTAAAACATCTGTTAAATTGTGATTCTTGTGCATACAGTCTTTTTCTGTAAAGCAGCAACTCTGCACTGTAGCACGTGAACAAGCTTCACTAACATACATTTACTATTCGGCTGCAGTTGAGAGTCAAGGCCTTACATGACTACAGTGCCAACCGCAGTGACGAACTGTCTTTCTGCAAAGATGCCATCATCACCAATGTTACCAAGCAAGATGGAGGATGGTAAGATGTACCTCATGCTTTGTCTTCTTTTCCTCTTCCCATTCTACTCCCAGCATTCCCCAGTATCCATGGCCATTGGCATAATTGTTGCATTAATCAATGCATTGCATCAGCCGCAGTGGACGGTTGTAATGTTTTGGGAATTTTCTGTGGGTTATCACAACGTGTTAACTAACGTAATGATTATGTCTAAGGCCACAGATGTCCTGCTTAGTTCATAAACTTCCCAGAAGCATTGACATGATTTTTCAAAAAGCTGTATCTGCCTGGTCTGTAGAATTCACCTTCCCAAATTGGTGGAACTTGATTTCACCGTAAATGAATGAGCATTTTGTCATTGTTTAACAAAGAAAAGGGGTTAGGGATAGGGTTGAATTACAGCGAAATTGAGCACACTGCCCAAATTAGCTAGCGAAAACAAACAATCCTGGATTTGCCATGGTGTGTGAATGAGGCCCAAAAGAGTGAATGACTGAGTAATACTAACAGTTACTGAGAAACCTGTGTTGTGATAGGTAAACTGAGCTGTGTAATAAATAAAACATGGACAGAGGCTGGCCCAATTTAGCCAAGTGGAAAGCATTTCTTAGCTTTTCAGAAAGATAAGTTAGTTAATTTATTTCATTTGCACATTTCAAAACAGATGTTTTGCCTTCATTTGCGCCAGATCTGAACTTGACAATAAATATAATGTACTTTTGGATAACAAACTTTTAATATCCGGTTGACCACTTGGTGTCAATGCATCTTGTGTTTCATTAGTTATACATAAATGGGAATTTTTGCACCATCTCAAAACATGTTTTTGAATGTGCCTTTTTTTAAAAAAAAAAAAAAATCAATATTTAATAGCTTAGAACTTTTTGGATGGTGTTGTTCAGAGTTGCTTAAATGTGCTACTTTGAGATCATTACATGAACGATGCCAGTTGTTATGTACCGTCCCTTGTTATAAAAATAACTAAACCTGAAAGGAAAATAATGTTGGTAACTTTTCTACTTACTGAGCAAGTTTTTTTGAGACTGTTTTACCTTCTACACTGAATGCTTGATTACATACTGGTGACATTTGCTCATAGGTGGCGGGGTGATTACGGGTCCAAGAAACAGCTGTGGTTCCCCTCCAACTATGTGGAAGAGATGGACACACAGTCTGAAAGCTCAGCCGAGTCAACACCTCTGGGTACTCTACAACAAGGAACAATAGACGTTCAAGGCTGTATCATTGGTGAGATCATATCCTCCTATTTCTCTGCTATTCTTCTTCTGTATTTCCCTCTGATTTCTTCAAACTTAGGCTTAAAGCCTGTCAGTAAAGAAACTGCAACTTTTTTTTTTTTTCAAAATTTTTTTATTCCTTTTGGCCTGAGTTTCTTAAACAGTTGTATTGTGAATTGTTTTTCCCTTTAAAGCAACAAGCTTTTTCTTCTTTAACCACCCAGTTGTTGCTCATGTTCCCCTGCATTTGTATGCAGCTTTCCTTATGAGTTCTTTACTATATATCTGTCAGATGTGCTACCACCAAGGGGCAATAGGTTCATGTTCCGAATAGCACCCCGCAACAACAGCCCACCAATAGAAATAGCTGTGGACTCTGAGGAGGAAATGAAAGACTGGAAAGAGAAAATCTCAGTGTCTTCTTCTACAGCAGCTCTTAGGGTAAGATGGTCGATCTTGTCCTTGTGAATGCTGTTTGTGGAGCAGCCTGGCCTAATGGTTACGGCGTTGGACTCAAGATCTAAAGGTCTTGGGCTCGATTCCAGACCACGGTCATGTTGTAAGTGACTTGGGAAAGCATTTCATTCACATTTTCCTCAGTCCACACGTCTGTAAAACGGGTACCTGGCTATAGGCAGTGGAATATATTGTCAGAATGCTAGTGATCAGCGCCTATAAATGGCAGCGGCACTGTATGCTCCCCAGGGAGTCGAGAAAGTCCTAGAGTGATCGGTCCTGCTGGGGTAATAATAGTGTGAAGTCGCATGAGCGGGCATTAGCCTGGATATGAAACTTATAAACTGCATTATTATTATTGCATTATTATATTAACAGAGCAAGTAAGTCAAGGGACAGATTAACAACAAGGCAAAACAGGGCAGTTGCCCAAAGATCCAGCCTCTCTCAGTGGGCACTGCATTCAGTGGGTCCTGGGTCAGATCTCTATCATAATAGGGACCAATTTCTTTTAATTGCCTAGACCATGGTAACACATAGCTGCTGCAGTATTTTCCTATCTCTCAGACAGTGGTTTTAAAATGGCTTGGAAAAGGTAATCCAAAATTGTCTGACTTTGCATTCAGTGTAATCAAGGAGAGGTTGGATTGAAATGATACTGTAGACTCCACTTAGTCACCATTTATGTAACCACTGGGGCCACTTATTCACAGTTCTCAGAAAACAGAATTCTTTATATCATACCACTGGATAATCTCAACAATCACAACTTTACTCTGGATAATCATAACTTTCATATGACTCACTGTTGATGCAAAAGTCAGTGTTGATTGACAGTGATAGCGTGTCATAGATGTGTAATCACCTTAGCCATGCACTGGAGACGTTGCATTTAAGCAGAGTCTCCTGTATTCACAAGGTGTACTTGTTTAAATGTTATGTCTGATAACGCTATGCTGCCAGCATGGCCAGAGCGCCTTGCAGAGTTAATGCCTTTTTCCTTGTCATTGCCTTGCCAGGTGTTTTCTGACCACTTTGATACCAGGTGGTCTATTTTATCATTCATATTTCTTTGTTGAGCAGAGTGTGGTCAGTGAAGCTGACCTTTGCATCACATGTAGATGGTAGTGAGAGCAACCTGATCTTGCTCAAAGGCTAGAAGGATTAATGTAGGCGATGGCAAGTGGGCTGTGAAATAGTCTTGTAGGTTGGCAGAAATGAGTTGATAATGGAAAGTGAGAAAATGTTATTTAATTGTGTTTCAGACCTCAGAGCAGAAGATGCTGGAGCGCACAATGAGGATAGCAAGAGAATTCTCTGATTTGATTGTCTACTGCAGGGCTGTGCCTTTCAACCCAGATGGTAAATTGTTCTGCTGTATGTTTGCTTTTGTCTGATGTTAACGAACAATAGTGATGGCACTGCAGGGGGTCAGCCCTACAGCTTTTTGTTCCTAGTGTCTTAGGTCCCTTGATGTTGCCTCTTGTGTATGGGTGTCATCACAGTGCACAACAATGAACAAGAAAAGACATTCTATGTAATATATATAGTATAAATCATATTTTCTGTTCCAAGTCAGCCATATTTTAGATTTGTCCAGTCCCTTAGACTCGATTAATTATTAGATTGTTTCTGTCATGGTAGGCTGCCTCAGTATCTTAATCAGTGGCTGCGCATACAAATTAGGGACTTTGACTAAACTGCAAGGGGGGTGTGGGTAATTCAACAGGGAGTGTTTAGGTCTATGGGTTTTTCGGCAATCATTGGTACCGAATAGTTATATGAATCATAGGTTTTCTGAGTTAAGACATAAAAAATTAACTGAAAGACACCTACCTTTTTCACTCTTATTTTCTACTAGACTTGCATAGCAAACCCATCACAAATGTGTTTAAGTGTTCCTTTTGTCATGCTAGACTGAAGGACTGAATACTGAAAACAAGCACAGTGACTTAGCTCTTAGTCCTTTAGGAAGCTGAAACCACTGGTGGTAAGCCTATGACAAAATGGCACAGCAATTCTTGGGATACTTTAAATAATGTAATCTTGAAGTTGTAGATCTACAACTCCTTCGGTGTAACATATTCTATTTTTTTGCTTCACAGAAATACCTGGACCATACTATGAAATGTCATCCTTCCCTGAGACCAAGGTGGAGAAATGGGTCAACAAACACAGAGCTAAGCAGTTTATAGCGTATCCTTGATGTCTAATTAATGTACTACACTTTTGTCATTGTGCTGGTTAAAAATTGTCAGGAAATATAAATATAGCACTATTAAGGCATTATCAAAATTCATGCAGGACCATTTCTGTTCCCAGTAACATAATAAAAGTATGCTCTTGTGCATGGGCAGAGTATACTGAGATCTGTCCGAGTAATAAAATTTAAATGAAAACTGTCTTTGAGATTCATACGCAACAGTAAGATTTACTTATCATTGAATAACATGATTCTGACTCTGTGCCCTTCATTCAGTAATGTAAACTATAATGTCCTGCTTAGCTGATTGAATACGATACCTTAGTGCCTGCAGTAACAAAACATCAGTAAAGTTCAGTCACTGTCACTTCATGACTTAATTCCAATTTTCAAACTCTTATTCATCCACTCTTCTTTATTAATAGAAATGGAACGTGAGTCCAACTAAGGACATCATTATTTTGACTGCATAACTTGGCTCTATCCATCCACTCTTCTTTATTAATAAAAATGGAACGCGAGTCCAACTAAGGACATCATTATTTTGACTGCATAACTTGGCTGCGCTATGGCCAGCTGATCTGACAACCTCCGACAGAAGGAACAAAGATTTCAGAGCAAATAGGGCAGTGTGGACTCATTATCCCCTATGATTATCACCAAATCGAGGATGGTTCATTTCCTTAACTTTGTGCACAACAGTTACCACAGAAAACAGCTGAGTCGGGTTTACCCTAAAGGTCAAAGAGTAGACTCTTCCAACTATGACCCCATACCAACATGGAACTGTGGCTCACAGTTACTGGCCTTGAATTATCAGACACCAGATCGGGGCATGCAGCTGAACCAGGGGAGATTTCTAATAAATGGCAGGTCAGGAAACATTATGTTCTAAACTTTATTGGCTAGAGTAAGACCTCATTACTTTGAACATCATGTTATAGCAAAACCCACTATCTTTCTGTAATGTACCAAATCTGAGTGCCTTATTCTCTATGTCAGATTTTACTCACAGCCCCGAACACCTCCCTTAGGCCCATAAGCCTGATATGTCTCAAATAAGATATTTTGTCTTTTTGTCTTTCATCTTTATTTATTATGTAGAGAAGAAAAAAAATCTAGATAAATACTTTTATTTTGTGCCTCTAAAACACCACTTTGATTTATGATCGTCCTTACCCTTTATTATAAACAGCATTTAGACAAACCAGAACATGCCAGAAGTAGTGTTCCATTGTATCTATCAGATGTACTCGTATGTCCTATTTCTTAGGTCATAGAGCACTCAAATGTTATGGCCAATGAAACTTTATAATGAAAATGATATCCTCTCTTCGGTAACAACAGGGTGAAGCTGTTCAAGCTTGAAGCTCGTACAGATTAAAGCTGAAATCGTGGATAGTTGAACAGTGAACTGACAAACTGTAACTAAACCGGTGTAAATATTTTGTCAGGAGACTAGCAAAAATAAGATTCAGGAGGTTAAGCTTCAAAGGGTCAATCACAGAAATTAGTATGATGAATTTCTCAACCTGTCTTGCACGCAGGTGTGGATACGTCCTTCAGCCAGAGGTAATGAGGAGTGACTTGTACAGCCCATATGAGAAGAAATTTTTGTCTTCGCTCAACGTGGAACCCCTGACACTTAATATCAGTGTAAGACATATTTCTTTCTTCCTGATGGTCCGTCTCTCTCTCATGTATGTTTAGGTAACTTCATGTCTTATGTCTTTCATTTTTAGCCTTATATTTACTGGATCACCTACCATTGCTCACACTAGAGTTCTACAGTATCACCTGCTATACACCTCTGGTATAATGAATATAGTTTAAAAAAATACATTTTTCTTCAGGTATGACAGTTTGATTTTGAAAGTTATGCTCCTTGATGTGGTATTTTTAATTAAAAAAAGGATTTCTGGGCTGGTAATTAAAAGATTAAACATTTCTATCTACTTCTGTTTCTTCTGAAACTCTTTTAGGGGATTTGTCCTTTGGCATTGTTTTGTTGTTATAAGTGCAGTTTTGTGTTTTATAAGACCTGGGATAGTGGTCAGCTTGGTTATAGCATAAGGCTGAGGATGAAAGAAAAAACAATTATCTGATTGTCAGTCCATTCGTCTGCCTATGTTCTGTCCAGTGTGTCTATATATTGCAACATTGTTACATTGGAAATAGACATTTCAAACTGAAACTTTAATCACACCCACAATTGTTGTTCATTTCAGATCCTGGCAGCTCGTCATCTAGTCAAGCAGGGCCGTGGCATTGCGAGCCCATTTGTTGAGATTGAAATAGCAGGAATAGAGTGTGACAATCAGAAATTCAAAACTAACCCTCAGGGTAAGTTGAACTGTGGTTTTGAGTGTCTTTGTAATCTCAGGGAGCAAGAGAGCCCCTCAAAAGATGAATAAAGCGTGCGTAGTACTTCATTTTGAGAGTGCATTTGTAACCTCTTATGAAATTCATGGAACGCCTTTAAAAATAAGAATTTTTTTAATATCAATCATTGATTTGACCTAATTGTTACTGAAAGACTTGCAAAGTGTTTTGGAATAGCAGAGGTTTTGTGTAAGGACTTTTCTTAATATGCATGCTCAGGTGAATTCCATATATTTAATAGTGGTCAGACATCTTCAATGCCTAACATTCACATAGTGTGGGGGACAAAAACAAAAGCATATACAGTAAATATGCAGTTAGTGATCAGTAGTCATTGATAACAGAGACATAAGAAATCTGGATACAGTTCAGTGTGCAGTCTTGTACCTGCAACCTCATTTACTTTTTGTATGAATAGTGTCTTTCACTTTGTGTCTGCATTTCATATTTTTAATTGCCTTGCATTAATTTTACTGTAGTATATCTCATTCCCCCTAGCAATTCTCTCTAAAACTTTTTTTCCTCTTCTTGTTCATTACTTTTTTGTTTCCCTATGTGCCTTCCCTTCACCTTCTCTCTCTTTCTTTCTCTCTCACTGGTTGTTTAAGACTTTTTAAAACCATATCATTGTTTGTTATAATTTTCATGAAACTAAGGACACTGTTGCTGTGGCAGGGCATACGACATGAATGACATCACTTTCTACTAATTTCCTCATTCTTGATCATGTGATTTCATTAACAACTCTGCATCCATTTTTCATCACATTTTGTTTGTTATATTTATGATGAATGCGGTAGAATATTTATAAAATGAGAATAGAAGGCAGAACATTTGAAATCTCCATTTACATTTTTCCTGTGGCAGTCTATGGAAGAAGCCAACTGTTTAGTAGTCCAGATATAAAAGCAGTCAGTTTTGCTTTATCACAGCTCCTTGGAGGCTGGCAAAAGTTCAGGGTAAAATGAGTTGTGACCATCCAGTGACTCACACTCACAGAAATAAGATATTTTGTTATATGGGAAACATTGCAATTAAACGGAGTAAACTTATATTTTGATACCTTTGTACTTAAGGCAAAATGTTCCTTTTTGTTTCTTTGCTTTCAGTTGACAATGGGTTGAATCCAGTATGGGGAGATTCCTGTGTGTTCGACATCATGTGTCCAGAGATGGCCCTGATCAGATTTGCCATCATGGATGAGGACATGTTTGGTGACCCCAATTTTCTTGGGCAGGCCACCTATCCTGTGCAGTGTATCAAGCAAGGTGGGCATAAAGATCAGACTGGTTCAGTTGAGAAATTTAAGACGGGGAGGGAAGGGGAGTAAAGGGGTCATTATCAAGCATTTTGTGGAAGGGCATTGTGGGAAGGTTCTTCTCCGGCTGCGGTTCAAACCTCTCTTGTTTGGCTTGAGTTTTCATACCTTCAGGCAATCTTGTGTAGCCTTGACTTAACATCAGAAATATCATTCATCTGTAAGTGAAGTAAGACCACTTAATAATTCATATATTTGTCAATAAAGTTTGTTGTGTTGGATAGATTGTGAAAGCCACAGATTACAAAGACTTCATTCAGGTTAAGGGCAAGTGTGGCACCCTGTAGGGGTAAAATTGGGTAAAATTGTCTAAAGTAAGTTTAAGGCAGTATCTTACACAGCGACATGTCCTTTATCGAATCCTGAAGTTATTTTCATGATACCTGTCTCAGAAAGTGTATTTTGATGCAAAAGGAAATGATCACCCTTTCTCAAATGCATCTGTCGGGTAATCTTCATCGACAATTGTCTCAAAATCACAGTTTTCGTCATTCTATCCCTTCGATCTGACTTTTTTCTGGTCCAATTTACATAAAATTTTGCATAACAACTCTCCAAGCCCCTGTTTTCAGAATGTCGTGGGCTTTTTTCGATATCTTGTGTTTTTGGGTTTTTTTATTTATTTTTAAAGTTGAAAATTCTCAAAATTTTCAATGTTTTTTATGACATTTTAAAAAAAATTATTTTAAAAAAACTATCCAAGAAATCAAAAAAAGCCTGTGACTTTCTATTTTAAATAAAGTGATCTTTCAAATGGAAAAAACCCAGCATCCTACCATCTATTGTTCTCCAGATCGAAGGGTTCAAAGTTACGCAAAAGTCATCCATATTTTCCAATATGGCGGCCAAACAATTGGCGTTTCCATAGCAATGGAGAGAGGAAATTGCAAAAAAAACCTGTTTATCTTCCTTCCTGGCCCTACGTGATCCATTTTTCACCCCAAAATGACAAAGTTCCCTTTATTAATGAAAATCACCCAGTTCTGCCGCACGTGCCCTTAATGCTGAAAACAGCTAGCAAGTGAAATAGGATTTACTGGATTCTGGAGTAGGAGGCTGAGCAGATATGATTGTATGTGCCAAGCGAAAGATAAAAATGTTATTTGAGTCTTCAAATCAGAATAGGTTGTCCTAAAATGTGTGTATTTATGTGTAACATTGTAATCTACACTTGTAATGGTCTGCAGTCATTATGTTGGTATAAAGAAACATATTTCCTCTAAAGATGATCTTGTTTGTACACCTCAAACTCGTTGACTTGTGTAAACTTTTCCTTATAAAATTTTTTTCCAGGATATCGAGCCATTCAGTTGTGCAACGGTTACTCTGAGAAGCTGGAGCTTGCATCTTTGTTGGTGTACATTGAGATGAGAAACCCCAAGGTAAAAAATTTTGGGTGTTTGATGAAGGGAATCACCCACATTTGTTTTTATTTTGAACGAACTTATTGTTGATTTATCAGCACAATGTGGAGTGGATGAATGAATCAAACGATGTTGATAAATCAACAACTGTTTCATAGATGAGGATATCAGTGAAAACACTGTGTCAGAGTGGGCTCACTTTACTAAGTTTCTTGTTGCTCAACTCTTGAATATGTGAAAATCAGGTTTTATCAGTGTAATTAAACACACCACTGTGGCTACTCATGCCTTTAGGTGTGCTTCAGTAAATATGCCTTGGATGTGGATGTTCTCCCTCGACTTATTAATGTAGTGAGATTGGCCAAGGAGCACTGTGCAAAATTAGCTCCTTATTTTGAAAATTGCTTATTGCCAAATATGATTTGATTTGATTTCATTTCAGGAGGGAGAGGAGAGCGATATCTATGCCAGTATACAGGAGCTGAGAGAGGAATCTGACAAGTTAACAGCCGAACTGGAGACTTTGGAGAACAGAGGTGACAGGGAACACGCCAATGTTGTGAAAAGAGAGCTGCAGCAAACACAAGAACGGCTACTAGCCAAGCATCAGGAGAGGCAGCAGAGAAAGTGAGTTTGTAGATGTTGGTTTGATTGTCTCTATGATTAGCTCAATGAAGACTGAAAATGTGGATATATGTAGGGGAGGAATATGAAATCATAATAACTGCTGTCTTTGAGCGCAGGTAGAAAGGTAATTTAGGGGATCATGCAGGCTTGACTTTGAAAAGATGAAAGAAGTAGGTTGTTGCTGCAGATCATGCTTTTACAGTTAGAAGATCTCTACCATCCCCCACCCCTTTTTCAAAATACTGTAGAAGCTTTTTTGTTTCTTCATGTTTTGTGAAGATCTAGAGTGGATACCTTTTGCAAAATGAGATTGACTTACGAAAATGACTCTCTGCTAAAAAGTGTTCCATTCAAAATTTTTGAACAGCTTATTACTTAGGGAAGTGCAAATGCCAATATTTCAACTTACTACTCTCAGTATGTGGACATTTTGATCATAATATTCCTTTCTATAGTACAAACCAGGGTTGCCAGTTGAGCAGTCCTGTATTGTCACTCCTCACTCCACATCACTCTAAACTTTCATGTTCATACACAAATGAGAAAACTGTTATGTGGGGCTCGCAAAAATCAGATCCTCACAGAAAAGTCATTTCCAGCAGTACACTGAAACCTCGTTATACCGCCAAGTAATGGGCAAACAGAAAAATGGCGGTATAACGAGAATGGCGGTACAACGAAAATACCATGTAGAACAAGGGAAATAAGTNATTGGGCAAACCTCAAAACCTTGTTTTAAAGATTAAAACCATGAAGACACTGGTGAGTAAGGTCTTGTACAATCGATCAGAAATTTGTATTATCTTAGTACATTTCTATACAAATGTTAAATGTAGTCCCTAATATCTCTTTGCCTTCTTTTGTTTTTTCCTTCCTTCAGGGCAAATGCCAGGCAACAAGTGAAATACATTCGACAATCGAACGCATGAAGATCACAGGGAACATATGTGCATGGTGAATCTGTGTATGAGAGGATTTAGCCAGAATCACTTGTACAGTTGTGAATGCTGGGTCATTCCATGGTACATCTCATCAACATCCTGAAACTAAAGCCATAACTGGTCAGACACAGTTCACATATTCTTCCATTTTTTTATTTTTATTTTCAATTACAATGTGGCATAAAGGAAGTTGAGTTGTACCTAGCTCATAGATAGATATCATCATCTGTAAAGTCAACATTTTCTTATAGGCAGATGATTTGTATTTATGATTTCCACAACCAAAAAATTTCAGCCATTGGTGGGTCTTATTCTTAATCACCATAGTCACCCAATTATCTTAGTTCATACTCCAGTGACAGAAGCCTTAAGTCTGATTAGCTCTGCGAAAAGTTAAGACTAACATCATTGTTTTAGTTTCAGGGTAAATGACATGACTTTTACTATGGGATGATCCTGCTGCAAACTGATAGGTTCTGCCAGCGAGATCAGTTTGCTAAGCAATGGATCATTGTTTCATTTGTATTGCATGGCAATTTTGGATGAATGGATACTTCAGACTGTTTGACACGGAACAGAGCTTTCCTGAGCATCAGAACCCTACTATAGTAGCTATGGTGCTTAGCTAGAGATGAATGAGAGAGAGAAGATTATTATAATCAGTGTGGCATGTAATTATTTGGGTGAACCTGTGACAGTATTTCAAGAGGCCAATGCTGTATGCCAGAATTTCAATATGGGAAAAATGAACGTACCTTAAAACCTGTGCATTGGTGGCCAGTATTCTTGGCCATATCTGTCGCATACAGAAACATGTCACATATAGTGAAAGTCAGTTAATGCAGTCATTGCTTAACACAACCCCCTGCTTAGCACACTCTCTTTGAACAGTCCCAAGTGCTTTGTTACTTACTGAATGGACTCCAGACAAAGCCATGTTAAGTGGCAAAATTTGGTCCACAGGAGGACATGTTATAAATCAGTTTCACCATGTTATGGTTGTGTGGATTCATAGCCTCTGTTGTATGCCATTTCTGGTGGGACTGAGAAAGCTGTTAAATATAGTGAACGCTACAAACTTGTAACATATTGTTATTGCTTAGATTCATGTTATGTTTTTTAGGTCAAAGCTCATGGCAAAGGAGAAAGATGCTAATAGTATTTAAAACATTGTAACTACTACATATATTGGCTTATGGACAGAGACATATTTTAGTAGAAATATGTAGTTATGGATCGAGTGTATCCACTTTGAGGAAAGGTTGATGCTGATCCAAGTATCAACTGGATTAGCAGAATAGGCCTATTCTTACAGTTCAGTATTGGGTGGTTTGAGTGTAGAAGCCAAGCCTCCACATGATAGTTCAGTTAAATTGAAGAACATATTTCCAGAACCCAGTATATGCACTCGAAATATTTCTGAAGTTAAGGGAAATAATGTGAAGATAAACTGCTCTTTATTCATAGGTTTTTATTTAACTGTTGAGTGGCGTAACTTGTGAAGAAATCTAGATTTCAAACTCAATTTCACTTTGGACGAATTACAGAAAAGCGTTTCTGAATCCGCTACCTATTTTGTTTCAGGAAAGTGCACTTAATATGTTTTTGGAAACACTTCAGTGTGATACGATAGATTTCTTGTTTTTCAAGATATTCTTGTATTTGAATTTTTTGTTTGCCCAGATTTATTTTGGCCTGTGATACTGTCATGCTAGATTTTTTTTGTTCCTCTTTGATGCAATAATGAAACTTTTATAGTCTAAAAATCCTTATGATAAATTTAGTTTAAGTTTGAGATCATAGTTTGATCTAATCTGGTATCCCTGTCCTTGTAATATATTGCAGAATTTATCTTGGGTGTTGGCATACAGTCAGTACAACCAGGATATCTACCTTCCAGTAATAGGTTATTGTCTTAACAGTCAGTCAAAATGAGGTTTCAATCATATGAAAGTTTACTGTCATTAGATCCATCAGGGGGACAAAAATTGAGCTGGTATTGTTCTGACCAAAGATATAGTCATTTCAAATGATAGTCGCTCCCATGCAATGACAATTGTACAAAAAATTATGATTAAAGAGCATGTTTTGGGTCACTGAAGTCATACTATCTACCTCAAAGGCGCTCGGATTTTATTTACAATTATTTACCAATTCTCCATCAAATATGTCCTTTCAGAAATGACTAATATCAATTTCCACAGCTAACAAAAAACTGACATGGATAAGCTCTTATTATCTTCTTAGCCTGATGTCTGGATTTCTAGTTAGCAGCACATGTCTCATTTCAACTGGCCATGAGACAGTTATCAGAATTATCACAATAAAATCCTGATTTCATGTCCCTCGGTTAAGCTGTCTACTAGCAGGCATGGGCCATTGTTTTAATCCCATCATCAGACTTCAGAAATACCACTTTTCTGGCAATTGCCAAAATTCAAGTGTTAGTACAGTCCATGCACAACGAAAATTATCTACAATCGCAGTTGGAAGAAGACACTTTTCATTCATGCAATAAGTGGTGGCATGGAAAAAGCTAGTAAGTCATTGAAGCACTCACAGTCACAGTCACTCTTGGGCAGTCTTGTTTTGTTATGCTTTATAATAAAGTGGTTTAGCATAATTGCTCACTAACAGTGACAATTAACATCAGTTGGTCTTCTCCACCATATGAATGCCAAAAGTTCAAACGACTTTTACAAATCCCAATGGCATCTGTGGGTCTTGTCTTGTTCAAGAAATTGGCTAACGCTGTCAGGAATGGTACTGTTCAACAGATGCTCAGTCTGAAGAGTGTGTGAGCTACCAGTGTATGTTGTATGAAAAAATTGATTTAATTCATTTCAGGGCAGAGATATAATTCTTTGAACTATCAAAGGTTTTGATGACTGATGATTGTATTACTCCCTCCTTCCTTTCCTATACCCCACCCCTACCCCTCTCCCTCATCCACATCCCTCATGACCCTTAACGAGCACAGAGTGACCTTACAAAGTTTGTTTCCAATAAATTTAAATATTGGATTTATTTCAGAGTTTGCCGCATAAAATTTCGATATGTGAAGCATAAACTTGAAACTTTGTGATGCAGATCTGTACAAACAGCAGCTCTCTGAAATAAAGGCACCTCCATAGTCATAAATGTACAGATTTGAACTGCAAATGTGGAAAAAGCATATCAAAGTTGATTGCCCACACATTGTGCAAACTATAGACAGTTCAGTGAGACTTTAAAAATGTCTGTAGGATGGACTCTACTAAATTGTGTCAAATTTTCTTAGAAATTTTCGTTTTCATGGCAGAACAAAGAGTTATCCTTTTTTTCATGTCACCCAGATGACAGGATGAAGGCATGAAGCCACACATTTATTTTGTTTGATATAAAAGTACCTGGAATGTGGTGCCTCACACAGGACTTGTTAGATCCGGAGATGCACAAATCCTGAGTTGCTCTGACAGCAAGGGCACCATTTCTTGAGAATGAGAGTTCAATCATAAAGAAGTCCATTACTGTTTTCTTGTTGTTGTTTTTTTTTTTTAAATGCCCCTATTTTTTGTTGTTGTTTTTTTCCTGTTTCATGTTGTTTATGTATATACCCTCCAGTTCTCAGCTGATATGTGAAAACATTCACAATTTAAATTGAAGCCTGTTGGCTTTGTAATTATACATCTTGTGTACATGTAGAAGCAGAAAAATTGTGTAATTGTCATTGATTTATGATTGCCTCATCTTTTCCTGTGTCACTACATTGTAACAGATATGCTTAATTGATTGTTTCATTTTTTTTTTCTATGAGAGGCATATGTGGGTTCTGTGTTTGTCACATACTTAGTGCTCAGCACATGAGAACAACTACTGCAACTAAAAATATGTAGTTCAGATGGTGTCCCTAAGTTTTTGGTGCAGTCCGTCTATGAGATCTGACCCCTCTGAATGAAGTGTAAGAGCATTTTGTCTCAAGTTGGCATTAATTTGTAGCTGGATGTTTCCAGCTGGCAGAGAATAACATAACAAATTACAGATTGCATAATGCATTAAGGCATATGTGTCCCGTGAGCAATCCACAGTTGTATGTCAACCAGGTGTGATACAAAGATTAGCTGCATATTTAGTAATATCATCAGTTTGTCGAGTCAGCAGTTGAGATAGATGAGACATTTAAGTTTGCCAGCATATATTTACCTTGTACTGTTAAAATGATAAATTCCAAGGGACAGGATCAGAGAGCTGATGACAGCAAACAAGATTCAGAATACAAAATCACAAAATGCACGCCCGTATTCAATCTCCTGTATATCTAACCTTGTATTATTACATCATCTGCGCAGCAAGAGCACCTAGCTACATCAGGGCATGATTACATATCTGCCTAACAGGTTCACTTGCCAACTGGCTGCTGCTTTAATACCAGTGGAGCCAGACTGCCATTCACTTCTATCAGCTGGGAAGGGTAAGCCAAGTTAACGTTCACATCGTATGTAGATAGTAATTAGAGTGACTAAATCCAGCTGTCACAGTTAGAAGGGCTAGAATTGGCCTACCCAGCCACCGGAGGAAATAGATGGCACAGAATTAGTCATCATCAGACTCGATGGACAACCAGAGTGACAGAGAGAGAAAGAAAACCATGATGCAAAATATACACATACAACAGCCCACTTGGCTGTATTTACATATAAGTTTACAGATCTCTGCATATGTCTAACTCTGTATCACAGTCCAATATTTGCAATGCATATCGTCACCTTGGTGCAAAAACTGTTTGTACACTTCTGTTTTCTTTATAACATACAGGCTTGTTGCAGTGGGGTGACGATATGTCCTTTGGATGCATTTAATTTTATAAGGGCTAGAATGATTTCATTTTCAGCAGAGGGTTTGGATTAACCCACAATGTTGAATGTTGTATTTTGATTTGCTAACTTTACAAGCTTATATGTATTCTCATTTAAGTTTATCATCCCATTTACATTAAGGATAGAGCATTTGTGTATTTTTCAACATGAAAATGTCTGTATGTTTTGACAAGTTTGACAGGATGGCGCAGGTGCAATATGACTGTGAAGTTGGCTTAGGTAGATAAGTTTACTCTGAATCAGACATCTCTGCACAGGTGGTGCTGCTGTCATCTGAAACATGGATATACATCATAGCCTATACCATGCTAGATTCATATCCCTCAATACCAGATCAATGTGAAATTTTGTGGGGAAAAAATACAGAATTTTGGCCTCGCGGCAGGTCAAAAATTTGGAAATAAAGGTCCAAAACGTATTTATTTAGTTTTTTTCGTTATGAGGTTGAAACTATATTGCTGTTCTATAATTGTCTTTTAGAGCAGCATATAGACTTTGACCAGCTAACATATTATCATGACACTGAATGTGACTAACAATCAGCCGATTATGCCAGATCTGTCATGAATATGATCATGAGCAGCACAGTGAAGGTTAACTTAAGACCTAGATTCTTGAGAGGAGGTCCATATTAGATTTAAGAGTAAAGTGTAAAGATATAATGGTCATAGCAGGATCTCTTTGATTAGGTTGTCTTCTTTTTATCTCAGCAGTTTGTGAGTTAGAAATGGAGAGCCATACTTTATAGTCCATGCATAATTCATATTACCTACAAGTGAAGGGCATTTTTCCCAAACTCTTTTAAGTCTACTCTATAGGGTTTTTCAATGGAAGGTTATGAGTAAGGATATTTGCTCTAAGCAAACATATTTCCTCCGAGAAAGAGGAGTAACCAACAGAAGAGTGACATATAGACATGGGTTATACGTGCAGCCTAGGACACACATCATGCTGGCATTGGAAGACCCATGCAGTATGAAGCAGCTGGCAGTTGACCCTTTTTGTATCTACACTCTGCATCAGCTGTTGACAAAGGAATTGTAACGCATACGGGTATATTATGCACACCATGATGTCAGTCGTAGGACAAAGTAACATTTTTTTGAGACACCTAGAAAATGTCAACTCTGAAGAGAATCCAGATTTCCAGCTCAAGTTTTTGGCTTTAGTGAATAAGTAAAGAAATATGTCTCGCAGTATTCTACTCATTTATTATTCTTCAGTGAAAGTGGACTTAATAGGTTTTGGAAAAACACTTCAGTATTTTCCCTGAAAATGATTTATAGATAAATGCCATAGCAGTTTATTAACAGTATACAATGCAGTAGATAATTCAGATTTTGGTGCTACTAAATATGATGTTCTTGGAGGAATTCTGAACTTCTGCAGTCGCATGTTGTTTGTTTTCGATTTTGTCTTGTTCTGGAGGATGATATCAGGTACTAGGTCAGATATCATTTCTGAGATTTTACTGGGTGTGATGCCATATTCTCATTTGAATCTCAGTATACATGTACCCCTAAGGGGGATGTTGATCACTTGTTTGTGTTTGATAATTGTTTCTAGAATAACTTTCATACTCTCTGAAGATGGAACTTTCTCCAAAATTTATGTTTCTTATGACTATCATATCTATCAGGTAGAGAAAGACAAAATGTTCATTTTTTATAATTAGTCTCTCAAAATTTTCAAACTGTTGCACAGAGAATTTCTATCTAAGAACAAATCATATTGATGCTAAACTGTTCAGAACATGAAAAAATATTTTACTGGAAAAATACTCACAGTATAAATATTTATGAGCGCATGAACAGATCTGGTATATTTGATAATTTTTTTATATATGGGTTGGCAGTACCCACTCTTGAAATGGAAATGCAATACCAGAGCAGAGGATTTGTAATATATGGGCAAATTAGACAACCGATACTGATATGGGTGGCATAATGTACAGCCAAAAACTTTTTGTTACAAGGGATCAGTAGTCAAGAGATGGGGTCCGTATGGGTCAAAGATCAGTGGTGTTTGAAAACTGTTTGATTGAATTCATAATATCAAGGAAACTAAAAATAAAGAGTAATCTGAAATAAGTCTCAGATCAATACCATGCCTATTCAGGTATTTTTATGGCAGACTGGCCACTTATAATGTATTTCAGTAAGATCCCAATTGGTATTATAATTTGAAGCTAGTTCCATTCATTCAATCTGTCTATATGTATGTACCACTTACAATAAAAATGGCTAGAAGCAAGACAACAGACCAGCTCTCAAATCATATTTGATTCTCACTGTTTTCATGCTTTTTGCATTTGCTTGGGTTGATTGCATTCAGCCAGAGGCTTTGAAATACATTTTGTGCAATGAGGTTTTATCAAAAAAAAAGTAATATTCAGCATGCAAGTTTGCTTTGAGAGGTTTTGCCATGAAGGTATGCATGGGGAAGACCATCAACTTTTGAGTCTCTGGAAGAATTAGATATAGTTCACAAAGTATTCATTGTTCATCATGGCAAAGCTTTGACTTTTTGAAATTGGGTACTTTTAGCCCTGTCATGTGACTTAGGGTCTGCCATTTTCACTTTGGTTTGTTCACATGCATGGCTGCTCACCATTGATCAAGAGTAGCCCAGCATGCACAGAGCATTTAAACAAACCAATATATATATTATATATATACATATGAGCAACAGACTCGATGTCATGTGAGAGGAAAATACCTAATTAGACTCTGTGTTCAAACATCAAATATCGAATCTTTTTGGGATCCACTGATGTGGGGTTTGGGTTGTTTTGTTTTTTGGTATTTTGTTTTCGGTGTTTTTGCCAGTCATTTATTCATGCATAAATGTATTTCAGAACTATAAATATGCCCTGTTGCTCAAAATTAGTCTGTGTGTAGAATTTGTTCCTGAGCTTTCCTATACAGTATAAACTGGAGAAAAGCAAATATTGTATTATCATCTTCCTTTGATAATCATAATTACCTCCAATGATAGTCATATCCTTTTATTCATCCTTTAACCAAATAAAACTTTTTTTTTTTCTTTTTGGTCATTGTTTCATTATTTCCCAAGCTTTGTTACTTGTGAATTATTTTGGTGAAAAGAATATGATAAAGTATGTATGGAAGCTTCAGAGATCTCTCATGTTCACCTCTTTGCCTAGTTTTAATGCTTCTTCCCTTTTAGATATGGTATAATCTTTTTTTGTTGACTTCTCCATTCCTGATCTTTCTGTCTCTGGCACTGGTATATGTCAGACTACGAAATCTGGAGAAAGATATTTTTTTTTCCCAGATGGGCTTGTCCACATTGAATAAACTATCAAAACCCTAGCTATGGCTATCACAAGACATGAGAGCATTCATTAACTATAATACCAAACCTTCTCTGTCTCTGTAACTCATAGCTTTGTGAAGTCTCTGTATCACCCCTAAAAGAAAGTTCAGTTAGATTTGAAAAAATGAAAGTTTGATTCAAATACAGTGGAACTATTAACTCGACCAAAGTGTATCACAGTCCCCTGTTTAACCCTCTCCCATAATAAAATCTCAACTGCTTTATTCTTCATAGAGCGCACACTGGATAACATGAAACTTCTGAAAACACACCTTCAAAAGTTTGCTATGAAGGCTTGTTGTGTCATTACATTTCCACTGTATATGATGAATATCTGCAGCTTTCAAAACTGTTTATTATAGAATTCAGCTTTATGTTGTTTTTTTTCTCCAAATTATTTTTTGGGGAGAAGGCAGAAGGGGCTTGAGTATTACTTTGCACTTCTGATGATATTCAAAACTGGCTGGCTACCCACACTTTTCATCTGAAATCTTTCAGTCACCATTGGTCATTACCAGTGTCAGATGACTATAGTTTGATGACCACTGTTTTGTTATAGGATGACGTTTTGGTCATCTTCATTTTGTTTTGATAATGATAGACCAAGTTTTTGTTGTTATTATCTGAATTTGATAGTATTTTGGTATGTGTTGAAATGTATTACTTTATCTACCATAATGTGATTATCATTGTGTATTAACAAACAAAGCATTGTTTAATTCATGAAAATGTCATAATACATATACACTCAAACATGTATATTACGTTTATTACAAAGAGCTTAATATGAAACCAGCAATAATACCAAACATTTCGCAAGTCAAACACTTTCTGTATATTTTGTTAAGCTTATTTCAAAATGCGACTAATGTTAATCTGGAAAACTTGTCTGTTATGAAGCATTTCTATATCTACCACCCCAATTTTATGGGACTGAACCATAATTTCACTCTCTTGTAATGAATCAGCCCCTACGTCAGCCACTTCCATCCCTGGCTTATTCAGCACAGCACTAGACAAAAGGCGTGTAATTCATTATTAACCATTCGCTGTGTGATCCTTTGCAATGTACGGCTTGATTGCTGAGCTATGAGCTAGACCGAGGCCAGTGACCCTTATTTTCTCTTATTGTAGATAATCGGAAGTAAGCTTAATACCAAATGATTTGGGGGGCCTCATAAATGTCCTAATGATTCTGGTAAAACGAGCGTTGCCTCGGTTATAATTGACAGACAACTTCTCTCAAAATATGTGGCACTTTTTTTCACATGTTGATGGCAACAGGAAAGTAACTAGTGTTGAACTCTTACAGCTCTTCACAGTTATGGAAACAACAGACTTTAAGATGAAATGATAAGACAACCAATACTGATCCATGGGGTAAGGGCATTGCATGGACCACAGGAACTCAGCGCTACTAATTTTTAACGCGATCAAGTGTAGCAGGACTTCCGGAAACTTGAATTCCAAGGGGGTGGTCCATAATTTGAGTTTATGAAGAGTCTGAGTTTGTGAGTCAAATCTGATAGAGAACAAAAGAAGACAATAGGAGAAGATTGTTGCTTAATATGTTCATTTTTTCCAAGTATAGTATATGAGGTGAGAGGTTATGACGTTCTGCTGTAATTACTGTAGAAATGTGGAGGGTTTTTTGGTCATGAGGGTCTAATTTTATGTGAATTTCGTCTGTTTAAGTTGACCTGCAAAAATTACTTCCCCATGGAAAAAAAATAAAAATCTGCCCAGACTTTTTGCAGAGAGCTTACTACTGTTTGTTTATGATTAATTGTGTAGTAGATGGTAACCATCTAAGGAAACAGAAGGCAAGGCTTTTTGTAGTTTATTGTTTGGACATTGTCGATTATAGTCTTTTTTTTAATCAGCAAGAAGCAAATTGTCAGGTTTAACAGTCCTTTAATATTACTTTTGGTTATTGTAGACTTCTTCGTTAATACTTATCATGTGGGGCATGGAAAAAATTTGATCCTCACAAAACTTAGATCCTCAAGAAAAAGAGACATTTCTACAATAAATCATTGGAGGGGCTTTCAGTAGGTGTCACTCATTTTTTTTTATCTCCACAGTGTAGCATTTAGTGTGAAATGCAGATGTGACTGCTAATAGTCCTAACAGCACTGTGACTTAACACAGAGATTACAGTGGCACCATTTTGATACCATACAGTTCATATTTGTTACTAATCAGATACTAATTTTAGCACATTTACTGAAATAATCAGTGCAAGGCAGCGCAATTTTCTTCTTTTTTTTTTTTTTTTTTTAAACCCTTAAATCTCAAACCTACAAAGTTTGAGATGTTTGAGAGTCAGCGCATGCCTGTTTGTTTAGAGTTGTTCCAACTGTTTTTGTTTTATTTGTGATCACAACAAATAAGGAGACAGTAGCTAGCAATTAGAAGAGGGAGTGAAATGATTGTATTTGAAATGAGTACAATACGTTGATAGTGAATGGTGCTGTTTTGATGTGATGAGATTTCTAGTGTCATGTAAAGTCATGACGCTGTCATGATATTCACTTGATGTTGCACAGATGGGATGGGGGATGGGGGGCGTTAATGAAGGAACGTGGTGGATATTACGAGAAAATAAAACATTGTGGAGGAGAAATGACTGGAAAGGAATCATTGTACATGATATGTTATCCTTTGATACCATTGGTGTCTGAGGTAGGATGGAGATGACGTTTCATACATTTGTTGAATCATGATGTATATTTCTACCCTTCTCCAACTTCTTTGTCCCAAAAGTTTGTTACCCCTTGTTTATATGAATATGTCTGCAGTAGAGAACTGTACACTCACTCTGTCATTTGGACTGTAACTAATTCTTTTTGATGCTTCTTTCTCGTCTGTCAGTTATATGTTCTGCCTATAAATTTGTTTAGAGCCTAAAACCTCACATACTTAATGCGCTTTGTTTTGAATATGTTTACAAGATTAAAGTCAGCTTAACCTGTCCTGTTGTTCTTTCAAGCTCCAAGGGATTATGTTCTATATATAAGTTAATGTAAGATGAGAAACTCTTTTGTCCAACTGGAAACTTGGCTTGGTTGCAAAGGATGGCACAATAAAGCATACAGTGAAACCCTTTTACACAACTATTGCTCAGCACAATTCCTTGTTTAGCACACAACGGTTTAACAGCTTCAACTGCTGTGTACATGAACTTTACAGAAAGCACTCTGAATAACTCATAACTTTGATAACAGGCACTCAAAAGTTTAGTTTGTGGCGTGGTTGTGTTATCCATTATATACTTATACAGTAGAACCTCAGAATAAATTAGGACCTTGGTGCATGGAAAAAAAAAAAGGGACTTATTATGAAAATGCCCTCAACATCAAATTTTACGGGAATGTTGAATTTAAACTGTGTATGTGAAATTGTTTCTTAATAGCAAAGTATATAGGCCTTCTTTATTAAAAGTACTTAATATCGAGGTTCTGCTGTACTGACAAACTTCATGATAATTCAGCAAAACAAAAAGATTCAGCAACACATTAATCCAGACTTTCATTTAGAAACAGTTCATTGCTCACGATCACATCAAATCCTCGTACAAGACACCCACTGTACTCCATCTTCTCTTCCCACTTTTATTTTTCATCGCCTGCCTGGCTGGCCTTTCTCATTCACATGTTATTAATAATTTGTACATGGCAATCTGTAAGTATTGCGTGGCTGATGTTGCCGTAATGGAACATTGCAGCGAGCTCGAAGCATTTCACACTAACAATTTTTTTTAGCCACAGATGCATAGAAGCATACACTCCTCCGCGCAAACACACATGGATGCATATGCACAAGTCATGCGCGTGCGCACGCGCACGCATATACACTCACACACATGCACGCACGCACGCGCGCGCACACACGTGTACACGATACATTAACTCTACAAATAACCCTATAACCATACACACTAGTATATTACAGACATTACTTAAAGGTCAACCCCGCTTAAAGGAAAATTGGAATTATAAGCTATATCGTATATCAAATTGCGTGGCCAGATTTCCCGAATGCGTAAATGAGAAGATATTTACGTTATCTCTTTCTCTAAGTGAGAAATTTGGTAACAAACTTTCGAATCGGGACATCACGATACACGAAAGTCGTTAACTGGGAAGTGACGGAGTAGAGGCGGAGCAGTGCGCCTGCGCGGACACCTTTAACCTTGTCCCACACTCTCTTTTGTTAGAATTATAAAAATCATTTCAGCTCTTCATAATCTAGAGAAAGAAATCAAGGCAACGAACACTAATGCCGAGTGGCACTGGCTTCACCTAAACTAGTCCNTTCAAATTTTTTTTCTCCGCAGACCTCGCAGAATGACACAAAATCGCTATTTTAGACAGGATGCACGCATTTCAGTGTTGCCATCCGAAATTTTGATTACTGCAATCAGATGTAGTAAGGCACGACCAATAATTTGAGGGGCATTTGCTGTTTGGCGATAAATACCCTTTAAATGACCTGGATAGTAGCGTCATCGAGCTCAGCCTCTGAGGTATGATCGTGCCCGCCCTTAGGGTGTGACGTCAGGAGGCCACAGGCTAGTCACAGTGTAGTCTTATTAGGGTGGCCTGTGGAGATTGCAATAAGTAGTTGAGTAGGTATAGATGAGACCTGGTTGCACAGATAATGTTGTTTGTCTTATCATCAGAGAAAGAGCGGACAGCTTTAAGGAGAAGAAGAGTAGAAGTTGTCAATAAACAACATACTTAACAACAGATGTACCCGTACTTTTAGCTGCTGTTTAAATGACAACCATCTCTCAAAGTCTAAATTCTTGATCGTTTTACCACCAACAAATTCATGTACACTTGATTTTACTGTTCGCTTAATTCTAGGGACAAGCTCGCTTGCTCATTTGTTCACAATCCCAGCCAAAAGACAGCCATTTTAGTTTACCTGTATAATGGAAGAACTTTCAAACTTCGTTGTAGAGTTTTCCTGTTTCACCTGGCATTAATATAACCTCTAAAATTTATTAATCCTACGCTAAGTTTCTGACATACATGCGTGTCTTTATCCCGTGGTACAAACAGCCCACATATCAGAACGTCCGGAAAGCAGCCATCATGTGTCGTAAGTGACATGCTTGTGCGTCATATTTGTTATGTAATAATGAACGTAAGTAACATATTCGTGCGTCATTACTATTTGTTATGTAATAATGAACGTAAGTAACATACTCGTGCTCATATTTGTTATGTAATAATGAACATAAGTGACCCACTGGTGCGTCATATTTGTTATGTAATAATGAACTGCCCTCTCACGCGGGCTAGTGAGCTCATGATAATAAAATGGATACTTGAAAAACGTGACCTAGCGAAGGGGTTATATTCATCAGCCATGCACAGCCAGTCTGCAAGCTTTTCATTTAATTTTGATCACACAAGTTTGATTCTTCTTCCTCCTCTTCTTTTTCTTCTCTTCTTCTTCTTCTTTTTCTTATCCTCCTCCTCCTCCTCCTCCTCCTTCTTCCTCCTACCCCTCCTTTTTCTCTTCTTCTTCTTCTCCCGCTATGAATTCAACCACACTAAAAGCTCAGCCCAGCTCGAGACGCATAAAGACCGTGTGATGGAGGTCGTCACTGGGAACAGCTTTGCAAGAGACAATGTTACGGGACGGCGACAGATTTTTGGTGATATCATGTACCTCAACCTGGATACCTGGATGACTGTGATAACCCTGCGAAATAGCCTGAAAACATCTACTGTAGTTTTAAATTAGATGCCAGGATGTAGTTCGTGTAGTTAAAAAAAAAAAAGGAAACAAAAACTGTTAATGATGTTGATAGTTCCTATACTATGAGTGCTTCGATTCGTGCAGAATTTTGATACCTGGATATTTACTTAGGAAATTATTAACACTACTAATACCACAAGCATTATTGAATAATGCTTCGCTTAGCGTTATGAAAGCCTAAATATTTGTCAGATGATGATGGTGTTGACAGTAATGTGTTACAAAGGTGGTCATGTTTATTCTTTACAAATGTTTTTGCCAAACCCATTTTCGAATTAGATTTCATGTCTAATTCTGTCCTGTTTAGACAAATGTAACATGTTATGTTAGTGTAATACGAAACGCTGCAAATTTAATTTGTTATGCAGCTAATCTGGTTTTAGTCATTAATTCACCTTACCTGATACATTAGGCTTCGTATTATATTTCACAAGGTAGAACCATCTTCAATTATATATTATTACATGATATCAATCTAAGGTAGACCGATACATTTGTTGGCTCTCCGAGCGCTTAACCCGTCTGGCTGTGTTTAATACAGTATTTCGTTGTAGTTGATGGTGTATGTATAGTAATTGTTGTTGCTGAAAATATAAAGGAGGGGAGGGGGTGGAGGTAAAGGAGAGATCAATTAACGCTAATATGATACACAGGATATCTTACGTGTTTACCATTTCACACTCACATACGATAACTCTGATTGGAATAAAATATTACATTCACAGGCACCCGTTGTCTGTATCACTATCACTAGAACCGTGTGAGTATAACCTTTCATCTACTGGATCTCTAACCATCGCCCATCTCGGAGTTTTACCGTATTGCCTGCTATCGGCGGCTATAAGCAAACACTCTCTGTGTGAGAAAGAGATAGGGGGAGAAAGAGAGAGAGAGAGAGAGAGAGAGAGAGAGAGAGAGAGAGAGAGTGAGTGAGTGAGTGAGTGAGTGAGTGACAGACAATCTGATGTCTTTGTCGTTTTTGACTAAGTTGTGCCCTTAGACCACTAATGTGTTAAGCATGTGGACGAGCACCTACGACCAGAGCATCACGTTGTTGGGGAGACCGCGCGGAAGAGGAGAAAATATTTAATTTAAGAGAAAAGGAGGGGAGGAGAGAAAGAAGGAATAGGGTTAACGAATGTTCATTATCATTGTTGAAGTTGCTACTATGAAGAGTTTCAAACTGTGAATAAGGCCCCTCCCCTCATCCCCNCGGACCCTAAATCCGCCCGGTCTTAGACATGGTTTTTAGAATAAAGTATAAAAAGGGTCTATGGGCCGGTAATGCAAGGGATCTTGCCAGACCCATGACACAGACTTCAACAGCATGTGGGACGGGGTGAATCTATCATCTCTTTTCTCATTTACATGTAGACCCCCCCCNNCCCTTCTCCTCCTCCCCCTCCCACCCGAGAACTTAATTTATGCGAATATCACCCTGTGCCGTGGTCTATCCCAGCCCAACCCTTCCCTTTTTCCTCACTAAATCGATTTCTTCACTCATATTTCAAGCTGGGGAACTGCGAGGAGTGGAGAGTCGAATACTTCGCTTTAATCAGTGTTACTCATGTGACACCCACCCATTTACTTCTTGCGTTCCCCCTCCTCCCTTTTTAGAAAGTGTGGTAATGAAAATGGAGACACTTTGCAGCCGGGTTGAAAATGAATAACACTGGTTTTGGTTATAAATTAGTCAACAAACGCTAGGCAAGTTCCCTAATAAGGAAGGGGCTCCACGGGAGTTCGCAGTTTGTGAGGGCTCCCCTTCAACATTTAAGGTCTAGGGGAGCCCCTGTTATTCCGCTTTCCTTGACTAAACGATTTAACGAGGCGCATGGGTGCAACTTTAACCTTTAGCAGCATAATGCTGTTTTCCATTATAAATTTATCAAGCTCTCGTCTCTGTGGTCACCAGTGCACATAGCTGCAGATGGTGGATGTGAGAATGACATGTAAAGGTGAGTCTCTTCACTCGCTTAACCCTTCTTGACTAGGGAATAATATATTGTTTGATGAAGACGTTGTTGATTATTAATTAATGATATCAAGCCATTTTAATTGTTTTGATATGTCTGTATACATGCAGTCGGTAGTTTCTCCGGACTGCACGACTGCATAATCTGCCCCTTAAACGTTAACACCACCCTCTCCCCATTTCCCCTAGGAACAAAAATACAAATCTCTCTTTCCCCCAGATTTATGACAAGGGGGGGGGGGTGTCTCACCATATGACCTGGAGAAAACACTACACAGTATTTCAGATGACTCTCTGCTTATTGTCCAATCTTCACCTTTCCGTTGAACGAGCTATAAATCATTTTCAATAATAATAATAATGACGGTAATGACAGTTCACTGATGACCTAGAAATAGAAAATGAGGGGCTGTTTTGAAAACTAAAAACACGTACCTGTACGTGACACGGCTGCACGCTTCCGGGACAGCAGACAAGGATCAAGAAAATACACACCGACCCGGTAACCGTAACGTTAGCATCAGCAACGAAAACAACTTCGACCACGCTGTTGGACTTTTAAACCGTATCATAGTCAAATAGTCACACTGCTGTAGAGGAAAACTGAATCATTGGGACCGGTAAGTTGGGCACTCTCAGAACATTCTACATTCACAGCTATACAGATAGTGCTTTCACGTCTCAGCGGTCCAAACTATTGTGTCCTGGGGAGAAGGAGAGGAAGGCAAAGCAAAGAGCAAGCAATCTGCCCTGGCCCCTGGCCGTGGCGGAATGGGCCAACTTTTGTTCTTACTTCTTCTTGCATGTTATGAATAGAGGGTCAGCGCACCTAA
The DNA here is from genome assembly GCA_033807755.1 of Ellobium chinense. Taxonomy (NCBI): domain Eukaryota; kingdom Metazoa; phylum Mollusca; class Gastropoda; order Ellobiida; family Ellobiidae; genus Ellobium; species Ellobium chinense. The sequence goes on from JAWQUT010000158.1 coordinate 940,068, forward strand.
AATATCTGGAATAATTTAGTCTAGGAATATGACTGATTTGGTAGCAAAACTGTGACCAAATGAACTGAATTGATGCAAGGGCAGCTCTGTCACTGGACAATAAGATCCTAGACTAGCCGAAGTTGTAGACCAAACGTCCTAACCACTAACCTTCTGCAGGTCTTCCACTTAGACTTAGATTAGAGGGTCTGTGTTATTTGTTATGTTCTGTTCAATGGGAGCATGCATCTTGAACTAAGTAAGCAAAAATAGCTGCAAATGATGCATAAGAATTAGAAAAGAGTACGAGTGATGTTTGGTATGTAACGGTCCGGTATTTGATTTGATTGAATCATTTATCACTAAATATCACCATACATTATACATACCACTCATGATTCATGGTCATACCCCATCTCTACAGAGCCATTGATTAGACGTTCTACTAACAAACTAGAAACCATAAATGATGGCCGCCACTGTTGCCAAGCTCCTATTTAATATTTTAATGCTGTAACTAAAAAGTTCCGAACTACAGTTGAGTCCATGTATGTCGAAACCGGATACTTCCAATTACTTATTAGTCGAAATAAAAAGAAATAATAGTTTTTTTTCCTTCTTTGCGTCTATTAATTAATTATCCTTGCATAAGACGAAGTACAGTGGAATCCTGATAAAGTCAACACCGCGGGACCGAAAAAAAGTGTTGATTTTTAAGCAAGGTTGACTTTATCCATTTCAGTGGACAAAACCCATGGATAATAAAAACAGGTGGTGCGATTGGACTATGTCCCTTGTTACTAATGTTAGCAAAAATAAGCATTAAGGTTTTCAAGGATCCTCTTTCTTACTAGGCTTAGTCTGTGTGATTTTCTCTTTGCCTAAATAAATTTTATTTACTACTGTACTTATTAATTTATGACATACTAAAACATGATGTACTTGTTACACCTTGCTCAGGAATGCCACTCACTTTTCGTAAAATTCTCTGAAACTTTTGCGGCTTCGCGGAAAATCATGTGGACTTGGTGTCTCAAATCTGAAACTTCTACTTTCAAAGAGCTGATCTATTCACACGGCGGCTGTACCGAAACTTCCTGTAAATATTCGGATCTTGGGAATTTACTTCTTCCGAGAGTCTCCACGGGTTCTCAGAAGGACCTCGGATGGCATTCTCAGAGCTGCCGATGTTCTTGGATTTCCGAGAATTCTCGGAAGAGTGGCATCCCTGCTTGCTGCACTTGCCATCACCCGCATGTGCCCTTGCTTGGCTAGGCCCAGGCGAGCGAGCATGTGGCGATGCACGCAGTGACTGGAATGGAAACAGAGAGCTCTCTCCCACCCAACCCATCCCCACGCTACCAACTTTTTTTTTTGTCTCTCTCTCTCTCTGTCTTTTTCAATGATTTCACCTTTTCATACAGCCACGTTTGTTGACTTTAAGCGAAAAAGCGATGCGGCCGTTGACTTTATCAGAAACAAAGTTACTTAAATAAAGAAGGAACAAAACGGGACCGCTGCATGATGGTGACTTTAAGCGAGAGTTGACTTCAGTTCAAGCGAGTTGACTTCTTGCGGATTCCACTGTAATTAATGCCCATTTCTGATTATTCCAACTGCCCAGCACTGCTACAAAGGCAAAATCACCTCCTGGCGTCCTCCCCACATGGTACCAAACAACGCCGACGGCTTGAAAAACAAATGAGCCGGTGCCGCGGATAGAGAGAGGCAATAAAACTGGACACTGCGAGTGCCATTAACTACTGCATTAACCGCAGCACAATAAGTAGGGCGTGTGTATTACACCATCGCTGATAAGACAGTGGGGGAAGAGAATGCGTGAGGGCTCGGCGGTGCTGAAAAATCGATTGATAATCAAGCATCTAGGCAGTATTGTGTAGGGCGGTTTAACATTACTTACAACGCATCTGGCCTAATGCACCATGACGGTATATAAACAAGAGGCTGCCCTCGTGACCTCCCCAGTGTGCTCACTCTCTCGCTCGTGAACAGTTGCACCGTTATCATTTTCAACGAATTTGTCCTCTAAATGATGGCTTCCTCTAATCCAGTGAAGAGAAACCGCAAGACTCTTTCCATTGAGTCGAAGATTAACATGCTTCAGGAAATCGACAAAGGTGCGATATCGAAGAAGGCCATAGCTGAGAAGTATGGCATTCCCGCTAGCACGCTTTCTACGATCTTGAAAATCCGGGAACAAGTGGAAAAAGCGGCGGCCGCCTCCTCTATTGATCTGAAAAGGAAGAGGATTTGACACAGCAAAGCTGAAGGCGTTGATGAAGGCCTTCTCATCTGGTTTAGACAAGCTAGAGCCATGAATGCCCCAGTCAGTGGACCAATAATGAAAGAAAAAGCCGAACAGCTTGCCAGAGAAATGGGAATTGCTGACTTTACAGCAGGACCAGCTTGGCTGGACCATTTCAGGCGAAGACATGGCATTGTCTACAAGACGGTCAGTGGAGAGGCGGCTTCAGTGAATCAGGATGTTGTCAACGACTGGTCAAGCTCTGTTTTACAAGATTTGCTGAGGGAATATCGACCGGATGATATTTTCAATGCGGATGAGACAGGCCTGTTTATTAAGTGCCTGCCTGACAAGACCTTTGACTTTAAAAGGAGTAGGAAGAGGGCTAAGGATCGACCTATTGTGCTTGTTGCAGTGAACATGACGGGAACAGAGAAGTTACCACTGCTGATCATCGGGAAGACTGCCAGACCTCGCTGCTTCAAGAACCTTAAACAGCTCCCAGTCGAATATACTGCAAATAGCAAGGCCTGGATGATGAGCAGCATCTTTGAGTCCTGGCTGCGGAAACGACCGCAAATTTCTTTTGCAGGGAAGATCTGTAGCCATGGTCATTGACAACTGCCCCGCCCACCCTCAAGTTGACAACCTGCAGGCAGTGAAACTGGTGTTTTTGCCACCTAATGTCACCAGCAAACTACAGCCTTGTGATCAAGGCATTATCAACACATTCAAGGGGCACTACAGAAAGGCGGCTGTGCAGAGGTACCTAGTGCATATTACCACCGGGGACAAGGCCAATTTCAGCATCTCTGTTCTTGATGCACCTTTTATGATGAGGAAGTCATGGGATCTGGTCAACTCAACAGTTATTCAGAACTGTTTCCGCCATGCTGGCTTCCTGACAAGACAAGAGGCAGAGACTACTCCACCTCCTGAGGAGAGAGAAGATCCCCAGCTTCGCAGCCTCTTTCAGCAAATCAGTGATATCGTGCCTGTGGAGACAACTCTTGAGGCATTCATGTCAGTGGATTCAAATTTACCGACGGCAGCCGAGTCCACAGTGGCTAAAACTGCAGCTGATGTCAGAGGCGCAAAAGATGACTCTGAAGAAGAGGAGGAACTGACAGTGACTCCCACGACTTCAATAGAGGCCAGAAAAGCTGTTCTGACACTAAAAAAGTATGCTCAAGAGCAAGCAGCAGGAGAGCTGCTTGACGATGCCTGCTCTTAATAGTCTTATGAGTTCAAGTTGGAGGCACATATATATAACCCAGAGGGCCAAGCAAAAGTCAATTACAGACTTCTTCAAAAGATTATAGTTCCAGCCCTACTGTAACAGCCCTTTTTAGGGCTAAAAAAACAGCCCTTTTCAGGGCTAAATCACATAAAACAGCCCTTTTCAGGGCTAAAACACCCACAACAGCCCTTTTCAGGGCTAAAACACACACAACAGCCCTTTTCAGGGCTAAAACTTAAACAAACGCCCTTTTCAGGGCTAAAACAAACAGTCCTTTTCAGGACTAAACACTAATTACAACTTTTCTCAAGCTACCTCTACTTAATTTCTTAACTTTCTCTTTCAACTCTTTCAAAGCAGCCCTTTTCAGAGCTAACAATCCAATTGAACGAGTGGACTTGCATTGCAGTTAAGGGGAACCCTACTCAATGCTTCTTATAAAGGGAAATACTGTAATCCCATTTAAAATACTTCCACACTGGATTATTTAGTTACCTCCCCTGTTGAAATGCTCTTGTGACCTCCCAGGGGTGCTCACTCGCTCGCATACGGTTGACTCGCCTTGGAAATCGTCAGTCGAATTCTGATTTCTCCAACTCATTGGGGTGGTCCCAGCGAATTGGAGTTAAGCAGGCTCGACTGTATTTAACTGGCTTTCTGGGCAAGTTGCTTCGGTGACGACACTGGCCGCTAGCCCGAATCTCCCAAAGAGGGGTATCTGCGGGATGAGGAAGACCACGACCAGTGCCCGAACCGGGGAGCTTGACCGATGGCAAGGTCTGGCTCAAGATCTCCACGCATACCTCCACGAGGTAGCAACTGGTAACGATCAGCGCCCCTGGCGTGATCGGCAAAATGTGTTGGGGCTCTATACCACAGGCACAGGGTAACGGCCCCTCGGGGCAACGTGCATAGGTCCTCGCAGATGGCCGAAGGGTCTTACTTGACCAATCTGCGGTCTGAATCGAGTCTACCGTCTCGCCATCATGGGCGAGGGGGACATAGGGACAACGGCACAGTTGAGGCATGTGTTTCGAGCGCTTAGGGCCATACATGCCCGACGGCGTAGCGACCGTGCCAGTCATTGATGGGGCCGTGCTGGGGAGCCACGGACCATCGCACCCTTTCTATCTGGTGGGCGGGCTCCACCCCAGGCGGTCCGACTGCACTAGACAGTGGGACCACCGTCTCTCAAAGGGTATCCCGCAATAGTCCGAGGCAAGCTGAGTGCCCAGCGGTAGAGTGACCAGGCCCCGGAGGCAGGGGTGAGCTGAAGGGACACCAGTCTGGGCTGCCCTGGGGATACGGAACAGGAGGATGTTCATCTAGAGAACATTTCGCCACCCCGCTCTTTGCAAAAGAAAACCGGTCCGGGATCCTTATCTTTTTTCTTTACCCAATGGACCGATCGAGTCATAACTACCGCACGCAGGCCCCCATACCATTGGTAACGAAAACTCCTGGTGACCGCGTGGCACTAGTAGTACGTCATGGATTCCCTTGAGATTTTGGCTTTGGGACTGTGCTTGCCCGTGACCTTGGACCCTGAGGAAGAGCGGGGACTGCCCGCAGAGCCACCGATTGAGGATGGGAGACCCTCCACCCCCACTTCCCCCCAAATTTGAACGCAGACTACCCCCGTGGAGTAGCAAGTCGGGGTAAAGCTAGCTAGGGCCTCATTGCACCCAGAGGCCCGAACGTAGGCCCAGCCATTGGCCTGCCGGCAAATGTGATCCCAAAGCGGGGATAAGCTAAGACTCCACACCCCCATATCTACGGTCCGGAGGCACCCTCGCGTCCGGCCCCATAGGAGTTCACAAAAAAGCCATTTGCAACTCCAGGTTCCCCCCCCCCCCCCCCNCCCCAGTAGTTCTTTGGGGGGGTGACCTGGCGAACTCGGTGGGCCGTGGAAAATTTCCCTCATATGGTCTTAGAACAGGCTTTCTGGGCAAAATTTTAAGTACCTTGGTCTTTCAAGGAGTCAAATTGTTTTGATTGAAGATGAGGGTGTTTTCGTTCAAGAATAGCAAAAAAAAACAAACAACAAAACCCCATTTAACTATTATACTTATTCAGCAAAATCTACCAATAGGGCAGTTAGTAGAACTTTAATGGCGCAATTGAGTAGAATTTTAATGGCGCAATTGATGCCCAGATGCACGGATACCACTCATGCACAGGCACATGTATACTGATTGTTGAAAGGTTTTAAGAGCAAGTGTGAAGCTGTATAATATATACAGTTGAGTCCGCTTAACTCCAATTCGCTGGGACCACCCCAATGAGTTGGAGAAATCAGGATTCGACTAATGATTTCCAAGGCGGGTCAACTGTATGCGAGCGAGCCAGGATCCTGGGGAGGTCACGAGGGTAATTCAATAGGGGATGTAACTAAAGATGGCATATTGGGGAAGTATTTTAAATAGGGTTATTTCTTTTTCTAAGAAATCGCTCTGAGTAGTAGGTTAATAGATGAAGAGGCCGCCGCTTTTTTCACTTGTTCCCGGTTTGTCAAGATCGTAGAAATCGTGCTAACGGGAACGCCATATTTCTCAGCTATAACATTCTTCAACATCGCACCTCTGTCGATTTCCTGGAGCATGTTAATATTCGACTCAAGGGAAAGAGTCTTGAGGTTTCTCTTTACAGGATTAGAGGAAGCCATTATTTAGAGGACAAATTCAATTTAATTCAAGTTGAAAATGATAAAGATGAGTCAACCGTACGCGAGCGAGCGAGCACACTGGGGAGGTCACGAGGGCAGCCTCTTGTTTATTTACCGTCACAGTGCAATGGGCCAGTGCATTACACTGCTGCCGAGATGTTTAATTATCGATCGATTTTTGAGCACCGCTGAGCCCTCCTGCATTCTCTTCCCCCTACTGGCTTATCAGCGGTGGTGTAATACACACGCCCTACTTATTGTGCTGCTACTCGCAGTGTCCAGTTTTATTGCCTCTCTCTGTCCGCGGCACCGTCTTGTTTGTTTTTCAAGCCGTCGGCGTTGTTTAGTACCACGCGGGGAAGACGCCAGGAGGTGATTTTGCCTCTGTGGCAGCGCTGAGCAGTTGGACTAATCAGAAATGGGCATAAATTACTTCGTCCTATGCAAGGATAATTAATAGATGCAAAGGAAGAAAAAAAAACTATTATTTCTTTTTATTTCGACTAATAAATAATTAGAGGTATCCGGTTTCGACATACGTGCACTCGACTGTAATGGATTGGCTCCTTAAGCATCTTGATCAAGATTTTGATCTGGTTTAGATCTAGATTGATGAGTCTGTTCGAGCCTGTTCAATTAAAATTATTTAAATCTATGTGAAGCAGTTGTTTTCTCTGAAACATGGTTAAATTAAAAAGTCTGATTGAATTCTGGTCCAGTGCTGTTCACAAGTGGACTACACTGTATCCTTTTATTCCTATAGAGGATGACTTTAATAAGCGTGTCAGTCAATTTACAAAACTTCCTGTGGTAGGAGTGAGCAGCAGGATGTGTGAGTAATACATGATTGTCTATCTTTTCAGATCAAAATGGGCAAGAGTAGAAAGTCAGATCCGAATCAGAGCGTAAATGGAGATGAAGGAACTTCCGCAGATTCTGGGAGAGTCAAAGTCAGCTGGGAAGACAAAGTCAAATACCTGAGCCCAATTTCCTGTCCTCTTGCAACAAAGAAATTGACCAAGAAACTCTACAAAATAATAAACAAGGCAAAGAACAATAATTCGCTTCGGAAAGGAATCAAAGAAGTGCAGAAAAGTCTGAGAAAGGGGGAAAAGGGTATAGTTGTTTTGGCAGGGGATGTGAGCCCAATGGACATTATTTCTCATATTCCAGTCATGTGTGAAGAGTCTGACATCCCATACTGTTTCACGCCCTCTAAAAGTGAGCTGGGTGAATCATATGGCTCAAAGAGGCAAGCGTGCATGGTGCTGATCAAGGAACACGAGGCCTTCAAGGACGATTTTGTAGAGTGCAAAACCAGAATAGGGGATATTCCTGTGTCATATTGAAATATCATCACAGGCAGATGCTCTAAATTTGTCTGGACTGTAGAAACATGAATGAGAAATAGGGTCATTTGAAGTGCTCTCCTCAGCGGTGACGTTAAACAGGATCCAGGAAGTTGTGACATGATCATTCATAAAATACTGTCAAGTTTTCAAGGAGGAGAAAGTTACATTTATTCTCCACACTGTTGTATTGTGGATCAAGAAAGTAGTGTAGAAAAGGAAATTTTATGGGGGTTCAGGAAAGGGTTACCAGTTGGCTATAATTGTTGTTGTTTTGAACTGATGGTCTGACCATGTGTGTGTCAATCATTTAACATTCTTTATAATTTTCTTAGCATTTAATCTTTCATTGGCCTGACTGTGCCATACATAAGTGTTGCTGATCCTGTTTGGTGATTCTGCACATGTTCAGTTGTGTCACTTAGATTGTGCTAAAGAAGGAAGAAGTTGGTAGGGAGACTTTTTCTGTAATACGTTGTATGCCTAAGGTTTTTTTGGTGCTTTGAAGCTTGCTCTCACTTTATCATGTCTGTGTTTTTGCCAAGAAAGCACCACTCTGTTCAGTGAAGCTTACATTAAATGTTTCATTTATTGGCACGAGAGAAGAATTCTTAATCAGTGAATTTTGCTCGCGGTTCTTTTTTTGTGTGTTTAGTGTTTTTTTTTTCCCTGCTCTGTTAATTTTATCTCTCAATAAGTTCTCTAATGTCTATGTACTGATTTTAGCTCTTCACTTCCATTTTGTACAAAAAGTCAGGCCTAAACTGATCATGGAAAGTGTAATCAAAATATCCTGCATGTTCCTGGTTATTTCAGTTTTCATGTTCTTCAGTTTTAATAATATCAAGCCTATTAAATCAGTAAGTTCTGACTCAAGTGAGGACAAGAAAAGTTAACAACTTGCAGTACATCATATAGATGCAGTGTAGTTGTGACCCTTTATTTTGGCCTGGCAGGCCCATCACCTGTTCATGGTGAATTTAAAAGGAGGCATTTATAATCAGGCTTTGTGAATGTATTTTAAAATTCAGCCAACTTCTGGCAGAAAGGAATAATAATGTCAGATTTACTCAACTTCACTGTCTCGTCTCTGTTGTTCTAGTTTTGGTGGGAGAGATTCACTTCTCCAGACTACATTATACTGACCCTGCAGAATTTTGCAACGCGGCCGCAAAATTTCCCATTTTCCGCACTGCGGCCGCAAAATTCGTGATTTTCCGCAAAATGTTGCAAAAACTGTAAACTCCGCATGAAAAAGCATGGTTGGGGAATATTATGTTTTACCAATGAAAATAGCGAATACTATTAAAACCGTTTAAGTAAATGACAGTGATTTCCCTTTGCTTCGCGCGTCTTCCGTTCACTGCCGTTCAGTTTGCGTATGCCTACTGTAGCGCAGGACGAGCACGATGAGTGTTCGATTTCACTCTGCGCTGCAGAAAATATTTAGGACCTGATGCTGTAAAGCAGGCTACAACATCAGCATTGGACATTGTGCAGTTCTGGAAGTCCATCCAGGAGACTGTGCCATCGTTTGCTAGATGTGCAAAGCGATACAGTGAACCTCAGATCTAACGAGGTCGCCGGGACCGACCGTCAGTCCTCGTTTGAAGCTGAGGTCCCGTTGGCGTTGAACGCAAGGTCTCTGCAAGTCATGTGAAACCTGATCTCTATGATCTCTAGTGAGAACCTTTAGCTAAAAGGGTACTTAACTTTGCACTTCAAAACTATATCTGGTTGCTATACTTGACTCCAGACACCATCAGCGTGACAACATCGCGAGAAAATACATGTACCGGTTTAATTTAATTTTTTTTTAAAATGTAGACAAAGCTGTGTAAATGTTGAGAAACCAATGATTTCAATCACCGTCTCTGGGTCTGTGATTAAAAATTCGCCTAGCGCAATGACTGGTCCAAACAAAAGGCTTGGCCAAGCATATTATTATTCCATCGTTCCATTGTCCATTCCCCTCCCTTCCCCTCGCCCTTGCATTGCAGAGACTTCAAACTCCCCTCCTATGATCGGTCAGATGGTCCTATCTCTTTCCTCCATCCCCTCCTTCCCTACTCCGCTCCTTCGCACACGCAACCACTGTATTACTCGGTAACCTTTCATGTAAGTTGTAGAATGTTGGTAGCAGTTGTTACGTAAACCTTCAGGAGTTGCTCACTGCTGACGGTTTTATTGTGGGTGGAAAGTGAAAAGGGTGTGCGACGGCCTAACTTCAGATTGATGACCTCATTAGACTTAGAGCCGAGTTTGCTAGAATTTTGTATTCGTTGGATTAGAAGTACATTTACTATTACAAAGAAGGAGGAAAAAACGGAGATTTTCATTTCCCTCGTTGAATTCGAGGTCTCATTGAATCCGATCTTGTTGTCGAGGTTCATTATATATGCACGCAACAGTCACTTCGTCCAACGTAGAGAGGATCTTCTCCCTCTACAAAAGTACAACCTGGTTCTTTCACAGAGGAGGAGGAGCCTTAGTGAAGACACCCATCAGTGCCTGATTTTTTTTGTATTTCAACAACTTCGATGGAAATAATTTTTTTGATTAAAGGAAATAATGGATGTTTTATTGAATTTTTAAGGATGTTGTTTGCATGTGAGGTCTTACGTTTTTAAAATAAAGTTTACAATTGAATTTTTAATAATAGGTAACTGTGGGGAAAGGAAAAACCAAATGCAAAATTTTTGCAAAATTTGCCTTTTTGGGGTTGCAAAATTTACCATTTTGGTTGCAAAATTTTGATTTTTTTCTTGCAAAATTCCGCAGGGACAGATTATAATAAAGACAAGAATGTTAATGTTGAAATACATGTTCTGCACACTCTTTAGTCTTTATCTCAGCTACTCAACCTTATAAACTTAAAATATTGTTTTACCCATACGGTACTCTATAGCCCACACAGTGCTCATGTGGAACAGCCGGGCTTTGTTTTTCTATATCACTAATTACAAGGACTTCTTTTATGGTTTAAAGCATTCACTTAGCTTAACATTAAAAGTGTTTAACACTTGTCGCCACATTCATGGCACAGAAGACTTAAACCTCAGGTTCATTTTTTTTTTTTGAGACTAGAAAGAATGCACAATAACTTAAGGTCATATTCCACAAATTACACTCAAACATGGAAGTACTCAGGTCCACTCAGGATTAAAAATGGAAGTGAAGGTTTTCATTAGAATATTTTTACCCATTCTTCACAATCTATTCAGAAGATGATTCACTGTGATAATGACCTTTAGTGAGATGAAACAAATGACTATGAAATGAAACAAATGATTAAGTGGTTAGTCTGATGAGGGGATATGTTATCAGAATTCTGCTGTAGTGATTTTAGAAATGACACAACATTCTTATATATGTTAGAAGCACTCATTTGCTATTAGAATCCACACTTGGCTTATGTTTTCATCCTTGCCATGGTGAATCTACTTAACTGCTTCCCTGTGAACTTAGTGGATGAAAACATGAGCCGACAAGGATTTTAAGTTGTGGTAGCAGTAGAGGCAGTCATAAGCAAGCTACGTATGCTACCTTGCACTTCTGTGGTGACATTGTTTTGGTAGACTTTGGTCCTCATTTTGTTGTTTGTAGAATATGGAAAAGATAAATGGCCTTTGTAATCTAAGACCGGAGCAGCACACTGTTTGTCACAATCATGTTGATGGCTCATTTCTTTACTGGTAATAAGCTGAAGCATACTTTGATATCCAGAGTTTCCTCTAGATTATTTTAAGGGGGAGGGGGTGACATTCCCAACTTCGTCACAAACCGGGTTGGAGGGTGGGAAGTGGAGAGGATGTAAATTTTGAAGAGGGAAGGTTAGTTCTTCCTCAAATTCTATAATTTTCTGTTCAGAAGATTATGGGAGAGTGGGATACATTTAATGAACATTTGAGTGGAATTTGAAATTCAAGAGGTGATTTATGTGATTTTGCAGTGTGGAGAATACACTGGTTATAAGATACACTTGAATGTGCTTATTGCAAGAACTCTTAAAAAAAAAAACAGCACTGCTTTGCTACTAATCAGGCACACCCCAACATGCCTATTACAAAAACCCTTTATATAAGAAACTAACTCATTTTGCAATAATCAAAGTGACAACTGGATTAGATAATCCCTACAGGAATTGCAAAATACTGTATGCCTTATATAAGCCAGGACAGTAGTGTGCAAGCCTTTACTTTCCAGCAAGATATCTGAAAGATATGGGAAATAAAGTACAGAATTATTATTTCATAGTTTCTTTGTGAAATTTTATGTTTGTGCTCATGGTGTTCTTGTTTCATCACTCCTTTGTTGTTGTTGTTGTTGTTGTTGTTGTTATATTTGGTAAACTGCATTTCAGGAGACAGCATGCCTGTGGTCCCACAGCCTTATACAGGAGAACCTCATTGTACAGTACGTTTTTGGTGCATGAGAAAAGTTATACAGTGAAACTCGAATATAACGAGCACGGATAAAACGAGTTCTCGGATGTACCGAGCAAAATGAAAATCCCCGGTTTTTTTCCTTCTTTGTAATAGTAAACTTGCCTTTCATATAACGAGCACAAAATCCGCTAAACCCGGCCCTAACGAGGTAACCGACCTGCAGTTAAGCCCTCGCAACCCTTTCGTCCGCAATAAAACTTTCAGCGGCGAGGAACTCGAACGTTTAGGCTACGTAACAATTGCCAACAATAGGCAAGTCTCGCTGTCTCGCTTATGTAATTTACCGGTAGGATTACCGGTACAAACTAGTTGCGCAGTAGGCCAAGAAGCGGGGTAGGGAAGGATGCGGTGGAGATGTGACCATGCGACGGGAGGAAGATGGGATTGATATGCTCGGCTAATGATTGGCCAAGCCTGTTGTTTAGACCAATCATTGCGCTAGGCAATTTTGATTTCAATCATAACAATCGCAGAAACGGTGATTACGATCGGTCAGTCATTCGTTTCTCGACTCTCAACATTTGCATTGCTTTGTTTACACCTGTCAATGATGGAATCGAGGAAGAAAAAATGTCTGTCCTTCGAAACAAAACTAAAAATAATCGAAGAAGTCGAGAGAAAGCAGAAGAGCAAACTTGTGACTCGCGTCTGCAGACAGAAGGTCAGCCGGCCTATTGCGCATGTGCGGAAAAAGCAATCAGCTGTGTTTACATGATCTCGAGCGAGGCCGTGTGAGTGTAGGTTACCGGTAGCCTAGACTAGTCTACATCTCTAAATTATCAGGAAATTCTAAGTGTGCAGTCTTGTTGCACAGTCACTGTGTTAATCAAACTGATCCACAATTTCACATTAAATTATCGGTAATTGCTGAGGTTTAGACTATATTCACAGCTGACCCAACAGTTATTACGCGCTGTCTAGCTTATTCTTTCGATATTTTATGTCTGACCTGTTTTCCAATGTAAACGCAGCTGATTGCTCTTTCTGCACATGCGCATTAGGCCGGCTGGGGTGACCCCTGGGCAGACAAGGCGCTTCCGCTCTACCCGCAGCTAGCGGTCTAGCCATGTTAGATCTAGTATATGGGTCTCCCTGACACTACTGACAGTTTTACATGATTTTCATTGGACCATGCGTGTAACGAGCCATCGGTTCTAACGAGCACCGACGGTCGGTCCCGACGACCTCGTTATATCCGAGTTTCACTGTATTATAAGATGAAAAGCCAGAATCAGCAGCATGGAACTGTAATTCTTTCAGCTAGTTTGATGTAGATTTCACTGTAATTGGGAAGGGGTTCACAAAATATTGTGCATGACTTGTACTTCAGTGAATGATCAGGTTCATTGTGTTTGCCTTCAAATTTGAGCAGGGTCAGTTTGAAGAGTATCCAGCCTCCATAGCAGGAATTCCCAAATGTTTTATTTGGCAGGCCGTTTTCTTTTTGAGGAGGGTGGGAGAGTCATTTCTAAAAAAATGAATTTGTTAATCTTGGAGGAACATGTCTGAATGCTTATTACGCATTTGCTTATTAATCTAAACTGACTCACAGGCCATGTTTTGCAGTCTTGGGGAGCCACATTTCAGCCCTTGGATCAGTGGTCGGGCATTCCTATCAAGTGTATTTTAAGATGTTCTTGCTGCATGATACGTTCGTAATGAATGAACTCCAATGGTGTTCACTTCCGGTCCAAGTAAAAGAGTGTATCTCGTGTGGCTACGTCGTTAAATCTCATTTCCAGATGTAAAAAACTGCAACAGCCAATACCAAACCATATCATACCAAAGCCATACCAAAGCCCTGACAGTGGAAAAGTGGAACACAGAAGTAGTGGTTGCTGGAGGTGTGGCTTGTGATGCCCGGTTAAGCGTGTATGCCCTGTACTGTACTGAGAGTGGTCTATTACAGTACAGTATTAGCTAATTCCATACACATGACACGAGGCTAGACACTTCTTAATGCACCACACCTAATCCCTTGCATCATTAAAAGATCTGATTCAGGCATGTACTCGCTAGTCCGGGGATTAAGACACCCAAGAGTCAAAATTTCAAAATGACAGCATGACATTGTGACAACGTACAGTAATCTCTTGTGATATGTTCTGATTATATTATATATACATAGGTCAGTAAACATCATTCCAGCAGCATCTATGGTGTCAGTGGTGGATCTACGCTCTCCTGATGAAGGAAAGAGTGTGCGGANGGGGGGGGGGGGGGCATAGTGTATCCGCACCCTTGGACATGAATGTTTTTAGACTTGCTGTATAAAATCATGGCCGCAGAAAGAGACTGGTGTAGTTGCTTCGGGTTGAGGGCAGAAGTCACTGAGTCAGGTACCCTTGCACAATGCAAGTCATAGTGGTGGATCCATACTCTCATAATGAAGTAGGGTGACGGGGTGGGGGGGGCACTATTCGCACCCTCATAAATTAATTATTATAATATTATGTACTTAGAATACATGTATTTCCCGGTACCAAAGGACAAGAAGCCGACGTAACTGCTTCGAGTGAGAGCAGGAGTGACATAGTCATGTGCCCCTTACTTGTAACCGCCACTGTCGTCATAGCGCATGTCATAGCGGAAAAGGTCAGAGAAGGGGGAAATCGAGCACTACTGAAATCTGCCCAGGAGGATTTTTTTAAAAAGTTAGTGAAATGATGCCTGCGAAATAAGGGTGAGGCTCATCACCCTCCCCCCCCC
>JAWQUT010000158.1:961127-975827 GCA_033807755.1 Ellobium chinense
AAAATTATCTTTGGTGCCCACCGAGTCAATTTTGCGAAGAAAGAGCATCGTTCTGTTACCGTGCGCGTATGTAATATGACGCAATAAGGAGAGCTAGAGTTACCGGGTTTGGCCCTTGCGTCCAGAATTATTCCCTTTCCCCGATCAGCAGAAGCCCGTGGCAACAACGCTGACGTCACTTACGTTCCAGCAGGTACAGACCTGACAATGTATTATTCAGCTTTTAATTAAGGTTCTGGTATTCCAAATTCAAACGTAAAGTTTGATAGTGTAAGCCATAAAAAGTATTCTGCAATTTTATTGCCTCAGTATGATTTTGTTTGGCATATCTACTGTTCACAGAGGAATTAAAACATTCATACCAACATGCTATCACCTGTCCGCAGAGCACTGGCTACACAGCCTGGCCATGACGTGGCGAGAACGTATTTGACGTAAGCTTATGGCCGCCACGCGCGCAGTGGTTGTAACAATTTGGACTTTGGATAATGTAAACCTGTGGGTGATCTGGGGCCAGCAGAGGTGTTATATCATTATGACAGACACTTGAAAAACTGTTTTATTGGAATAATAGGGTATCGTATGATTTAATATGGTCTGTAGGACGATGCAGTCTTCCTTTAAAAAAAACATAAACGTCTATAATTCCTTCACTCACTGATGGTCACAAAAATCTCCAAATCTAGCGCGTATTGGTCCATGAAAATATATACACAAATGTTTGGGAATGAAGATCTCTGGGGATTAAAAAAATTTTTTTTTTGATATGTCACATTCTAGCAGCTGAGACTTTACTGAGAGTTCAGCGTATTTAGCGTTCTACCACAAAAATGAACGTCATTGCCTTTGTCATGTGAGTTTGTCAAGGTGAAGAAGTATCAAGTATGGCGCGTAAAACTGAATGAAGAAAAAAAAATGCAGAACATAACATGGTGGGCAACTTTCTTTCAGCAAACAGCACCGTGCAGGGTTTCTGGGTACGATTGTTATGACTGCAACTAAATGTGTCATGTGTCCTCTCTTATGGTAAGAAATGATGCACTCCAAAAAAAAAAAATCATTACAATATATAATTTAATGAGAAATATACCGGGTCTTGTCATTTGGTGAAAGCAACAGTATAATTATTGCTGTAATTCACACTTCTGTTCTACTAGAAAGAGCTTTAAAATACATTATACTGCTGTCTTGGGATAGATTCCACAAGTCTTCTGTGCTGGCAATTCTGAACCAGATTCTGAGCACTGTGCAAACACTCATTCAGATGACTTGAAAATGAAAATGAAAAGGAAAAGGAAAATATAACTTTTATTTACCTCGTAGGGAAATTTATTTACAATATTATTTACAATGTTATACAATGTAATTATACATCTCATTTATAGTACATCTAATACATATTGTCCCTTACAGTATCATTTTTTACAGCCAGCTCTTTTGAAAGTAGGACCATAACTTCATAAAAGTCATAAGAAGTCATTAACCCTTTAAAAATAAAAATTAGGCAAATATCAGGCAGGATTAACACCAAACTACTCGATACTTACAATTATCGGATACTCGCTTTAAAATGTACATGTACTTGGTATCTAGATCTAGTACCCGACATACAAATATGCCCAGTATTAATTTCCGGTCAAGATGGCTGCGCCCTGGGAATCCGTCGGTAGATCTAATGTCAACATTTGTATTGGATAATGAATAACTTATTTATTAACAGGTTATTTGATATGCTTGCGTGACAAAATGTCTGTGCTTACAAGTGTCAAGCTACGGTTTGGCCTACGAGAACTGTTCTATGCCAGCCTTTGCATTGTGTTAGGGTATCTCTTGAGAGTCAGAGACTCCTATTCATTGAATCCAATGTGGCGCAAACGAAGCGAGATGTCAAAATTTGCCAATGGCAAGTTTATGACTGATGTTGATCGTTGCCCACTGCCCATAGTGACAGATCTAGAAGGTGATGGAGTGAATGAAGTTGTACTCATCTCCAATGATCTCCAGCATCTGAATGTTTTGGCAATGCCTTTAGACAGTGATGAAAATGACAGGACGTTAGCTCATGTTGTAGTCAAAGACAAGGTGGAGTTGACGCTGCAAGAGAGAGTCAAAGGTCATGTTTCAAGACCTTACACTGTTGGTGTTGGTTTTACTGAGCCCTACCTGTCTATGATGCAGATAAGAAAACAGGTAAGTCAAACTTAATCCCACTGTCCAATTAGTTTAGAAAATTTCCCAAGATTCAGTCAGTCATTCAATGCATTCCTGAAATTATAGCCTGTGCTTTCCATCAGCCTTGAACTCTTGTTGTCCTATGAAAATCTTTACTTGTAAAATGGGTACCTGGCTAAAGGGCATGAAAGAAATTGTCAGAATTTGTTAAATGTGATCAGCACCTGATGACAGTGGTTCCCTAGGGAGTTGAGAAAGACCATGGATGATCTGGCCTGCTAAGGTAAGAATAGATAGAGGGCTTGTGGACAGGCTGGATATAACACTTATAAACCGCATTATTATTATTACTATTGTTTTTGCTATTATTATTATTGAGATGTAATTTGTGTTGGAAACTGCTTCCAGTTCTCTTCTTGTTCATCTGTTGATCTAAGTTATTTAATATGTTTTTAATTAGTAATTCCAAACCAAATCCATGTGATCTCAGGACACATTAAAGCTGGAATCATATTTCTGATGGCATTTATAAAATCTGTCTTACCAGTTTGGTGGTAATTTGATGACTTCTTATTCATTATTTTTCACTATCTGTATGTCTTTCCATTTCCTGTCGCAGATTATTGTGATGGTTACAGATGATTGGCAGGTTCTGTGCTACAGTCATGACCTCAAACTACTCTGGCACCAGCAGCTGCCTTTGCCCATCTCTGACCTCAATGCTGTTGAGGTGAAGGCACTAAATTTATTGGTCTCTCCCTTTTCTATTGAGAAGAAGCACAAGGGCCTCGTGGTAATTTCTGGTAGCTTCAAGCACAAGGCACACAAACCGGATATATTAGCAGAGTAAGAGGAATTTTTGTTCTCATCCTCTGTCTGTCTGTGTACTGATAAATTACATGGCCTGTTGAGGGTGTTAATATAGGAATATTATGCAGCTTCATTAGCTACTGTCTCTGCAGCAAGTGTTCTATTATGTTTTGATGAGTGTGGCCACATGAATGCCAAAGCTTTGCACTTTTTCTCTTGTAGTCAGATCAAATCTGCATGAGCCAGCCTTAGTCCTGATCTGACTTGCAAGATCAGTTGCCTCATTGCTAGTGCTGTACATTTGCTAATTTTACTGCATTATTTTAGTACTATCATATTTTCTTGCCATATACAGTAGAACCCGCTTAAGTGGCACACGCGTAAGCAGGACGCCCGCTTACTTGAGACGAATGCCTGGGGAACGGAATTTTTGCCATTTACATCTATACATGTGAGCGGGACGGCAACTCGCTTAAGCGAGACGACTTGGAGCCAGATCTCTGTAATATACACGCTGTTTTTGACAGGAATGCTGCAAATTGTCCCTATTGAACTGTGTCGCAGTACTTGTTTACCTTTTCCCATTAGCTGAAAACCTGAGAGCTACAAAGAAGCTTGTACCAACGGTCCTGATTACCCCCCCTAATGTTACGTGAGAATTGATTGACACTATCTCCCCATAGCCGTCTGTCAGGCAGTTGACCCTTCGGCGCACGCATGGACGAATCAGAGTGGACATCCTCCTAGCCGCTGGTCATTTAACCTGCGCAAGCATCAATGGATCAAGATTAAGTAAACCCCGCCCCCTGTCAACCACATTTTATCCTTTCTTCAGCTTCGGCAATGATTGACACTTACGAGCCTTACCTGCGCTTTTACACAACACTCGGGCCAGGGTGTCGTTCACATAGGCATGACCATCATTTGCGTTGCGTAAAGGCTTTCTGACACACGCCGCTGACGTCCTGCTCTGGCCAGATGTGGAGCGAGAAGTATCATGCTTATCTTTGCAAGTGTTTGCGATCATGTAAATTCGATTCCTCATTAGCTTTGATAACTTGAAGGGGNGGGGGGGGGGGGGGGTGGCAAACATCTTGACTTCAGAGATATTAGACCCGTCATATTCTCTCCAGTTTCATTTTAACATGTCTTATTTCTTTCCCTCTAATGTAGACATGTCCCGGTCTTTAAAAGAAATCGTTTTTTAATTTTTAAAGGAGAGTGGTGAGAAGGCGTAGGTGCTTCTTTGAAGCCAACAAAAAATTCCTGTTCCCCGCAAAGAATGACTAATAATATGCTCTGCAAGTCTACTGAAAATGCAGTTAGACTGCAAAAAGTATATTTTAAACTGCAAGATACAATTTAAATCTGACTCTGTTGCCACACCTCTCTAGCAGCAAGTAATGATTATCACTTAACTTGAATGAAACGCACAAGCTGTCTAAGAAGTCACTTTATAATGGCTAGTCCACTTAAGCAGGACGATTCGTTGAAAACAGAGCCGTCCCGCTTAAACGGGTTCTACTGTATCTTGAAACCTGTCTCCTCATAGACTGATAAATGCCAGATTGTAATGGATATATCATTGTCCAAGCTGTAGGTTGACAGCTTAGTGCTAGTTTTTGGTGAGATCAATCATATTTCAGATTAAAGACTGTGCCAAGGATAATAAGTCTTTGGTTTAGTTAATTATTTATGCTTCTGTTCATAGGATTAAAGAAAGGGAAGAACAGCCATCAAGAAATCGCACCATCGTGTACAGTTCTGAGCCTGAGAATGAGACGTTGACTCACTTCTCCACCTTTGCACTCAGTGCAGAAGATGGTTCACTGCTGTGGAAACATGCAGCAGGAGATTTTGAGAAACCAGGACCAGACAAAACAGTAAATTTTTCTCTCTCAAATTTTACTTGAATTACTTACATTGTTACTTTTACTAGGTTCTGTGGTTTGTATGTAATTTATTTTTTGTTTTGTCAATAGCGGTAAATCAAATGATTGATTCTTTTTCTGGAAGGGAAGAAACAATCCATTTTTGTGACTGTACATGCCTTTAGAGATTCAAATTTTTGTTTTTTTTAAAATTTTTAATGTTGGCAGACGACTAGTTCATCGTAATGCCTTGCATTGTGTGCAAGGGATTTTTCTTATGATGTGGGTGGATCCTGAACACTGTATATGGGCGGTGGATACCTCCAGTATTCAGAGGCCTAATTAATCAGCAATAAGCATCTGCACCAGTATAACTTTAAGTTGATCTTTTAAAGTGTGGAAGTTTAGCTGGAAATATTAAAATTTGTTGTCATGCAAAACAAGCTTGACAGTAAAAATATCAATATTATGTATCTCACAGTATGAAGGTTCCATGAAACAAAAGGTGGGCTCAATAAATTACAGCTGTAAAGCTAATCATATTTATCATTAAATCTTTTGTCATAGCTAGTCATCCATGCTCTTCATATTGTCATATCCTGCAATATAAATGGAAGGCTGTATGAAAGCAGACATCAGATTACTTCCTTCATCATTCCTGGTCATTCTCAGCGTAATATTAAAAGGCAATGAATACATAGGACTTGCACAGGTCATTCTCAGTAGTGTCGGCTCCCAATGATGCATTTATTTCATATGTTTTGCATCCCTCCACAGGCCAGCAGTATAAGTCATATTCACTGGAAATTAAGTCTACGTCACAAGAAAGCACACAAGGGAGAGTCACCATGGTCAGACTTCGGAAATCAGCTGGATGAGTTCTTGGTATGCTCTTAATGTGTGTTTTCAGCTCAGATTTAGGTAGTGTTGTTCATCTCATACCAGAACTATTGGTGTTGTTGGCTGGAAAGTACATTTGAATATGCTCGTTAGAAAAATCACTTACCACTGCAACATTAAGCATAAGTATTTCTTATTATCCATGAGCATGAAGAAGAATTTTACATTATGCTATTATCTTATCAAACTTCTTATCAGATGACAAAGATCATGATGTTCCATGCATTATTGTGTGTTATGACTGATTATAAACATTAAAAACTCACACTTATGGACAACAGGATTGTTTTTTCGGTTAACGCAAAGAGCATTTCATCATAAGCGAAACAAAAATCTTCAAGAAAACATTGGGACATGTGAAATGTTTTGCAATAATGCTTGTTTCATTTTAAAGGTTTTCATTATAAATGTATATGAATGTAATTTAATATAAAAATGTGTAGGTTTCTATTTTGCTCTCTCTACAAGGAAGTATATTTTTCTAATAAACAAGTTTACTCATCCTATTTCAGCCGCACTTGTGGGCAGACAATTCTCATACAGAAATAGTTATGGCAAGGGTGAACAAACAGTTTGGCAAGGCCACAAGTGAAGCCCATGAACCTCCGGAACCAACAACCTCGCAGGCTCCTTCAGCCTTGCTGCCGGAGCATTTTATAGGATTCTCTTATGGTGGACAGAGACCGCACAGTGACCATGAACATGTGAAAAATCCTAATAGGTAGTATCAAGATACGCATCTTAACTCAGTGAAGACTGAAGACGTGTACAAGTAGCCTCAGGGATGCCATTCTTCTGAGAATTTTTGGAAATCCGAGAATATTGGAGGCTCCAAGAATGCCATAAGAGATCTGTCCAAGATCCTGAGACAACGCTCGGAATAAAAAAAACTCCAAGATTTACGTTTTATAGGATTTTTTAATTTAAGAATTTTAGAGGCTGGACCAACATTTTACCATGATAACCTTTGAGAAAATTAGCATATTATTCAGTATGGTACCTCTATTAGTGATAATTGCCTTGAAAAGTTTTCAGTGAATAAAATGTTCATCATCATCCGCCTTTAATTAAAATTTGTCAAAACTTAAATCATAGACTTTCGGCCTGTGATTACAGTGGAACCTCTAGACTCTGAATTCTGTGCATTCCAAAATGCTGCATAGTTGTATGGTATAGATTCTGAGTTACTTATTTCCTGTCAATTTACTCACAAATTTGACTACCCAGTCAAATTTATGGCCTGATTCTCAGGAACTTGAGTATTGAATGTTATTGTCTCCTATTTTTCTCCAGTTTAGTGATCCGATCCCCTGAGGGATTGCAGGTGCTCTCCCTGGTTACAGGTCAGCCCAAAACGAGCTTGTCATTCCCAGCTGATCGTGCTGTCTACATTGACATGGATAAAGATGGGCATGTGGAGAAATTAGTATGGGACGTAGGCCAGGTACTGAATCATCCCCTTCCATAATGTCCTATAGGGCTGTTTACAGGTCATGGTTATGGTTACTGTGCGGGTCCGTGCAGCACGTTGATTGTAGAAAATGGTGATGTTGGTTTCCAGACGATGGAGTATTCAGTCAGTTAGTGGCATGCATGATCTTGATAAACAGTTCTATTTCATGACCATTGGTTTTCATCACTCAAATTTAGTTGTTACTTTTACTGCCATACACAGTGTTTTGTTCTCAAGACTCAGTTGGTCATTGTGTGCTTGCAACTTTGCATGAAAGTTTGATATAATTAATCTCTTTGATGCAGTACATCTCAGTGAAATTAGTGCCAAGAGTGCCATATACAGTCGAGCACAGAAAACTCGAACACACTAATCTCGAATTCACGGAAATGTCGAACGCTGTTATCGGCCCCTTTTAAATGCCTCTATTTTCTTTGTTTTATTAACACGATTTTCTCGAACTCTCAACACTCATTTCTCGAATGATTTCATCATCATCTACCCGATCTCAAAGCGGCGAAATGACCGATAAAGCCTTTCTTTGTCTGGCGTTGCTCGTCCCAGTGTTGGTGATAAGGGAAAGGTGTGCGGGAGTGCTGTAGTGATGGGCAAGGCATCAAGACAATGCTTTGTGTGGCTCTATTGAATCAGCGGGAGGGGGGTCGTGTAGTGATTGAGCATGCAGAGCGACCTGGCGGGTGGTGGACTAGGTCAACACATGCTGCGATAAATTGCATCGAACATGACGTGATGCGCACATAGTGACATGGCGGGGCGATAAGTAATAGCAGACTGCCGCTCCTAATTTCTTTCTTTTCCTTCGCATAATGTCGAACACATCAGGATTACACTTATGCACCGAAGTTCGATTTACTCTACCGAAATCGGGTGATTTTCGTCTTCTGTCCATTAAATTCAGATAACTTGGATTATGTCTGTTAAAGTGTTTGTTTGTCATGATTTAATGTGAAATGTCGGAAACGGGGAAGGGAGGTAATTCTAATTATGTAAGGATCAGAACAGATTAGTGTCGTGTGGTTATCTCCCCTTACCAGTCCCTCTAGTCCATGTAATATTGTGAAAATATTGCCGTCATGGGAATCTCGAATTACGGAAATCTCGAACACTTTTTTCGATCCCGGAGAAATTCGAGTTTTCTGTGCTCGACTGTACGTGGAAAATCTGGAAAACTCATGGAAAATTGTAATAGTTGTTTTATGATGTGGAAAGTACCATGAGTCTGCAACAAGTTCTAGCTGGCATGGAAAGATGAAGGAAAATTAAAAAAATATAGATTGAAGGGTTCATAATTTTGTTTGGAATCACTCTGGCATATGACAGCTAAAGTGAAAACTATTGAAACATCTGCCAAATTTTCTGTGACAAAGAATGTTTTTTAATGGCTGTAATTATGTTTATATTTAACAGAAAATGTTAGACTTCCTGGGAAGAAAAGACTGCAAAGCATGCAAGAGCAGTTTTAACATTTGTGGCAATCCAGTAGGGTGTGTGAATTTTTTGTGAATGCTGATTTTGTATAGTGATGGCTTCTCCTCTTTTGGGCAAGCTTAGATCAAATCATATCTAAAGCCCCAACATGTCAATCTAAAAATAAGTGTCAATGATGTTAGTCAGAGTAAGGACCTTAAAGAGCTCATTTTTCAACAGCATTACAGCCCATGTTTCTTGGATGTGTGGCGCATTACTCCAGTAGTGGAGCGCTTAGATCAGATAGCGCTGTGCTCCAGCAAGAGACTATTTTGGACTCGATCTTGGAGCATGGAGGAGGATGTTTATAAGAAGATTCCGCCAAAGATCGTCAAAAGGTGAGGCATGAAAACTGAAACTTTTGTGCAGATAAAAATTTGTGAAGAAACATTTAGGATGTGCTTTTATGTGGCATGGAGATGTTCAATTAAGCAGTAATTTCAAAATTAGCATGCTTTCCTATACAAGTAGGTTTAGTCTTTGTAAATAATACAGCATTTATCTTGAAAACTCAAAAATTGAAGCATTTACTTTAACCCAGTGAAAGGAGCATAGACTCACTTTGCACAGACCTGATATTCTGCTAAAAGCTAGTGCTGAACCAGTGTGGACATTGGTGATGACTCGGCAAGTGCTCGTGCCAAACTGATATTTTGCTGACTGAATGAAAGGACAGACAGTTACCCAGGAGATGATCATCATGCTGTAAATATGTGTATGGAAGAGAATACTGCTGCTCATCGGTACAAATGTTAATACACTTGTCATGTATAATAATGTGTTTAACTTCCAGCAGATATACAACAATGTAATAAGAGTAAAATAAAAGGAAGGATACATTTTAAAAAATTCATTGTTTTGCTTGAAATTGTAGGTTTGTCATCCTTATACCCTGTTTGATTATGTATTCTCACCTGATAAATCATAGTCTTGCAAGAAAGACTGGTGTGCTGCGTCACTTTCTAGGCCATAACCTCTTTGAAGACAACACATATGATATCATCACTTTTGGAGGGCAGGGCCGTGTCAGTTCTATTGGCTTGGATGGGACAATTCATTGGCAGGTAAGCTTGTAAGTGAAAGCCGTCTTCAGTAAAAATTACAAATCAATTTTGGTAAGCTTGATTAGGCTGCCTTTGTCAGTTAACAAATTTTTCTGTATAACACACTTAAACAGTAGTAAACATGTCGAAAGAGAATTGTATACATGTAAAGGAGTTTCAATAGTATTTTTGATTGTACTTCCCCAGTGCATACATAAAATGATAATGAAGAGTAACATATTTATCAGCTGTGATGCACACAGTTCAGATTATAGAATGTGAGTTGTTGGCACTGTAAGATAAAAATAAGTAAACTGCTGTCTAATAGTGAAAAAGAAATAAAACATAATTGATGGTGAATACTAAAAGCAATCAAAAAGTAAATTGTATCATCATAACCCAATAACAATAACAATTGTGTGGCAGTCTAGGAAAATTCTTCACATCGGTCAACGTTTTGAAATTTAGATTGCGTCTGTAGTCATCATTTATTTCTGAACAGTATGGTTTATATTTAAAAATCTTACCATTATTAGAAGCTAAAGTAAACATGTTTTTAGTTTGGGAAGTGATAAATGTTGAAACATAGTGAAACAGCTTTAAAGCAAGTAAATTAACATCATAAATCATTTTGATACATTTAGAAAATGGTTAATTAAATGCACTTATAATCAGAAATGTCCAGTCAAAGCTATTGAGGAAGTGGATAGATGTTGATTAATATGGCCATGAAATAAACTGAATTTCAACCTTAAACACAAAAGTCATTTTGTTTTGCACCCAACCCAAAAAATTGGGTCATCCACTTCTAACAGGTTTCTCTTGACCACCACACAAATATGTCTTTTATTCCTGTGTAATCACACTAAATACTGAGTTTCAGGCCAATAATGTAGCTGTATTTTGTGTATTCATCAAAGACACACCCCATCAGAATGTTAGCATGAGTATTGTGCATCTGTGCATTTCTTTCTGATGTCACAGTTCACTTCCTTTACTTGCTCTGTTAAAGAATGTTAGGAAAAATCAGGGTTGACTAGGTGATGTGACAGTCAAAGTGACAGTGTGATGGAGAGTGATCTGCTAGTGACATCCTTGTTGTGGTTATCAGTGATGATAAATGTTTAGATCCATTATTTTTGTGGTAAGCAGAAGAGAGACATGAAGAGAGTGTGCTTACATGTGGTCTGTATGGTGCTGGGTTTGTTAATTGAAGAGTGTTTTTCCAAAAGTTGGTATGTGGTCTCTGAACATTTTTAAATAAAGGGACATAACATTAACTTTCATTAAGGTAATTGCTCTTCACACACATATTTTTCTTTACTGTTAAATGACATTAAATTTGAAGGTGTGAGCTCAATTTGGTTTTGATATAATTAACACAGAAAAGCATCTTTGAAATCACTACCAACTAATTTTTCAACGAAAATGCATGTACGGAATTTTGGAAAAATGCTCTTCAAAATTATATGCTGTGATTGTACCATTAAGAGCCAAAATATGACATTTATCATGTTATGCAGTGCACTTAGTGACAAAGTGTAGTAGATTACACTGGAACTTTAGATGATATAATGTGAAGTGAGAACTTCAGTATTTATATTACTATTTACTACATGAAAACTACCAGACTCTGACAGAGGCAAAGTGGGCAGACATATCTATGAACTTGCGGAGGTCAGGAGGTCGACCTGTGCCAGATGAGGTCAAGGAAGAGTTTGTTCTGTCCTTCCAACCAGGCAGAGTTGTTATGCCATTGAAGGAAGCAGGGCCAAAGGTAAAGAGATAAACATTTGAAATTCTTGAAACAATGATTTTAAAACATACTTCAGCGAGTATATTACTTGAAAAATTCTTCCTCAATAGTTTCATCATGCATAATACTACAAAATTGTCGTGAAAGGATAGAGGATACTGATGTCAGCTGAAATGTGTTTCTTCACTTGATTTTACACGCTTATCTAGAATTTTTTGCATGGTATGAATAGTTGATGCCATATCACTGATGTTTCAGTTTGTTAAGTGGCTGCAGTGAGTACTTAGCATGGTAAAGCAGGCAGAAATTGGTGATCTTTGATGACATGGTAATGCAGCAACAGAGAAGGATCTGTTTCCTTATGATTGCAGTAAGTCTGACAGCATTAAATTTTACACTGTATAAAACTGGTCAATTTCTCTTCCTAACAGGTAGCAGTGGCTGTCTCAGGTTGGAACTCGCTGGCTGTAGTTGACCTGGTGGAGGGAACATTACTGGCCCAGCATTCTATACCAGCTCCATCTGCTGGTCCATTGGTCTATGGAGACTTTGACAATGATGGGTTGATGGACATTATCCTGACTTGTAAGAAAGGGTAAGGAATAAAAAATATTGTGTTCCTTAGGTTGCCCAATGCCCAGTTATGTCCTGGGCAAATCTGTTTTAACAATAAACGCATTTTTTAAGTTATGAAAACATGAATATTGTTGTATACAGTGATAAGTCACTTTATGAAATACAATACACAAGAGACAGAATAATATCCCTGTAGCACATTGCTGTCTAAATAGGAATTTTTGCACCTGGGTCCTAGCAGTATGAATGGGGGTTTCCTTCGTAATTGTTAAAGTGTTGATAGTACGCCACTAAAATACCTTTATTCCAAGGTCACACGAAAACAAGATGCAAAAAAATATAAACCTTCATATATCATACACAGACATGTAACATACTAACTTTCGCACATTGTTAGATGTTAGGAAAAATGGGCATCTTCACAATTTGTGTTGGAAAAATTATCACTAAAACTCATCCATAATGAATGATTGTTGTTTTTTTTCTAATTTACAATATTCTCCTGAAATTTAAAAGATAGAAATTTATCCGGAGCATGTCTATGCATATTGGAAAACACTTTTATTTTCCATTCAACTTTCAATTGAAAGTGATCTGTGGCTTCAATCAAAATATCTGGAAAAAAGCATTGTCAGTTTACTGCATATTTGATATGTGGTTTATTCAAGTCAAATGGATACCGAGCTGGCATTTTTCTGCAAGTGAAGACTATCTAATTTGTGGAAGGATTAGACTTATCATACACAGTCAGTGCCTGCAACATCAAAACTGTTTTTGTGTCTCTTGACGTTTTTGGCATACCTGTATTGTAATTTCTGATACCAGCCAGCTGCTACATTTATTGAATTAGCTGTGCTGCATTTTGACATCAAGCAATTTTAAGGCTTGTGTTTTCATGCTGTTAGCATAAATCTTAGCACAGAGTTCGAAAGATTTCAGTATCTTTGATTATCTGACTTTTCCAGGTACATTGGATTTGCCTTGAAACTCCAGCATAACTATGAGCTGACAGTTCTCTACACCATCACTGTGTTCTTACTCATTATTCTGTTCTCTTGGCTCATATCTTCTGCTTCAAAAAGTGATGCTGACAGCGACAAAGATGACGAGGATGATGATGATGATGATGATGGTGAAGTTATTGGTGGTGATGATAATATTAGCAACATTCCCGGAAACTAGATGCAAAATTTGGATGTAAAATTGTCACAACTACGAGTTGTGAGTGGAGCCAGCTGTGTGAAAGTGAAGTGAACATTTGTAAAACTCAGCCAATGACCTTCCAGTGAAAGATGACTTAAATGTGTATTTTGAGATGCATTTTTGGATTAACCTTTGTGATACTATGGTGGAACCAGTTCTCCCATTCACTCCACTACACTGGGCATGACAGTAGAATAAATTTGCATGGTAGCGCCAACCATGTGTGGTGGCAGTCGAATTTTGCAGCCTGACGTCAGTTGATCGGTGGCAGACAACATGTGTAACAATCATTTTCCATAGCAGTGGTCATGCTGCCAGTGGGAGGCTGAGTCCGAGATGCCTCATGCTGCTAGAGTTAAATTAATTCATAGTGAGCTGGAAAACTGGATTCATTCAAGAGTCACATTATTTAAAAGTATGTGCTTGAAGGGCAGTTACCTATATAATATTATTCATCCAATTTCAAAAACATTCAGAATGCTTATGAGCTTTGGAAATATGCTTTCAAAGATGTATGTGGGGAAAGTGTGTAAATTGGTATTTAGAGTGAGTGTTAGCTTTTTATATTGTTCTTGTCAGTTTATTATGTCTTACTCCAAGTTACTTAAAGAGAATTATATGACCTTATACAATAATACAAATGAAACGTGCAGAGAGTAAATTGTAAGCTGCTTGAGGGTTGGGAAGAGAATTATATGGCCTCTTACATTAACATGACTGATACAGATAGTAATTTGTAAGATGCTGGAGGGTTGGGAAGGGGTTAGGGGAAAGTAAAGCGTCTTCTGCAAGTGCCACTGATGATCTCCACATTGCAGTTGGCATCCATGGTGATGTGGAAACAATATAACAGTCTTGTAAGTGTTCATGTACGCAAGTATAGTCTAAATACTCGGAAAATGTGTGTGTGAGAGAGAAAGAAAGAAAGAGACAGACAGACAGAATGAGAGAGAGGCAGACAGACAGATAAAGAGAAGGAGAGAGACAGAAGACAGAATTAGAGAGAGAGATGGTGGATTTCTTGTATGCCAATGTATCTATTTATATGTGTGAGCAGAATGTCGATGTATAATTGAATGCACGTTGGTGACACTGTGAATATTTAAACTGCACATTGATCAGGTCTGTTCAGTGATGTGTGTCTGAATAAACTGATTTGCCTTTTCATGTTTATCTTGACCCATAAAATGTTTTTAAACAAGTTTTATGTTGATTAAATCTGTGAATTTTAACATTTCTGTTGATTCTTTGCTTTGCATTTTGTATTTCTTGAGGCTGAATAATGGTCTGAATGTTTCTGTCTCATAACTTATTCTAAGTTGTTTGCATGGATATCTGCACATACATTCATTACTTGTCTTAGAGATACTAATCTCCTAAACTGAATTGTTGGCATCTACTTTCAGGACCCCCCCCCCCAACAAAACG
>JAWQUT010000158.1:975834-1014180 GCA_033807755.1 Ellobium chinense
CCCCCCCCAACAAAACGAAAGAAAACAAAACAAACTGCACCTGTAGGTGAAACGTAAATGCGTATACACTGTTCCAAGGTATAAAGATTTTAGCCATGAAAAAATAAATTTGAAAGGGACAAATCAGTTTAAGCAGTAAAATAGAATCTGCCTAATGTCTGCTTAATGGGGAGACCATGAAGTGATATTCATCTTGTTAAAAAAACAAATTTGCCTAAATCACGAAAGCCATGTAGTAAATTTTAAGTCATACCAAATATGTGTAAGTGGGTATGAGTGTAATGGTCATACTGCTTTTAACCATATGTGAGGTGTTGATTAGTACCTCTCTTTATTCTCTCATCACTCTGCTAATGTCCTTTTGACAAGTGACTAAAGTTGGGATGTGAGACTGCCAAGAACATGACTTTAACCACATGGAACAAACAGACAAGGCTTAATCATGATTTGTTCACATATTACAATTCAAACTGTTTTTCATTTCATATTTCACCAACATAATACTTTCGAGCTCAGTAATAAATGCAACCTTGCTGCTTGTCCTGTTCTTAATACATGCACACTTCAAACAGTATAAGACAGAATTTCCAACAACTTTGCAGAAAGACCAAAACCTGACTTCCTGTATGAGTGGTTCCTGCAATAAACTGTTCAGTACTCTTTGGATGAAATCAGGACAGGCATCATCATTCTAATTTATTCATTCCAGTTATGCATATGCAAGATACTGGCACAGCATGCCATTACTATCCCCATCAATGCATTAATGAAAAGCACATGGTCATGTTTCAACCAAACATGCTCATTCCCTCTATGCTCAAGGTATCCTGCCAGATATCAGTAAAGATATGACTATGGACAGATATATCAACAGTGTTAAATACATGGGAGTGAACAAGTTCTGACTAAAATTTAAGCACAAATCATTCAGTCAGTGATACTCTATATCTGAAATTGCTTTTTTTGTGAGGATCAACTTTTCATGCATTTCACAAGTTGAGCCTGACTTGCAAAACTTATTTTGTGTGAAAAGAAGTTCCATTCAAAATTGTTTAAAGACTGTATGAAGCAGGATTGCCAGTTTGGCAAGTTTAGCGCAAAATTCCAGAAATTTGACAACTTGGGTATGAATTACTGATACTGAAGATTTTTGTATGAATCGTAAACACACCAGGATACCATCAGTTGGAACTCACAAAACTCAGATCCTTACAAAAGAAAAACCCACTTCTATGGAATTTTCATGCATTGTGGTTGTGAACCATTGACATGATACTATTGAATCAAAATATATATAATACAGTATAAGGTATTATAGCTGCTAAAGTGTTGTCCATGAATTACACATACATGCTCGATTTTGGTGATTGTTTGACTCCTTTTTTCTTGCACGCTCATACAGTACACTGTCTTTTAATCCACTGACCTCTGCTTCAAATCCCATCAGGAAAGTATACTCACACTTGTCTTAACAATCTGCCCTTTTCCCCCAATTTATGGATGACCCCCTATCGCCTCAAAAATAAGGCAAGAACTGAAAAAGAGTTTGAAAACACAGTGCTTCATATAAAGTGGATTTAATGTGGCTGGATAGAGCCTATTTCATAAACTTCCTGCCATACAGTACTTGTACATCTAAATTACTCACAGAGAAGTTCATAACACAAGCTGTCAGGCACATTCACTAGTGTGTGAATAGTGTTGAATAGCCCATCTGTGCACCAACCATACCCATGAAAATAGTATGGAAGGGTGTAAATAACTGTCATGCACTGTAAACCTCTCATAATACAGCTATATTTCAGATTCAATATCAAGCACTGTATTTATATTTTTCACAGACCACATTAATCATACTCTTAACCCGTAGCAGCCCAGACTTTGAAAGTTACAGGAAAGCCCAACCGGGGCCGTGTGGCCCCGATGACTTTTAAATAGGAAAAAAATAACCCAGATGCACTTGGTTATGAGAGAGAGAGAGAGAGAGAGAGAGAGAGAGAGATTATGACTGACATGGGCAGATACACAGACACAGCTTGCACCCATACTCTTAACATGAAACCTTCACAATACATAAACTTCCATGATGAATAAACATTCTCTTCAGAAAAACAGATGAGCATTGAGAACTATTCATTGAACTGACTGATGGGTTAAATGATCTAGTTACTGAATACTCTCACGATTAGCAGTGTAACAATTGTCACACAATGTTGTGGTATGAGCAGGGCACAGTCTATGTTGCGTTGACAATTTTGACAAACAGTCTTGAATTTAGTGGTTTGCGGACACTTGAAGCAGCGATGCCTTTTCACAGTAACAGGATGGGCTTGGCCTGAACCAGCAGGGGTGATTCAAGCAGCCTGGATTGATTTTTTGATGCCTGAATTACTAGATGCTGCTCTTCTTGCCACCTCTGGCTGAATGAGCGCTTCATCTATGACGCGCAGAAAGCTCTTTCTCTGGCCTTTTTTTGAATAATTTCTGTCATCAGGGTATTGAGGACTCCACAGAACATAAGCAGCAAGAAAAGAAATGTCCAAGAGGTTGAGGAAAGATGCCAGTGGCCACCTTCTCGACTTCCTTCTACATGAATATTCTTTGGTCATCCAGTCAACAGTGTCAACACTCCCAGTTGTTTCATTATAACAATTATTATTATTTATTATGTAAAATCTAATTGTGCATGTTATAAAAGCCACAGCTCCGCTGTCATCGACTGGATTATACAGGCTTAGGGCTTGGTGTAATGGAATGAGCGGGAAAGAAGAAAGTACGGGCTAATATTAGGCCTACAGGCCAACATGGACACCGGTATCACAAACTCACTTCAGTCCGACCTTCTTTCATATAATAAAGCAATAAAAAAGTATCAAATTCAGTACTCGTTATGACCACAGAGACCAAACACACTTCATAGGCCTGTAGTCACGTGGTACAAGACATACGATAGCTGAACATGCAACAACAAACAAGCAGCCAGCAGTAGATCTATAGAAAAGTTATCGGGGCCATACGGCCCCGACCAAGCTTTCCTGGTGTTTCTGCAAACATGCATGACACATACCTTCAATATAAATTCCCTATACCTACAAATCGGGCTCAAATGTGCTGTTTTTTGGATATGTTGTGTAAATATGGCCTACAAACAAAGTCATAAAAGCCCAGCTCCATTAATCCAAAGATAATTAATTTATGCATGTTTAAACGGGGCTCCGGGGCCACACGGCCCCGACCGGGCTGCTACGGGTTAAACAAGATCAGGTTGGGTTTGGAATGAATGACAGTGCTAACCAGGGGACAAGGTTTGACTATATCAATAACAATGCTGCTCTGGGTTTTGAGATGCAGCTGCATCAGGTTTTGAGATGCAGCTGCACCAACATACAGTCACACACGCTAACTTTTCCCCTTTGTCCTCTGGCATTCACACATTTTCATGTATTCATGATCTGCAGTGATCAAAATATGATAACAGTCTTATTGCTGCATTGTAGCAAAATGGGCCAATGTGGACAGGAGGCTTATTAACACTCTGCTGCTATATCCCTGTAAAGATGATTATCCCGTGTGATGTAGCTTCTCCCAGTTTTCTAGACAATGGTTTCAAATTGCCTGGAAAGGCCAATAAATTCAATCTATGATTGAGGGAAGGTTACAGTAAATTCAATGTTGAGGTCATCAACAATGGCAGACATTCCAGGTCAATTAAAAAATGCAGAGATATTTGCAATGACAGGTGAACAAGGAGATGTGAGATGGACTTTTAGTCTTCATGGAAAGCTGTATCCTCTTCCCTTGAGACATCATGGTATATAAGGCACCCATCCTTCCATCTTGAGTGCCAGATACAGAATAAAAATATCTACAGACGTACTAATAACTATTTCCCAGATATTGTGAAATGCCATTATCAGAATGAGACTTATACGCTCAAAATTCAGGGAGCAGCAGTAGGAACAATCAACAAAAGCATGACTGTCATAGACACACCACGGTAAAATAACACAGTCCATATGCAGAAGCAGGGGTTCTGTCAGTGATGTCGCTTGTTTAATGCTTCTGTAGATTTTTTGTTGTGGGGCGGGATGACTTGCACTGATCACAGCTTGCCGAAGAGTGGCTTTCTATGCCTGGTAGTGTGATACTGTATGTGTTCACAACTGTATGTGAACACAACCGCAGATCAGAAGATAACTGGGCCCCATCAGTGCAGCAACTCATCCTCACCAGAATAATTTATGACTGAAATAATTTCTGTTTTTCCTCATAAGGTGGCAAGAATGCGGGAGAATGATATAATGATTACAATGAATGTCTGGCCAACTCCCCACACAAGGGCATAAAATGGCATCATTATGAAATCTGAAGCACGATATACTCCTGCTATAGCTGCACCTGCAAACAAAGAAAGAAAAAAAGAAATGAAATTTATATTCATATTGATCAGAAATGTGAGCAGTGCAATAACATCTGTAATCTCAACATTTTCACATTTTCTTCCTAAACTGTGGAAAAAAACAATAATTCCAAACAAGTAAACTTGATACAGTTGAGTCCGCTTAACTCCAATTCGCTGGGACCACCCCAATGAGTTGGAGAAATCAGAATTCGACTAATGATTTCCAAGGCGAGCGAGCGAGCACCCTGGGGAGATCACGAGGGCAATTCAACAGGGGATGTAACTAAAGATGGCATATTGTGGAAGTATTTTAAATGGGATTATTTCTTTTTATAAGAAATCGTTCTGAGTAGTAGATTAATAGATGAAGAGGCCGCATCTTTTTCCACTTGTACCCGGTTTTTCAAGATCGTAGAAAGCGTGCTAACGGGAACGCCATATTTCTCAGCTATGACATTCTTCGACATCGCACCTCTGTCGATTTCCTGGAGCATGTTAATATTCGACTCAATGGGAAGAGTCTTTAAGTTTCTCTTTACAGGATTAGAGGAAGCCATTATTTAGAGGACAAATTCAATTTAATTCAAGTTGAAAATGATAAAGATGAGTCAACCGTACGCGAGCGAGCGAGCACACTGGGGAGGTCACGAGGGCAGCCTCTTGTTTATTTACCGTCACAGTGCAATGGGCCTGCGTTGTATGTTATACATACACTGCTGCCGAGATGTTTAATTATCGATCGATTTTTCAGCACCGCCGAGCCCTCCCGCATTCTCTTCCCCCTACTGGCTTATCAGCGGTGGTGTAATACAACGCCCTACTTATTGTGCTGCGGTTAATGGCACTCGCAGTGTCCAGTTTTATTGCCTCTCTCTATCCGCGGCACCGCCTCGTTTGTTTTTCAAGCCGTCGGCATTGTTTGGTACCACGCAGGGAGGACGCCAGGAGGTGATTTTGCCTCTGTGGCAGCGCTGGGCAGTTGGACTAATCTGAAATGGGCATTAATTACTTCGTCTTATGCAAGGATGATTAATAGACGCAAAGAAGGAAAAAAAACCTATTATTTCTTCTTCTTTCGACTAATAAG
This sequence comes from Ellobium chinense, assembly GCA_033807755.1. Taxonomy (NCBI): domain Eukaryota; kingdom Metazoa; phylum Mollusca; class Gastropoda; order Ellobiida; family Ellobiidae; genus Ellobium; species Ellobium chinense. The sequence goes on from JAWQUT010000158.1 coordinate 981,324, forward strand.
TAATTGGAGGTATCCAGTTTCGACATACATGGACTCGACTGTATTAACAAAACTAAAAGTACTAAAATTTGCTTTACAGCAAGTCCAGTGGGTGAATCTCACTCAAGTGCAAAACAAAAGATTAGGGAAAAGGCTTTATGCTAGGAGATCTGCATATCTGTCTATGAGCTGCACAATCATTAGCAGTAAATACACTTATTGCACTAATGCTAATATGCTACTTTTCTCATACTTCATATGACTACAGTAATGCCTCAAAATATGAAAGCTTATAAAAAGAACAAACTTACTGCTGACAACGCCACCGGTTAGAGGTGACAGAACTCCCATTGTCAAGATGGCCACGGGAATCCAGCGGCCAATGCGATGTTTTCTCAAGCGGAGAAATGCAATAAGGGCTGCCACCATGTGCACAAACAGGGAAGAGAACAGTGCCCATAAGAACACCTGGTACCAGATTTCTGTTGACAAAATAAGAACATTCCATTAACTTTCAGTTCATGATGGCCTGCTTCATATGTTTAGAAGTGCTCGTATTTATGTAAACATTTTGTGGATAACAGTGCATTCAGTTGATGACCAAAGGAACTGAGGTGTGATGAAAGCTGTGAAAGCTTAGACATGAAACTGCTCCATGAAGACAGATTTGTGCACTCTGCATTTCTGTTTCTTAAATTATTTGTTTCTAACAAAGTAACAGTGAGAAAACTCTGGGAAATTTAAAAAAAACCTTGATCTAAAAAAAAAGAAATGCGATTGATTAGATCACCATGCTGATTGGATGACCACACTGTCAGGTTGTGGAGAAGGAGAGGGGGACCTGCATGCACTATGTGCTCAATCAGTCTTCTAATATCAGGACAAAACTTCAAATGGGAATTTTATTTTGATATAAACTTACTCATTCCTTCAACACTGGTGATGGTGAAGTAGTATGGTCAAACCACTCACATGTGATGATATACTTATAGTCTGAGTCATGCCTAAGTACACACACGATCATGAATTGTACCAGCTTATTAATACAAATATAATATTCCCATGGCATGCAACACCACAATACCGACGACGGGTCAAAAAGATCCCCAACAGGGCCTTGTCATCCTGAGTTTGGCTGGTTCATTAACATAGTCACACTACAGTTAACAATGGCAATGAATAGTTAAACAACACTATGGTTCTGAGTGAAAGAGAACATTAGGATAAAGAAAGTCTAGTTTCAGGAGGATTTCCATATGTGGTAACTGGCGATGAGGAGTTAGGCTCGCTTTGACTGATGCTCCTGTCTCGATGTAGGCACTAGTGTGAAAGTGTGGTCCCGACTAAAGTATCGATATAACTTATTATTGATATACTGATAATCAATACTTTTAAATAAGAACCCCAGTTTGCCAGATTTTTCAGACAGCAAGCCATGTGCCTAAAGATAACTTCTCATTGTTTTGACATGCACCACAAATGCGTTAAAAATCATCACATAACAATGTATTACCTGAACAGCTGATATTGGTCGGCAAAAATAATTTACAGTTTGCAATTTTAACCCACTTGTAATGATACAACAGGATGATTATTCCATAAATCTGAACTTAATACAATTTCTTGAAAGTTATATCAGCTTTTTCCAGCATTAACACTTAATTATCGATAGATTTAGTTTTTAAGACCTGCACCCCAGGTGCAATATGGGTTATGAGAGACAGAGGAGTGGTCCCAGTCTTGACAGGGATAAGCTCTAAGAACCCCTGGCTAGTTTCAGGGCATAGTCCACTGGAAATCCATCTTTGCTCAACCACGAGGCCCATCTTGTTTATTTCGTTTTGCCACAATACTTTTTCAATTTCTACAACAATCCCGGGTCCACCAATCTGAAATAAATTTTCAGGTAAACTATAAGCAAACATCCCTAAAGTAACTGTACCACTGAATTATTGCCTGATTCCCAATGCCAGTAAGATCTAGGATTGTGCAAATTGGGATCTTATAAGAAAAAGCACCTCTACAACTTTTCCATTAATTATTTAATTCTGGGATTGTTTATTTAAAAAGTTTTATCATAAATATTTTGATCTGCAATAGCTAATCTGGCATATCGGTGTTTTTTGTGCATGTGTGGACATTGAAAATATTAACACTCATATAAACACCCACTACTGATTACATGTAGTACCAATATTCGAGTACTTAGATAACACCAAGTACTTGAACTCTTTGGATGCTTCTTCGACGATTTGCTGTTGTTGTTGTTGTTGTTGTTGTAGAGTTGCAGTCTAAAACGTCTGTACTGATTGGTTTGATGCTTAGGTTTTTAGGGATGTACTTGTGATTGATGAAATGGGAATATGAATTAGGACAAAGGTTTGACTGACCTGTTAAGTCAACCTCTGAGTCACTTAGATACACAGAGAGAGAGCGGGAGAGTACATTGATTCCAACGGGATTTTAGCAAGCAAATTTATTTATTTTCTTTTTAAAGATGCAACAAACACAGAATAAGGACTTTTGACATCGATAATGGACCACAAGTATAGCAATGTTATTACAGTTTCGATACGATTATTATATATATACATCGATAACAAATATTTTGAGGTTATTTGTAGTCAACACTGTTTTTAATTTCTGTAAATCAATGTATATATCGATACGTTAGTCAGGATCACACTTCCACGCTAGTGCCTTAGTGTTAGGGTTGAGGGTAGGGTAGGGTAGGGTTAGGGGGGTAGGGTTAGGGTTGTATTAGTATGTTATTCGGAATTACGGTGCTGATCGTAGTTGTAGGAGTTACCACATATAGTCTAGATATCCCTCCCCAGTTTCTTCCTTATCGAGAACCTTATAACATAAAATATCAGGCTAAAAGTGACATATGGCAGTAAAAAAGAGCGTACCAACAAAACTGTCAAGATCATCGTTGGGAGAGAGTGATATCACATTCAGAACAGAATCATGAGCCCCGGCTTGAAAGTCTCTTGAGAACACCATGTCTCGTTCCTAAACTTCCTAGTCTAGACTATTTATTATTGCTCAGTGTAGTGATAAGTGGAGCCATGAAGCCCCAAACTGTTCAAGCCAAATTATTCAAGTCTTCTGAGTTCATCTTCAGTGTAAACATAAACAGGACGTTGCAAGCTGGTTGGACTTTTTAACTTTCTGTCCTCTACCGTGCATTCAATGGATGCACAGAGTTAGATCGATCTATCGACACGTTTGTAAGAACATTACTAAGGCGGTCCTATAGTACAGTACATTTAGTCTTCTCAATGCTTGCTTGCTTGATTGCTAAGCTTTCTGGCTTCTTTTGTGAAGTAAAACCCTGTCCCATCCAACCTGTACTACTTCAGAATCTTAATATGTCGGTCCCAGACTGCTTTTTTAGAATAGCAATAAATAATTTTGTAATCCAACAATTTCGTCCTTTTTTCTTTCCCAAAATTATAGAAAACTTTTAATATGGTGGGTATCACACTTACTCAGGCGAGGACGAAATAGAAAGCAAAAACTCCCCTAATAAGAAGAAAAAGTACGGTTTTTTTTTCACTGGGCTGTCCAAACTGCATAACTCTGTGCGACACACAATATAAAGTCACATATGCATACGTATTATTATGGACTTAATGAATGGCAGCGTTTTTGAATGTAACTAAACAGTCGATGCATTCTTTGTCCATATTTCTTCTCCATAATCACGAAATCCCTGTATTAATTTATTCTGTTGCAACAGGACAAGTTAAACTTTTTAACTACATGAACTATGGAACTTTGGGATAGGCCTAGGTTAAAAAAAAACAAAAAAACAATATGGCGATCAAAGCAGATGGGGAATCAATCAGACATCCCTAGAGATCTGTCGTTGTTGTACACTCATAAATTGTATTTGGACGGAGGTTTCTTTCGTGATTAGCCATAAACTGCTCCATACAACTGCTATGAAATCCGTAATAAGTAATAACAGGCATGTTTGTGTCAGCTTTATTCTGATTTTGTCTGTTCTCCCAAGTTAAGACTCTACTTATTTTTCCAAGAAACAAGGTTCTCTCTGTATAAGTGTTAGCCCTAAATCTACAGTGGTGGTTGAATGTGATCGAAACATTTCTTTCAGTCAGGAAACTGTTGTTTGTTTTTAGTGCACATCATGAATGACGCATTACTCAGGCAAAATTAAAGGGAATTTGAACTGTTAGATTGATCTTAATTTCTAGTCTATCTCTAGGTAGTCTAGCACTCTAGCTAGACTAGGTCTAGTCACTCTAGTCTAGTCTAGAATTGGCTCCACTAGCACCAGACTAGAAGAAACTTTCTGAAGCATTGCAGACACTCTCAGACAGGAGTAGGAGCATTGTACATGACTTTGGGTCACTCAGATTACTGGCTCTCAGATTCATGGTGCATGGGGCCAGTGAATCTATAGTCTATGTATACACAAGTGTACTGCTGACTCCTGTGCCTTCAGATCTCCGGGCCCAGTAAGAATTGAAGTTGTAATTTAAACTGAAAAACTCTGTGGAGTGATAGCTCACCACCATGGCATACTTTCAGTTTTGAAATTAAAGTGCTCTACTGCCATTGTCAATAGTGCTACTTTCCCTATTATTGGAAAATAGGCATTTTAGTGTAAGGGCTAGATCTCTAGAGATAAAACAACTTATGAATGATCATCATCAAAACAAAACATTGTTACTTAACTATTATTGTTCCATCACTTTATTGAAACTGAAATCCTTGGTAGCCTGACAAAATCAGCAGGTATGAGAGAAACTCAGGAAGGATGCATACATTTGTAATTTAGTGGTTGAGGATTTGTGCAGTACTCATTAAGATGATATAGAAGATGAATTAATTGTAGTTTAACCCTCGTGATGCAATGATAGTATATATACTACCCTCGCTACTGTTCAGTGCAGCAATAGTATATATATAAAATACACATTGCTCAACCAACATCTACCTGTGGCTATCGTATTTATGCAGCCGTGTATCCTGGCAACGGGTCCTAACCGTCAGGCACTGATCCGCTATAACATTGGTAAAACTAAGTCACACAGCCAGTGAGCTGCATAGTGCATGGTCAGCTAGCGCTACTACTACTAGTGTTAAGAGTTAAGAGGGATTTCGAAGATCATTTGATATTTTATAGTGATCAGAATGTATAGAGGTCAGAGTTACATTCTAGTCAGGCTCCTCTGAAGATGGTGTGGTGCTAATGCTTTACGTATTTTTGAATTGTGTTTATGAATATTTACCATACTCATAGTATCTGTGTCAGTCTAATTATTACCATGCAAGCGTAAAGTTAGATCCTAAAGTTTATCAATGTTACTTGCAGGTTCCCTACTGCGGCAGGAAGGTATGTGTCCATCCCTGTGTACTTCAAACTGCTATGTTTGTAATAATGAGATGACAGTAAAGCCAAGTATTACAACTTAATTAGCAACCATGAGCCTGGGGGACTCAAGGAAAGACAAGTCAAGTCATCCCGCACGGAGACGGCCACGGGGGTTTGACTTACCTGAAAATGCACGCAATGGTGGGCCATTCACTCCACCAGTCCAGCCTCCATCATATTCGCATAGCATGGCTATGTCTCATCCCCAGGCACTTGGGTTTTGGCCTTCCCCAAATTATCATCTCCATCATCACAATGGTCACCGTGCTGGGGCCATGCATCGCTACCCTGGCCATCAGATGTTTTTGCAGCATGGACCTTTCGGCAATGATAACCAGTTCAGACCTGTAGGACATCTCCGTCAGTTTCCTCTGCGATTCCCGCATGGCCATGAATCCCAGCATTCTCCTGCTTTTAGCATGGAGTCAAGGAGAAATGGTTATGGATATCATCAGCATGATAAGAGACACTTTGAAGAATCATTGCAGAACAGATTTGATATTGAAAGAGGGCTTCAAAATGATCAGAGCGTTCGACCAAAATCAACTAAATTTCATAAAGGGAAAGTTAAAGCATGTAGAAGGCGGAAGAATCAGAATAACTCCTCAAACAATTCAGGTCAGGACAGTGAAAAAGGCAAGACTGAAAAGCTCGGCAAGAGAGTGCCTAGAGAAAGTGATGACCTAGGTCCAAGTGAGTCTTCAGATGTGGTCAGTGCCCCTGATATGCATATGTGTCCCTCCAATGGGAATGAAACATTTCACATCAGAAGTGAAGAGAAGCCCAAGGAAGCATTTAAAAATAATGGAGAAAGGTTATCCAACTATCCAATGTCACTCGCTGAAAGAAGAGAAAATCATAAAGAGTCGGAGGAAGAAGTGGAAGAGGAGGGAGCAGTTGGTGGTGAAAGGATTCAGGTGCATCTGGAGTCGTCTTTGGACAATGCATCCTTAGATGATGACCAAAAACCTGATGGGTGTTCTTTTGATAAAAATTTAATAGATGAAGGTGCTATTTGTGACCTGGACAAAATATTTCAGTATCAGGAATTCTCGAGATTCAATGGAGACAGTAGTGATGATCAACCTTCAGACAGTGACTTGCCGCAGTACTGTCGACAGACAGGTGATCAAATAAGAGGAGGTCCACGTAGATGTAATGGTAGTTCTTATTCAAATTTATCTGATGATGAATCTGAAGCAGAGAACTGTACCTATGTGTATGACCCGAAAGCCACGCATTTGATTGGTGGATTTAATAATGTGAGTACTCACTGCTCTTGTCATGCCAGCAAGTCCAGTCCATGCTTGGAGTGTCGGGGCAGACATCGACTTGGTAGAGATGGGAGAGAGGATTCTGACCATGAGAGACGTATGAATGGTGCAGAGGGACATCGGAATGGAGGTGAAAACTCAGATGATGGGGAAGATACGGGTGATTTTATTGACACAGATTTGCCCTCACACAATAAGCATATTTTGTCTAGTTCTGATGAAATGGACAATCTTTCATCAAGTAGTAACAGTGATCAGGAGGAGGAGAACCAAAATTTGTGCGCAGATCGTGGGAATCGTAAAAGCACTCATTCAGACTTTAATTGCAATGATTTATCTTCCATTGAACCTAAGGTGAGGAATGAACTCGAAGTCCTTAGCTTAAGAGATGATAGAAATAAGTTAAATGGTCGCTTACCTAGTCAGTCACGTCCTGAGGACACTGAGAGTGACAGTGCCAGGGTATTGCCAGTGAAAAGAATGCCAGTAGAGGGGTCTTGCAGTAGTAGTAGTGGAAGTGAGAATGGAGACAGCTCCCCTTTGGGGTCACCTCCTCAGCTGAATTCTGTGCATTCTCAGTCTGTGTCCCACATTTGTTACAACTCCACTGGCCCATGCCTGGATGGGGCAGCAGCTTCTCAGCTGCCCCAGGAGTGTCATGAGAAATTGTTGGAGAATCCTTGTAGCCCGTGCCCTCCAGGTGCAGAATGTGCGCTGCCCCCTCCCTCCCCTTCTCGGTGCTTCCTTTCAAATGTGTTCTGCCCTGGTGCTAGAAGTGGGTTGTGCACCAAGAACAAACCCAGCCAGAGCCCGGGGAGAGAGCATGTTGCTTTCACTGCCAGCAGTGAACAAGATGCCAACGATACTTGCCCACCACCCCACAATCCTGATTCAGCCAGCTGCTCCACCACTGCAGACGGTGGAGCATGTTGCCCACCAGGCTACCAGCTAGCCAGTGTCAATAATCTCAATGCCTGCTGCCACCATAGTCACAGCCATGTGGCCAATGGGTTCAGTGATGACAGTCCGGGGGCCAATTTCAATAATGATGAGAGTAACAGGCATCAGAAAGTTTTTGTCAAGTTTCCTGTTGAGGACAAGGTGGATGAGGGAGAGTCTCACTCGGCCTCCTCTTGTGATCTAGAAGACGTAAGTCATACTGTTATACATGTATCAGGGACGCCAGTTTCCTGGTTAAGGCTGGAATTCATTCACTCTTGCCTTATCTCTGTTTTTGTTTGTGTTTATTTCCTACTAGTATGAAACTTGCAATAGAGGTAAAGCAGTGATAGCAGTTTGGCTTGCAGTTTTCACCATGCCTATTGTTTTAGCAGTTGATGACGCTATCTTTGATAAAGTATCGTAAAGCCCTGACTTTGCTGCAAGTGAATCCACTCTCCAGAAAATTGTACTAATGATAGAGATAGGATTCAGTATTGGGAAGGATGGCCATCATACTGTTGCTCTCAAAGGACTGGATTAGAATAAGAATGCGAGCAACACATTTATATCGACTTGACCAGAAAAACCAGGCTCAAAGGCACAACTTTCAGGGTATTATCAGATTATATTTATATATCCACTTGGTTTTTTTTGTTTGTGATGAACACGGTGCAATTAAAAAAAAACAAGGCTAACAATGCAATGGCATCTGGAAGCATGCCCTGTTTTCAGCTATATTGAACTCTGGAACTGGAAAGTTCAGGCTCTTTTATCAGATGCACTTAGCATCCCTGATGTATGATTATAAGCTCTTTAGATTGTATGTTTATAAAATCTTTTAGATTTAACAAGCCTGTGGAATTGAAATATCTGGCATAGCCTGTACATGTATTTGAAAGTTTCATTGGCACTGGATATTTTGACAAAAATGCTTTGACCAGAGGACAAATATCCATATTAACAGCAGGCTGTTCAAAAGAAAGTACATAAGGAATCGCATAGCATCTGTTACTTTGACTCAAGATAAAATTGTATGCTCAAATTTGACTTCATCTAGCTCTTGTATGTAAAACGATTATTTTGAATGTGTTAATGATGGAATAAAAAACTTGCTTAAAATGCTGTGTAGACTAATGTTAATGTAGTGTGTTGATCAAACTTGTGAATGATCTTTGTAGTGTAGGATTCATCTTCACCACGAATGGAATTCTAACCTGAAATGATGGCCTCTCCTAGGCTAGTTTGTAAAAAACAAACCTCCATTACTGAGAAGAACTAATTTTGATTATGTCCTTGTACTTTCACCCCACAGTTTGATGGGTTCAGTCTGTCTTCAAGGAAACAAGACAAGAGCAGTGACAGTGGAGGGTCAGAGGATCCTTTGAGGTATGGTTCCACTATTGTTGTGACTCTGCAAATAAATGAAGACTGAAACTTCCTAATGAAATTGCTCCTGCAATACAAACTCATCCATAACCGTACTTCAAAGGTCAGGTGATTGACATTATATTTCCTTTGGTGCGGAGTAACTGTGCTGCAAAGAGATTAAAATCATAGAAGTATAATCATGGATCAGAATAATTTCTATCATGTACTGAAGAGTCATAGGGTGACATGGATAGGTACAGCTGTGGCAGAATTTTGAGCAGTATGTTACAGTGGTAAGAATAGTTTTGTTTTCCAGTAATTTTTATTTTTTTTCAGACAAGAGTTTCATCACAGTAATTCTTTATTTACTGAGATTGTCCACTCTCAGATTTTACCTCACAGAAACTATTGCCTTAATAAGTACTGTTTTGTGTCTGCTGGAAATGATTTTGACTGAAATGTATCCCTTTACGTGGTATTTAGAACAAAGAAGAGGGTGCTTGGACTGGTTGTAGTGAGAAAGGGTTATATTTTATGCTATGAAATGTCAGAATGAGTTGTATCGCAGAGGTGAAGAAGCAGGAAAAGGAGCAGATATATATCTTTCCATGTTTTATCTGTGACCAGTTCATTTCACGTAAGAATATCAGTGCATTCATACAGCTTATTTTGACTGTGTAAGAGTGAACAATGTGATAGCACTGGATCAAAACATCAACAACAATAATGATTGCTTCATTAGTTTTTAGGTGTATTTGATATCTGAGAACGCTTTCCCCCTTCCTTATCTTGTGAGTCTGCTGATTGTGAGTGTCTGTACATTTTGTTAGGAGTATCTGACCTCCTCTAATATAAAAAATTTTCTTTTTTTTTTTTTTGATGCCACAGCTCAAGACAAAGTTTTTTCCAGGCCCTGCAGTTACACAATTTCTCCCATACATTTCAAAATCCTTCAGAAAAATACATACCTGCACTCCAAAGTTTGCATTTCTTAAGAAAAACCTAACTTCCTACTAAAAATGTACAAATCCTCTGCCGAGTTTTATTAAGACCTGGAGAAAACAGCATACTTTATCCTGAAACAGATATAATTCATATTATTTCAGCCATGACAGTGGAGATAGTGTAGACATGGTTCTGCTGCCCATGGAAGAGGAGATTGAACCAGTGCACCACATGGGTGCTGGTCTGTGTGCTGGTGGTGTGGAGGACAATGATGAGTGCTATGGAGACATTCAAGGACAGCTTGCCATGTCAGGCAGTTTTCAAGGGGCCAATGTTTTACATCTGTATGTAGCTTGCATGTTTTGTTGTAATAGTTAACCTCACTTAATTGCAACTTCTTGATAGCAAAATTTTGTTGACAAAATTGCAGTTACAAGAAACTACACTTATCTGATGCTTGTTATGTGTTGTGATTATAGTGATTAGGCAGTTTGTGCAAGGTAGTGGTATTGACTATATATATAGAAGCAGCCCTATATGGGTGTTTTCCCAGTCTGGACAAACTTATGCTTTAAAGAGATCAGTAGTGTTTATAAGTGAGAAATGCTGGTTTTCAGGAAATGTAATAGGCATTTTGTCAAAATGCTGGCCATTGCCATTCTTTGTTTCTAGCAAGTCTTTTTCTGTGTCCAAATTACAATTTTTTTCACTGATTGGTACATTTGCAGCTTTTATCACTGTCACATATCAGCATTTTCCTATGTAGTTTTACATATATTGCTTCATCTTTAATCCTACTCAGTTGTGATGAGCACCAGTATCTCTGTGCGCATGACCAGAATCCATTACGAAATGGCATGGTAAGTAAATTTTTCATGTCTCAGTCATAACAATTTCATAGTGTGTTTTGTTAGCTGTTATTTATTCTTACAGTTCAGTGCCATTGCAAAATGGATATATATCCACATTTGTTCAGCTCCCATCTCCAACAGCTCCCTCCATCAGCTGACTTAAGCTGTTCTTTTTTATTTATTATTTATCTAATTGATCCTCTCCACTGCTCCTTTCTTGCTCTCCTATGGTCAGTGCCCATCTCTTCCATTAACTGTATAATAAGTCTCTTTATTTTGTATCATTATCTTTGCATTTCTTTACCATTGCCTTGATATTATCAGCCTGGTCTATCCTTTTCCTGTCCTGAGCTGCTATTGTCCCTGTCATCCAATTGGTGTGTGTTATTAGAATCCATTAATTTTGCCAGTAGAGCAGAGCACGGCATATATCAGGTTCTTTGAGTGTTTTTTTTTAACAGCAGAGAGGTGAACCTAAGAAAAGATCATAAACTGCTGAATGTGAGGATGTCTTGTTTGTTCTTCTTTTGCAGCCAAGCAAGGAATTTTATGAGTTGATAAAGACAGTGAGCACGACAGACAGTTACATGAGATTCTTCGACAAAGATGGACAGGATGTACAGAGACAGGTAAACTCAGAGCTGTAAATATTTTCAGTATGATCAGACTTTTCCAGTATTTTGATAATTGGAGAATTTCCAAATTTTATTATCATTATTATTTTTGTAGGAGTTTTAGTGGTATTAGTAATGGGCAGGGATGGAATTGTCATGACTTTCCCTTATGATAATCACTGAAAACTTAACATTCAATGAAGTTGCCATTCCCAGAATCTTAGGGACATTTTCATGTTTTCTATTCTTGACATGGTTCTGTGCTTGTAAGAGCATTCAATGATCATCATCCATTGATTTCATTTCATAGCTTAATATTCAGTGATGGGACTCATTAGTGGAAAAGAGAAAATCTTTGGAACTGAACTCATGGCTTGCTCTGAATGCCTATTAAGAACTTGAATGACAAAAGGAATTTCAAGAGTCTATAGAGTAATGCAAAGTCACATGATACTGTAACATGATGTCAGCATTTTACTTACTGTAGTAGTCTGGTTTGCAGTGGGTTGTTTATGGGTTTTGGTGTTAGAAGCCAACTTAGACTTTTGTTATGACAGAGTCCCATTCCTGAATATTGTGTCATAAGATTCTTTGTCCTCTCATACTGGTACTCCTTCCAATTGTATCCAGCCTATCATTCCTTGTGATGATGAGATGGGTAAACAGAGTTCAGCCAATGGAGGCCAGAACTCCAAAACAGAAAGGCTGAAAGTGGACCGGGTGATGATCTGGAATGAATACGAGGCTTATGTCATGCAGTTCAAGCAGATTGCAGTATCAGCATGTGGACAGACAGCTGTATTGAATGTCTTGGTAAGTTAACTGGTCACAGACGAAATTTAGTAACTTTATTTATCGTGATAGCCTCAGAGAGATATTTGATAGGTCAGAAAGCTTACATTTTGTCCACTTACACTGTTTCTTCTCACCTGTGAAATTTTACTATTTATTCTTAATGGCTGATAGCAGCAGCCCTGTGCTGTGTAAACAACAGAACCCAAATATTAAATTCCTCAATAAATATAATCTTGCTTTTAAGTATAGCTCAATAAACTACAGATTCAATAATATTGTCATTGTATTTTTAAGTTGGCCTCAATAATATAAGTACTCCTCAGTAATAAGTAAACTTTCTTCCATCCACTATGGTGCACTTGTTATCCACTTGTGACTGTACATTTGTATTAGCTGTTGTTATGAAGTTAAAATAGTTCTTTTCTGTGCTTTTGTTTTTAAAAGTTGACCAATTTTCAGATATGAGGTATAATTCTTCTCTCATTTTACTCCACAGAAAGCACTCAAATTCAACTGTGAGAAATCAGTTGTGTGTAAAGTGATACCAACCAACCTTAGGAAAGAAGATGCTTGCATTCCGGAATATTTATTCTCTAGGGCTCGAGCTGGTAATGAAATGTATTATAATGTAAATTTTAGAAAAAAAAAAGTAATGTGCTTGGGATTTTCAGTTGCCAGATAGGATGAACTGTAGTTCATTTGACTCAGCAAAATTGCAATTTTGTCTAATTGCAAAAACTGGTAAGATAGAGAAAATAATGATTATTTACCAGTCACTGGGTCATAGGAACTCCTATTCACTTACCACCTTTTTCCACACTCGAAGAAGTTGTGATTAGAAGTGACTTCCTTTGAATGATAAACTGATTGGACTCACCTTAGGCCCAGTAGTTTGTCTGATTATATTTGTATTCATCCTCTTTGATATCCTGATTTTCTGTTGGCCTTTTCCATATTTTCCTTTTGAAGGGTTGGTAGGTCTGAAATGGTGGTATTGGACATTTTACTGGTAGAACTGCTGTGGTATAGGATGACATGGTCAGGCAGACTTCATCCAAAATATGATTTCGTTGTTAGCAATTCACTGTAATTTCTGTTTTTTTACTAATCAGGAACCACAGCAGAGGAACTGATGTCTGGCATCGAGAAGTTAAGTGGAGGAGCTGTGGGCGGCAGATTCTTTCATTTCTGGCCACCCAGGAAGGTGAAACTGCTGCAGTGGCTGGCTTATTGGATGAAAAGAGGCAAGTTGGGGTTTCTCTCTGGGTCAGTGTGTAACAAAGAGAACCTGTGTTGACATTCCTAGGGGTTTTTAGAGATTGTAATTTGTTTTCTTGTAATTAAAGAGTTGTGTCTTGCAATTCAGCAAGACCTGTTTTGAAGATGTCTGTTTTTTATAGGTAAATGGAAAGATTGTAAAGGCAGCTGTTTCCATGGACATTTTGAAATGTCTCATCTTATGATGACATTTGGGTTTGATACTATGTATGTTTAATAAGTGAATGCAGACATTTTTTGTGTTTCTAAATATTACACCCTTCATTTTTTTTTTTTTCAGCAAAAGCTGAACTTCTTGACTTTTCCGAACCAATAACTAGATTTTTTATTGTCTGTCTCACTAAAGACTGACACGTTTCTTCCCAGCAGCTCAGTGAGACTGATGTAAATAATTGGCTGACTGTACCCTGGAGGAATGTGCCTAAATATTGTTCTGATTGTGTAGAAGTCATTCCGAAAATTTTCCAAGAACAATTGTACGACTTAGAACATGGGAGAATTGGACTGGCCTAGTGTATAAATAGACCACTATGAGTCTTAGCCAGGTGCACCACTATGAGTCTTAGCCACATGCATGGAAAGCAACATGACATCATTATCTCTAGTCCTCATTCAGTGGTAGGATAGGGTGAGGACTTGCCGTCCTGTTGTCTGTCTCCAGGGTGTTAAATCTAGTTTGTCTTTCAGTAGCAGTATTCCAGATGTAAAAGTTATCTGCCACTACATGTTGTCAATTATGAAAGCCAATACTTGAAGTATTTCTGTGGCTACCAAAAATAGTGTGTGAAACTGCTGGAATGACCAGTACTTGTAGATTCATGTAATATTTCCATTATTAATTAACTTCCTGTTATGCTTTTGCCTGAGCAGGTGCCATCCCAGTGGCAACACTGAATTTACAGCAGGGTCCCCATTCCTTGTGGCAGGTCCCTGACTCATGGCATCACCAAATGGTCTATGGGGTTAGTCATCAAGGTGAGCATAGGCCTCTTTCCTACTTTGAAGTTTTTTGAGTGCATTAAGACCAGAAAAATCATATTTCCTATAGCTGAGATATAACCTGGAGATATTTGTATGGAATATAATGTCAAAACTATAAATTTACCCCAGTTCTGGTTAATCTCACTTGCACTGCTTCCTTTTGCAAGTTCACTAGCACAGTGTGTTATTGACCTTATCATTATAGTCACAAATAGTTTGCCTGTCTCATTTGAACTAATTTGTCACGAGAGGGAAAGAAGTATAGCAGACAATGCAAGAAAATTATGCCTCGTCTCAAGCTTTGAAACTGTGTTTTCACCGATGTCTTTATAACTTATTTTGTGCTATTTGATTTTGATATTAGGTTGTAGCAAGAACAAAATTATTTCAGTTTGCAAATTGCCTAAGACTGTGACGTTATGCACTTCTGTCTTGCTGAATGCACAGTTATAGCTCACTTATTCTTGTAATCATTTTGGTTGCATTTTCTTTGAAGAGTCTGTTATGCATCCTTGGTCAGGAGAAGCAAGTAATTTTTTTTTTATGTGGAGTCTTCTGGGTCTCACTTGCTTTGCTTGATTTACAATTTTCAAGTTCAGAATCATGGTGTATCACCCATCTCATGTCTTTGGTTTACATTTTACAAATACACAGCCGCAATGTGTCACAGATCTCAAGCTCCTCTATGATTTCAGGCTTGTATCTCACAAACCCCCTTGAGATTGTGTCAGAACGGTCAGCCATGAAGCAGCTGTGCAGTGACTCCATCCTGATGGTTCGAAGACAGGACATCATCTCTCGCTTCAGGGAACACACTGACCTGGGTCAGTTATTGAACCATCCTGATCCCAGGTGGAGGACCATGAATGTGCTTGGTAGGTGCATGATTCCATGAGAAACAATGGTCATTTTGCTTTGTTTTACTGGTAAATGTTATGCTGCCAGGCAGATCAACTTGTAGGTTGTGTTTGGTCACCTAAATCGTTTGCTTTTACTTGTCAGACAGAGCTATCTGGTTCATCTAGAGGTTAAATATCCATTGTAGTTAGCATGGATGCTGTTATCTTGGGTCATGTTTTACATTTAGCCTGAAGAAACCTCCTCACATTTAGCCTGAATAAATCAATCTTTTTTTAGTCATGTCACTTTTTATTTTACTACATAAAGTAAAGTGTTCTGGTTAATATATAGATGTAAAGAAAAAGTGCTTTAAATTATATATAAATGGTTAGGAAGCAAAGAGTTTTTTTGTATTTTCAAACCTAGCACGAGTACCTGATTAATAGATGTTTTGAATTTCTATACAACAGTGATCTCTTAATTATATCAAATCTCATGCAAGAAAAGTGCTAATATTTACCTTAATTTATTGTTTTGCAGGCCAGGTTGTGAATGTGTTGAGAGAATTCAACATGCCCAGTGTGCCGGGCTATAGACTTCAGGTCACATCACATGTCAGCATCCCAGCATGTTACAAAGCAGGAATCACCCTCATCATGCGCAAGGACAAGTCAGCATGGAACACCCTTCTTAACGCACCAGAAATTCCCCTTGTGGAGTGAGGCAGGAGGGCTTTGACCAAACCTCCAGGTCATCAAAGGCAATGAGAAGTCTTGGAAGAGTGAGCTTGAGGAGGCTGCCTGGCATCAGTGTAGGAGCTGTGAGGCTGTGGAAAGTAGTTTGCTGAGGTTGTGTATGCTCTGTGCCTGAGATAGTTGTCAGTATTACTGTTTTATGCATCACTTTTTCCCTCTGGAAACTCTGCAAGAGTTGACTTTCTGAGCACCTTCCAACCTCCCTGGATTTCTAAGCAAAGACATTATCATAGGCCATAACTTTTCTTAATGGCCTTTTGAAAGGAAATGTGAAACTTGTTACTTATTATCTGTAAACAGTGCTAAGAATCCTACAATTTACAGGAAGAATTATTGCCACTTTTGTTAATCTTACTTGAGAAAAGCTGCAAATTGGCTTGGCAACATAACAGGTCTTAATAAATTGGTTAGTGATTAATTGGCAAAACTTTAATGAAGTTAATGGTCATCTCCACCAGAGCACATCTATTTTACTTTTGTGCCCATGTTCACATCTGGCTACTGATGTGTATGTGATGTCACTGAAACCTGTCAGAGATCATTTTATTTTCACAGGGGATAAGTTAAGAAAATTTTGCAAACATTACCCTCTTGAGGAAGAGAACCAAGTCTTGCCATCAATATATTTAACCTCTGCTAATAGGGCATAGCAGTTTGTCAGAAATATCACCACAGTATTTTTGAAGCTGCAGTTATCTTAGTCAACTGAAAACTTGTTGGCTCAGTCAACAATATGAAGAATCAAAATTTACAGTGCATTTCTTGTTCCCTTAACTTTCCCATCATGGAACTGGGATGATGGTGATGCTATTGAAAAGAGACCAACTGAAGAGTGTTTTTTGGTGTTTTTTTTTGTCCAAAACTCAACACGGGCATTGTGAATGATTCTGAAATGAAAAGATTAATTAAAAAAGTATCAGTGGAAGAGTAATTGCGCAAGCATGTTTATTTATTTCGAAAATGTCTTGAAGGAATTTAACTCTCAAGGACAAGTTTTTTTTACAATTTAAGAGTGAAATGCATCTCTAAATATTTGGTTTTCTGTAAAAGAGAACTGAAAAATGCTTTAGTATCCATCATATTCATAAAGATTTCTGTATGAGATCAACTGCCCAACTGTAGTAACTGTAGATACCATCTGTCAGGAAATTTCCATTTTTGGGGAAATTTTGCGCAGAATCAGGCCAGTAATATTTTTGCTTTTGGTTTTCTGTGGTTTGGATCAATTATTTTAGGAGGTAGCCAACCCATGAAGTGGTATTGCTGATTCATGCCTAATGTTTTTTTCTCAAAAAGAGAGGAGTATCTAGAACCACATCTTTTGTTGGTTACTTTAGATACTTTATGTTGACAAGATTTTGTCTGGTTTTTGTTATATTCAAGCATAGTCAGGCCTGTATGTGTGAACATACATGTTTAAGTTTGAATGCTCATAATGGACCAATGGGGTCAAAGGGAATGGAGGGGGAGGGGAGGAGCTTTTCTCTCTGTTTGAGGAAGTTCATATGACAGAGATATCCATAATAGTGGCAAGTTCTTGTGAAAATTATGTTCATAATGCAGGCAAGTTCACATTGTGAATTCCATGAGCACTGCATTGACAGATCTGCTTAGAAATATTCATAATTTGGCCAGGATCATGTGAAACAAGGTCTGCCTCCATGTGGGCACATTTGTCCTGAAATGTTCATAATGTGAGAGAGTTCATGTGACAAATACCTGTCATGATATAGGCAGATTTGCCTAGAAATGTTCATAATATGGGCAGATTTGTTTGAAACAATGTCTATCACTATGTGGGTAGCTCTGTCTAGAAATGTTCATAATGTGGGCAGATTCCTTTCACTGGTGTGTACATAACATGTAATTTAAGCAAACTACTTTATACTGACACATACATAATGAGTACCGGCAGCCTGTGAGGAATAACACCATACAAGTTACTTGTGGCCCTTGATGTCTCACAACACAGGGATGGCAGAATGCAGGAAGTTTTGGGAAAATCGAAAATTGAGGGGGAGAAAAATGATGAAACTACTTTTTTTCTTAATAATAAGAAGTGTATTTATCATGAAAATTTTGTATTGGGTTGCCGCCATCCCCAACTAAAGACTCTTACCAATCATGTTCTGAGGATGAGGACACAATAAAAGCATCCAAGCTGTATTATGCGAAAGCACCCACTGTTTTCAATTAACAGAAAGGCTAGCTGAACTGAGCGGAGTGAGGCTGTTAGATTTCAAGATTTTACTTTTAAGGGTGGCATCTGGACATGGCCATTGTTTCTCTTTAGAGGAAACTGAACTAAAGTCTCTGCAAACAATAATCTTTCAGGTTATAAATGCAAACTGGTGTCCATATTAGGGATGGTTGCCCTCTTGCATGGTTGTGTACTTCACAGGTTGTCAGGACACCTCCTTAATGCTCAACATTAAATGTACCTGTGACTTATTTAACTTCTGAGACGGTCTTGCATTTTGGATATTTTGCCAGGAAGGCATGTGAGGCACTAGAGTCCCTGGAATAGTTTACTTAGCATCTTAGTGTTAACCTAGGCAGCTCATCAGGGCAATGGTTTCAGAATTCTTTTTGATTTTGTTTATATAAAACTGGGCACAGACAGCCTTAAGACCCTGGTACATTTTCAACAATCATTATGTCATGTGAAGTGAAAATATCACAGTGACACAGAAGCAGAGGAGCTAAAGATATTCATTCACTGTGCAGCTTGATCAGATTCACAGTTTGAGTTGTAGTTTTAAATATGACGCTGCTACATCTTTCAAAGATAAAATGTCCACCCTGTCTCAGTATGAAAAGAGAAAATAGTTATTTGAATTTCTCCTAACTGCGACCTTCTTAGCATTGGTCAAGCAGTTTAATTAAATGATAATGATGAAATGCGGGTCAGAGATCCTACCGTAGCCCTTAGCCTTTTTGAGGTGCCACATAGGTTTAATCTTTTAAACTGGAAAGACCATTATTTCAGTCTGGCTTTACAAGTACTTACCCCAAGATATTGAAAGGCCGGGCTGACACATTCTAGTCAGTAAATGGCATTGTCCAGGAGCCCAGGGGAATAGAGAGCTACATAGAGGGTCAGGATTCAAAGGATTAAAAGTGGTGCCTTACAAAATGGATCATGTTGGGAAATTTGAGGGAGGAGAGTGCTACAAGTGAGTCCGGATGAAGAAGCTAAAGCAAGGTGGGAGTTTTGGCTTGGACTGTAGCTGTGGTATTTGATTTATTACATTTGTACATAATATTGTGTAATGTGAGTTGTTGGTACAATGGAGTGGAATTTTGCTTCCCATGCACGTGGCCTGAGAGAGAAAAGTACTGGAGTGTTGTGTTTGTTTTTTGTTATTGTTAGAATTCCTCATCTTTCTTCTGTTGGTGAGTTTTGTTTTTCCTTCAAATGTGTTATGTGACAAAATAACAGTGCAGAAATGCAGGAAGACTGAATGGAAGTGCGGAAGGTCCAGATATTATATCTGCTATTTTACGGAAAAAGACTCTATAGTATATGCGAAAGTAAGTCAGATTCACCATTTGACATCTTAGTATAGAGTTCAGTATTCTGCATCGCTCCGTCTGGGTTATTTGTTCATAACTTTTATAGTTTCTGAGATAGCCATTAGTTCGCATCATTTATTCATTGATAAAAAGAGGCTTAATGCAAGATTTTTTGTTGGGTCCTTTGTAAACTTGTGATTCTGGTTTGCACAGTCTTTTTCCATAAAATGGCAGTATCAGTTATGTTTGTACAGGTTGGTTTGTAAGGATGTATTTCACAAATTAGGTCAAATGCAAATTTTGATATTACTTTGTTAAGAATTTAAGATTGCCTTTGATCATAGTACTGGAATTCATTTCTAAGCTCTGAAAATTAAGAGTAAACAATGTTATGAGGAATTAGGCTTTCTTGGGCAACTAAATTTGTTCTGTACATCCTTGTTTTTTTCCAAACTTCAACTATGTTGAATACAATGTGATATGTCATTATGAATGATTTGTTAAGTGTTTGCCCTGTGCCATAGAAATCTTCGAAATATCATTATGCTATGGCTTTTGTTAAAATCAGTCTCTTTTTATGAGTTATTTGCATCACATTATTTGCTGTCATGCCAATAATTGGGGAGAACTACATTTAAGAGGCTGTAGCAGGGATCCAGACATGCTCTTCAAGCCTCGTGCATAACATTTTGATTAGGCATACAGTATTGTTGTATTGAAATATTGACTATAGGTCCATTGAAATGTGAGCCTCTCAGATCATATGTGGTGGATCAGGTATCACTTTCTATCCAAGTTTATAGCTTATAAATGAAATTATGGAAAGAAGCAGTTATACCTGAGATGGTAGTAGTTCCTGTATGAAAGGTTGATTCCAAATATAGCCATTCTTGTATATTTGGTGAAAGGTAGCATTTTATTAAGCCAAATCAAGAAGCTAACTAGTATGCACAAATCACTGTAGTTAGTTGATACATCAGGGTATTGGGCAAGCCTTAACAGTTCATGAAATTCAAGTGGTTCTGTAAGGGAAAGGGCTGGAAATTTGCATGAGATTGTTAATCTTTGGATTTCTAGAGCTGGAGTGATTTGAAAGAAGAGCATTTGTAATATGAAAGAACATTTTGCCCTTATCATTCTTCCACTTTAAGAGTAATATATTGCATTTTCATTAGATATGCATAATGCTTTTAAATGGACCGTAATTCGTACTCAAAGAATATGACATAATTATGTTTTGGACCTGACAAATTTTGTGGTTGTGTCATGTTTCCTGTATTCATCTTCATAATGTACAGTATTTAAAGACCATTATGGTTGTCCTTTACATTTTCTCAAAAACTGTTGGTTGAAGAATGCAAAAGAATGTGGAATTATTTCTACTGTCCCAACGCAAACTAGTGTAGCTGACCTATTACATATTTCTGCGCTTACTTTGCTGTGGAGTTGACTCATACATATGATTTTCTTGCCAGAGGCATGCCAAAATATCCATAATAACATTGGTCCATCATGACAGTCTGAGATAACAGAAATCTGTGGCAGAGTAACATAACAATATTTTGCAAAAGCAAAACTAACTAATTTGACATCAGTTAGGTTGGTCTGTTTCTGAGTTGCAGAAGGTACAAGTCAGTCTTGTACTGGCAGAAGTTGAACAATGTAAGGCAGACTACTTTTGCATCAATTCGGGTCTTTGTCAATATAATCAACCCCGCTTAATGGCAATCGTGATAAGCATAACTTCTGTTTAAATGCAACATTTTCGCATAACAAAATGCTATATTTCTATGTAAAAGTCACTGGATCATTGCAATATCTTTTAAATGCAACTTTTTCTGTGCTCCTGATGAATTGTGATTAAGCTGAGTTGACTTATAAATAAAGGCTCATCCATCTGAAGTTTCAGATAAGTGCATTTAACTACATCGAGGGATTTCCTTATGAAAATTAAACCCATATTTCTGGAAACAAGGAATTGTGCAGATATATCATTTTATTATTGAATAGAGGCATTGTGTTGAGTGTTCCCATTCCAGTCATTGCCATTGTGGAGTAATGGATGTGATATTTAATCTTGTTTTATAAATGGGAAAAAGGGACTGACTACAGCGATACCACTCTTCAAAGAATTCTCTGAATTCAGATATTGTATTTTGTATTGCAGAGAGGACTGTCTGACATCACATCGAGGAACTGTTTTGTTAGATATATTATAATCTAAAACATGTTTCATTGATCTATGTCTGTTATTAACAACTTGCCTCAGACTTTCTATTGTATTGCAAAATTATGTTATCTGTGTACTTACAAGTAGGTAAGTTTCTGGTAAATGATGCAGTAGAATTTGGTGTAGTGGAGTGATTTGGGACTTTCCAGTTTGGTCGGTATAACCATGCGCTGTTGTTTCCGAACTGGGGTACTTAGGCAAAGTAGGTAACCTTGTTTAAATTACACTTGCCTTCTCTTTCAGTTATATAAAAAAAAAGATTGCCTGCGAATAATTGGGGAACTGCTAAATTCAATCTGCACAATCAAGTGATTGCTATGGTCAAGGCCAGTGTCTGGCTAGCAAGCATCTAAAACTACATGCAGTTGAAGTAACGACAGTCTTCGCATATAACCAACCAGGCTGACAATACGTCATATTTGAACTTGGCCGGTCCTGTGTGAAGATTGACGATATTTTGGTACCTACATATCTCTGAAACTCAAATTCCTGGGAACGTATCATCATTTTTACTTTGTTAGGTGTTCAGATTCATAAGTAATATAGTGCTGTGGAATTAAGAGACACAAGACTGGAGCACTACTGATTTGGGCGAGTATCTTGAATACATCAAATTCAAGATTGAATAGTCAATGTCTTGCTGTGAGACTCCTGTGACTGACATGTAGCTGATAAACTAAACAACTTCTTAATGCTTCATAACATTATCACTTTTTTACCATCCTGTGATAACACTTTAGGCCTCTGTGGTGAAGAAAATAGTACCAGTACAAAGTTCTTGTGAAAATCATAACAGTTCAAGTAAAGCTAATTCATGAGGATGTGTTTTTCGTCCTCGGACAAAATTTAAAAAATACATGATACAGAAGCATTGCAGCATGCATTGCACTGTATCTGGTTGTCAGGCACAAGACCCAAAAATCTTGGCAGAATGAATCATAAACCATGTCTTGAGTTGAATGGGAGCAGATAAAAGGAGGGGAACCCCCAAACTTTCACTATATTATTCCATGACTCTCTTGCCACTGATACATCAAAAACTGATATTCCAATATTCCATTTACCTTGAAAATTGACAGTGACACTAGAGGAGGCCATTTTTGTGCTGATGTACTTTAGAAAAGCCTTGACAGTCACTACAGTTGAAAATATTTTTCATAATGTAAACCCTTGCCCTAGTTTTCTTCACAAAATTTGGCCTGAATAATGTAAATAGTGTTACTGAAACAGTGTCATCTTGACCCTATAAAGTGCCATGTGCCAAGTTTGAGAGGGAATGAACTAATAGTTATCAATGTTATCAATGGCAAAAGAACATTCAGTTTTACCTCCAAAATCTAAATTTTTTGCCACTTTCGTTCAGAAAAAAATACTTTTTTTCTCTTTTTTTTTTTGGTTTTGTTTTTGCTCTTAACCTATGAGATTAGTTATACTGCAAATAATAAAGATAGGTTTTGATGAAAAAAACCCTACATATATAATACAGAACTTTCACTTACTCTTAAATCCATTTTGATGCCAGTAGATGGGATGATTTCATTTAAGTTCCTATCTTATTTAATCTGTTTGCTGTCAGGATACTTGCATAATTGATTGTCTGGTGGTCAAGAGAGTGAGTGACTGGTTAGCCCTCAGTCAAAGGGTGGTTGTTAGCTTCAGCTACAGCTAAATGAATGATCTTCTTTTGAATGGTTAGGAATATGTTTCGACTGGGCTGCATGAATGAAGCATCTGTTGCATTTATGGACCGTTTGCCTGACTGGTTGTCATTCCTGACTCTTGCACTGAATTATTTTACCCTTTCAACCTGTGATGATGAAATCTTTGGCTTTGAATGATATTAAGCAGGCCATGCTGTAAATACTTGACCTATGTTGCATTCATAAAAGTCTGACGACTCACCATAATACTGACACATTGTGTTTCGCATTGTCTTTTTGGTTTCTTGTGTGTCATTTTTATTACATTGAGGGTTAGCAACCAAAATGTGTTATGTCCAAAGTGCATAGAAGCAGAAAAATTGAAGTTGAAATTTTGTACAAATAAAAATTCAATTACCTGCAGTATCTTGACTCTGACTCTATTAACACTTGTATTGGGTCAAAAATAAGCACACATAATACTGTAATGTTATTTAGTTGTGCCTTTACATTAAAATGCCAATTTTGGACTTAGAACATTCTGGTTGCTAACCCTCGACATCTCAATTATTGGGTCATTCTACTCAAATGTAGAGAATGGTAATTTTCAAACCACACTGTGGACGAAAAAGCCTACTGGTCGTTTTTTGCTATTTGCTTTTGTTAATCTGAGAACTCACTTTGAACATACTGTCAGCTGCAAAAGCCTGTGCTTGCACATGAATAGTCACTGGGACATCTTACACAGTTTTCTGGCACTTCGGGAACATCTTAAAGTGAACAAAGATAAAGAACAAAATACCCCATACAGGAGCTGATGGTCGCATTTATTGCTGTTTAGGCAAACCAATTTCAAAGGGTTGATTTGCATTTTGCTGCCAGATGTGAGGGTCAGATTTTACATGACAGGGCTGTGGACCTCTAGGATCTTTAGGATTGAATTCTATTGCATCACGTTATGAAATTGATGGTTTATTAATATGTAAAGCTACAGGAGGTATAGAGTGAAAAACATGAAGTGTACCAGAACATTTGGAGCACCCCCCTGGTGGATTTAAAGAAAATAATTTCAGGAAAATTGGTAACACAGTCATTGCTATTTGCTGCCCTGTGGCATCCTGGTCCCACCCCAAGGACACCACAATGCAAAAATTGAGTTGATGATTATGATGATGAAGATGATGATGATTTAATTCATTTTTAAAGCACCTGACTTTTGTTTATTTAAGTGCTCAGTGGCATTGTACACTTTCAAAAACCATGAAACAATTTAAAAGCCATTAAAGACATTTATGGAACATATGGTCACCGTCCCCTAATACTGTCATAAATGCAAATCTACCAAAACTCAGTTACGACAGTGTTAGGAGACGATGACGATATACTGTATTTCTGAGAGGAAAATATGGTAGAATATAATGCTTTTGTGCGGAAAGCATATTTAAATGATAATTGTTTTAATTTAGAGAAAATAATTCGGTTTTCAGAATTCTTTCAAAACAATCTTAAGATGTGCAAGACTTTGTCTTAAGACATAACCTGTGAAATTAAGTAATCAAGCGGTCAATCAGACATTCAGTCAGAGTCAGTCTGTCATTCAGTCTGTGCTTCGATGCGACAATCTCCAAATAACAAGATGGCCGCTGTAAATTGTACCATAATGGCTGCTTTAATGTGTACCAAACAATACTTGAGATTAGCAGAGCTGATCACAGTTTTACACATCTTAAGACTACAAAAATCACGTTAAGTGGCTTCAGTTCTCTTTTGTTTCACGAGGCAATCATTATCCAATCATTCGCAGAGGAATTAACTGATATTTCTTTAAGTAAGACGCGCACATCAAAAATAATTGTCCGTTTTTCCATACTTTTTCTTTCTAAAAATTAATTATGGTGCCCACCGAGTCAGTTTTGCGAAGAAAGAGCATCGTGCTGTTATCGTGCGCGTATGTAATATGACGCAATTAGGAGAGCTAGAGTTACCGGGTTTGGACCTTGCGTCCAGAGTTATTCCCCTTCCCCGAACAGCAGAAGCCTGCGGCAAAAACGCTGACGTCAATTAAAACATTCATACCAACATGCTATCAACCGTCCGCAGTGCACTGGCTAGACAGCTTGGCCATGTGGCAAGAACGTATTTGACGTAAGCTTATGGCCGCCACGCGTGCAATGGTTGTAACAATTCGGACTTTGGATAATGTACCTGTGGGTTCTCTGGGGCCAGCAGAGGCATTATATCATTATGATAGACACTTGAAAGACTGTTTTATTGGAATAATAGAGAATTGTATGATTTAATATAGTCTGTAGAACGGAGCAGTCTTCCTTTAAGTTAAATGAGTGTTGGCTAAAGGAGTCCTGTAAACCTTTTCAGTAGACCTACACATTAAACCTCCTAAGTTGGAAACACTGTTGCGATAGATTAGTGTGACTACACTTTATGGAAAGTGCAATAAGTAACGAACAGAAAGACTTTGTTCTGAAAAGCATGGAAACGCTGTTCTGAGCCTAATCTGGATATGCTGAACTGAACACAGTTACGAAGTTAACCAAGCTCAGTTATTTACTTTCAGGGCATAAAATGAAGCTTGGAATATAGAAAAAGCAAAATGGGTATTTATTGACTGTTCTACAGTAGAGTTGATGTCAGAAGGAAACAATGTCGTGCTATGTCACCGGCTGGTGCTACTTATACATAACACATAGATGTAGGATAATTTTATTGAAAGGAACATTATACGTCTTGCATTGTAATCCAGTCGACTGTATGACAATAAATTCCGTACTTTAGGGCACGACCGGGCGCGTCCACACTTACTGAGGCAGCACAGCTACTCGATTGTGATGCACTTTGTCATTAAAAACACGCCTGGCATAGCAAAAGGAACATATAGCAATAAAACCGCACTCTTATCAAAACTACATAATTTTCATGTTTTGTTTTTGTTTTTCAGAAAACTACGACGGTTGTGATGCAGCCGGAGAGGGGTCAGGAATACGCCCCTGATACCTTTCTCTTTGCTATGTTTGAATGGCCCATTCTTTATGATGTTGTCTACACTTCACATCTGTGGCTGTATGCATAATCCTTACGTTAGTTAACGTACTGCGGTAACCACGAGAAACTTCCAAAACATTAGTGGTGTTCACTGCAGTTAACGCAATTGGTTACGTATTGTACAGACAGCCATTGGAATTCAAAGACAATTAAACCATGTCTCCTTAGAAATATCAATCATCAGCTTTTATAATTTTCTGATATAGATATTTTTTAAATTGTACAAATATGCTATTGGAGTCACTTTTATTGAAGTGATTATTTCAGTTTCCCCTCCCCCCCCNCCCAAAAAAAAAGGTTAATAAAATTAAGATAGTAAGTAGGTAGCGGGTTCCATTCCAGACTTGTCAGTACCTTGGGAAAGCATTTCATTAATATTTTCTTCAGTCCACCCATCTATAAAATGGGTACCCGCCTATAGGCAGTGAAAAATATGGCAGAATACTAGTGATCAGCGTCTTTAAATCGCAGCGGCGTGTATGCTCCCCAGGGATTGAGAAAGTCCTAGATGGATCAGGCTTGCCAAGTAATAATAGTGTGAAGTCGAGTGAGCGGGCAGTAGCCTGGATACGAGACTTATAAACCGCATTATTATTATTATTTATTATCAATATAGTTATGAATGTGTCATGAAATGCAGTCTCTTGTTCTCTTCATCTCCTCCTCTTTCTTTATCTCTCTCTCCCCTTTTCTTTGCCCTTTATCCCGTTTTCTCCTCCTTTCCCTCTTGGGCCCCTTGCCCTCGCCCCCCCCCCCCCCCCCCCCCCCCCCCCNCACTCCACCCGCAGTTACGGCCCTGGTTAATACAAAGTAACACGTGCAGCAAAGAAGAAGATGAAATATAAAATCTATAATGTTCATAAAGAGGAATATTCATGTAACACCAGGGCGTTGTCACAATATTACCATCACAAAGGCTTATTATTTCATTTCATGGTAAGCGGTGTCTTGATAAAGACAATGTTACTTTTCATGATGTTACAACTAAGGAAGCGGTGAGTAGTTACCTATCTTGGTTATCAAGTGCTAAGTGCATTTAATTCTCCACCATAGACCACCAAGGGTTAAAGGATGTCAGATGGACCTAAACTTTTGGATACTACTGTACTAGTCAAAGTCTCGGCCCCGCCGGGAAAGGGGAAAAATAGGGGGAGGAGATGAGAAACTTAACTGAACAGTTTCTTATTGTGTGTATGCGTGTCTTTCCAGTTTCCACCTCTTCCTCCCGCCCCGGCATAACACGACTGCCGTTCCCGCCGATAAAATATACTTCCGCGTTCGCAAATATTGATGACGTCATCCGCTAGCGAAATTTTGTTTTGTTTTCGGAACGGAGTTACCTAATAGCAAAATAATTTTTTTCTTAATTCGGCGATTCCGGATGATAAAAATTGAAGGCCGTCATGATGACCGTTGTATCTGTTTGCCTCCTCACGCCAAATGTGAAATCTGTAGCCGCGGTAGTGTGCATGGAAAAGTGACACATGTGTTTCCAAGGTCATCATCATCAATGCCTTTCACCCCCAGCAGGGTATAGGTCACGTACAAGTGAATTCCATCTTTCCCTGTCTTGGGCCATCTTTCCAAGCTCGTTCCAAGTGACCTTCATTTCTCGCATGGCCCTTTCCGTGCATCGTTTCCATGTCTCCCGTGGCCTATCCCTGCCTCGTGTTCCTTGTGGGTTCCATTGCAGTGATTGCCTGGTGATGTTTCCACTAGGTTTTCTGAGGGTGTGTCCAATCCAGCGCCATTTACGGAGTCCAATTTCTACCTCTATTTCCTTTTGTCCTGTTCTTGCCCATAGCTCCTCATTTCGTTCCAAGGGGTCAAATATAATAGATGACAGGTAACTGCCTCCATGTTGCCCTCAGAGATGCTTCGAATAGGGGCAACCGTCCATTACACATGGGACAATAAACTTTGAAAAAAATACGACTTTTCTTCACCCAGTAGGAAATTTGGTTTACAATCCAACATGGTGCCACACATCCCACCCCCAACACATCAAATACACAGGACAACACATATCATACATGTAAATACACAATACAACAAAATAATGAACAACATAACAAAGTCATTGCCGTCGTCCGTCGTGCAGCGCTCTGGTTCCTCCAACTTCTGAAGCCAAGTATTCATTTACACCCGAGTCAAATGCGGAAAGGTAAGTGAAGTATCTTTGGCAAGGACACTACAACGTAAATCGCCCGGCCTGAGAGTCAAATACTCAAACCTTCGACTTGACAATCCAACATTGGGCCAAGCTCGACTCATGAACCACACAGCCAAGCTGCCTCCATAATAACACCGAAGAGACAGAACTCAGAACTGAAAAGCTTTGGTTGTCTGAGCGTCATGGAATAATGGCAGGGAACTGAAAAGTTAAACCGGGTGCGAGATTACTTAAGTATGAAGGATTTTATTTTTTAGTCCCCCGTGCATTTTGGGCACTTTGTCATGGCATCTATTCGAGGCACGTAGGTGTAAACTAAATCACATTCAAAGCTAGAAAATATGTCCCTTGTGTGTAGACAGAGTGTGCCTTTCCCCTCTAATTCTTCCAACATCTGAACATTGGATTATCGTTTCAACATACTATTGAAACACTGTCAAAAGTATAGTGACCCCACTGACCCCTATTAAGATTATTATCATATGTGTTTAACAACAAGTATTGCATAAAGGATGGTGTGATGATGTTTGAGGAAATGGCTGTATAAGAAGAAGCAGCGTGAGAGATTTAAGCCTAGTCAAGTTCAGCTAAATGGCAGTTTCAGATCCTACTACAGGTGCTATGCTTGACTGTAAATTTGTACATATGTATTATAATTCACAAAGGGAACTAATGTCCCATGCACTTGAATACGGAAGAGAAATACTGTTAAAAATATATTTATTTTTCCTTACATTTGCATCTTCACCCTCTGCTGGTAAAATTTGTTTTTCCCTCAGAAATTTTGAGTGAAGGAGGAACAATGCAAAAGTGTCCAAAGACCGAAAAAACGCGCTACAACTTACTGTTGCAAACCTAAAGTAGCTTTAGCAAAGCCGGATGTCATTACAGAATCAAGGCCTTCGGTAAATTTTGCATGTAACATCATTGAATAATGAAGGTCGTCGGTAAATTTTGCATCTAACGTCATTAAAGAATGAAGGCCTTTGGTAAATTTTGCATGTAACGTCATTAAAGAATCAAGACCTTCGGTAAATTTTTGCATGTAATAAAGATTTAAACTGAAAAGGAGGTGAAGTTGATTGCAATTGTGGTATAGACATAATCGGATAACTCGGCTTTTGGACGTGGGTATGTTTTTGGCCTAACTGATCGTATACCAGTAATTGAGTAAGTGTCAAGAGCACTTACAATCGATACCTGACTTAGGTCCAGCTCTACACGAAAGTCGTGTATCACTGGATAAGCTCCAGCTGATCTGATTTCTTGTTATTTCGATTATACATGTTTAGGCAAGATCAAAACATAGAGGGCAGCAGCTGCGCTGAGGGATATTAATGTAAAGTGAGGGGCGAAAGAATATTTCATGAGAGCGGAGTTAAATCACGTACGTACACAACAACCACACACTTCAAAAGGAAAACAATAACAGAGAATAATAAAAGGAAATGTTGTAGGCGATCGATTTGTCCCAGATGGTTCTATTTTCTACCACTGCTTGTCAGGTCAAGGAGCTCATGTGGTCACCGAAAAGCGAGTACAGTGATGGTACAGCGCCCACCCTTAGCATTTAGTGAAAGTGGTCGCTTTACTTGGTCGCCTTTGGTCATTTTTTGGAGTTTGAAATGAGAGGGAAGCTTTTTCTTCTAACTTAAGCATCTCGTAACTTTATTATTACCAGTTTTAGTGCAACGGCACCGCAATCATCGCCTGTAATGGCAGCGGCACTGTATTCTCTCCAGGAAGCTGAGAAAGTCTTAGAGTGATCAAGCTTGCCGGGGTACTAATAGTGTGAAGTCGCATGAGCGGGTATTAGCCTGGATATGAGACTTATAAACCGTATTTTTAAATTCCTTCTTCTTCTCCTTCTTCTTCTTCGTATTATTATTATTATTATTATTATTATTATCATATAGTATAATTTGTATTACTTCATGCATCCATTGGATCCTGAACTATCTGGTATTTTTATTACTCATCATTTCCTTTTATGTCACTTATTTTTACTGGTATGTGTATTGTTTAGGAAATTTATAAAACTGTTTTAAGTTAAGGGGAGGATAAACCAGTAAAACTGGGAACATTTTGCTTTTTCTTTGTGTGGTCGAAACGAATACTTATAATAACGCATTTGAACACAACCGTTAAAGATGTAGTGTGAAGTTTGTAAATAAAATTTAATCGTTTATTTCACACTAAAATGTATTCAAATTTGCGAGTGCTTCAGCTAGCAATTTTGACATCGCCCTGATCCGTTCTCTCAAGATAGACTGTTTCAAAAACTACAAATACCATACTGCCCTACAGTTACTATTGTTTGTATATCCATTCATTCCTGTCAAATGATAATTATTGAAGTTAATATGCTGAAGTGATTATATATGTTACACCCAGTTTATGCAACATCCTATTTCATGAACTGTGCTGCCGGACTGTCCAATTCATGAAATGCTCAGCCCAAATGTCTTGTTTGCCAAATTCATGAAATGGGCTGTTTCACAAACTGTCCTTATGTAACCGGGTGGAAAGGCAATATAGTAGTATGGTATTCTTTTTTCTTAAGGGGGAGGAAGGTGAGCTTAGTCTGATAATTTTTCAGATGTTACATATTATTTTAAGGAAGTGTGTCACCAGGGATTTTACCAAATTACTGTGAATGATCAATTTTGAGAAGAAGGGCCGAAAAAACCTACTCTATAAATTTTTGTCCCTGCCGGGGATCGAACTAGGGTCTCTCAGCTTGCAAGTCAGAGCGTGTTACCAACTACACTACAGGGACGCTAACTTCACAGCAATTTAATTCTTAAATACCTACTGCCTGAATCGGTCCCTAACATCCACGTGCGAACCTAGTGTTCACCCATGACCCAAACACACTTCCCGACTGCTCACACTTACACGAGTTATTCGACTATTATTTGTAAGGACAGACATGGGATGGGCTTCTGACCTATGTCTGTCCAACGAACAGAGGGGGATAAAACTGTAACCTCTTCATGATTCGTATTTATGCATTTTGTTCCTTCATTACATTTTCGCTTTTTTTTTTTTTGGACATGGTGGCATAACGAAGAGAAAAAGACAGAAAGAGTGAAAAAAAAAAAAACAACCCCAGAGAGACAGGGAGGAGTGGGAAGGAATCTAACGAATATTCACGTTTTTGTTATCTTAACCTAATCCTGTGACAGAGTTTGCCCCAAAAGGTGGTAGTTTTACGGTAACGTGAAGCCCTGAGCTAAGTTCCCCAACGGAACCCATATAATTACGATCATAACTGAAAACACAAGCATTATTGTGTTAATGATATTATTATTCTCTCCTTATCTTTTCATGTTCTGTCGTTCTCTCAATATTGTTACGAGCTATCATGAAAAAGGTCCCTCATAATTCTACCGCTCCTGTCTTTCTCTCAATATTGTTACGAGCTATCATGAAAAAGGTCCCTCATAATTCTACCGCTCCTGTCTTTCTCTCAATATTGTTATGAGCTATCATAAAAAGGTCCCTCATAATTCTTCCGCCCTGCAGTGAAAAACTCAGGTATAGTCAGCTCCTCTTAATCGCTACTACTTTAGTGAGTGACAAAGTTTCGAAAAACTGGGATTATACAATGACTGCAGTAACAGAAAACGAACCCCGATATCTTCAAAATATTTCAATTATGTGGAATTTGCGATTAAGAGGATTTCTGTCTAGGGGAATCGACTCACTATGATGCACCATGCAAGGCGTCCCGTGGTTGCTTGAAAATGAGTCATTGTTTATTGGCGTTATGAAATATCCTAGCAGATGAAATCCTGCTTCACTTTTGGTCTGCAGTTTTGCTGGTGATAACTGAGAACAGCTAGTGCATAACGTAAGTAAAAGTGGAATGGAATCTTGAAAACATGTCGAAATGCCTCAAAATCTTTGTCTCATTATAAAGGAAGTCTATCTTTTGGGCATTAGGCATAATATTAATGTATCTCAGTAATAAGTATACGTTTTCCGTCTTTCTATCGAACTCTGATTGCATTGTTATTTGCAATGTTAAATACGATCGGCCCGCTCGTTTCTGGTAACATTGTTTTGCAGCTGAGCTGTGTCCAGCAGCCCAAAAGAGGTGACAAAGTGAACAAATAGTCAGTGCTTTATTTTACTTATTTATTTATTTATTTATTTATTTATTTATTTATTTATTTATTTATTTATTTATTTATTTATTTATTT
>JAWQUT010000158.1:1016635-1046341 GCA_033807755.1 Ellobium chinense
CTGGCTCCCCCCCCCCACCCCCCACCTGCACGTACGGCACTGATTTAGACGCGCTGTTCATCCGATTGCGAAAGTGCGTGTAGTTTTTTCATCCAAAACAATACATGTATTTGGATTGGTTAACTTTGCTTCTGAAATTATCACTAGGAACTGTAAGGATGAACTTTCTAGAGTGGGTAACACAAACGTTTGACTGTAAGATTTAAAGCATGCTTGAATGACAGTCCACGAGAGTACTGTGAAATAGCAGATATCCACTGTTTTTGCGTATTTTTAATATATAAAATTTGTCCCCTTTCGTAAAACGACATGTTTGGGAAGTTTTTCGAGCAGATAACAATAACAACAAGAACAAGAACTATAATAATAATAATAATGATAATAATACATAACATTTATATAGCGCCTGTCCATGTACATCCAGGCTTTGAACGCTGAGAAGTAAACAAAAATTATATAATATTCAGCTCACCTACCCATTTATACTATACTCTGCACATATGGACTACAATACAGTTGTATGATTAAAAAAGACAGAAAAAAAACGAAAAGAGATTTGGTATTGCAGACTGCCACGGTCAATCAAAATATTGTTTGAACAAATGCGTTTTGAGATGTTTCTTAAAATTTGTGATTTACCATAATTTTACCAAGATTTATCAAGATAATTTACTGCGACATCAGTTCCGACATTCTTTAAGAAACTCTTTTAAAGAATACCATAGAAATAAATTGATGAAAATAGAGAACACTTTTATTTGGAAATAGAGAACACTTTTATTTGAAAACTAGAGAACACTTTTATTTGGAAATAGAGAACACTTTTATTTGCGTGAATCTAATTACTGAAACAGGTCGATGGATATAACGTACTGCTGTTCTTCAGAACTGAAATAAAGAACACTTTCATTTGTTTAGACATTATTTACTGAAACAAATAATTCACTGGACATAAAGTATTATTGGATAAGGGGATTGAATACTTTGTCTTAGGGGAGAAAGATCTGTTCTTTATATCCGTGTTTAACTGTACAATACAATTAGTGATATGATTGCCTTGTCTCTGTGAGTGCTTTAAAACGTTGACATGCGAACATACGCAAAAAACAAAAAGTGAAAACTTATGAATCGTGATGAAATGTCTTTATTGGAAGAAGTACAGTAAGCAAATTGTCTGGTCTAACAATGCTTACAAAAAGCTTGATGCTGACATGCTGCTGAAAGTATATTATATTGAACACCATAAATGAACATATCCAATGAAAATGAAAACAGCTGGTAATTACACTTAAACATTTTGTCCGGAGGGACAGAAACCAAAGGGATTAAACGTGATACCACACCGGCCAAGATTTGGGAAATGCCAAAGGTGGGTCAGGACAAACAGGCCACGCCCTATGCCTGACTCCCACTTCTCTGAAACGTTGCGTAGAGAGAAATGAACAAGAGCAGCTAAGAATAAATTGCAGTTTGTACAGTCATAGGCAGATTACGTCACGTTTTGAAATAGATGGTTTATTAATATGTAAAGTTACAGGAGATCCAGAGTGAAAAATTTGCAGTGTTCCTGAACATTTCGAGCATCACCCGGTGGATTTAAAGAAAATAATTTCAGGAAAATCAGTAACAGGTCATTACTATTTGCTGCCCTACAGTAAGTAGCATTGATGATGATGATGTTGAACATATCTAATTTATGTTTAAAGCACCTGAGTTGTATTTATGAAAGTGCTCACGGCATTATAAACTTTCAAAAGCAATGAAATAATTTAAAAGCCATGGAAGGCATTTATAGACTATTTGCTGTATTTATGAAAGGAAAATATAATGCTCTTAGGCGGAAAGCATATTAGTTTTAAAATAATAATTGTTCCCTGCAAATTTAGAGTAAATAATTCGATTTTCAGCGTTCTTTCAAAAGAATCTAAAGATGTGCAAAATTTTGTCTTAAGAAATAACCAGTACAGGGGCGAAGGCTGACTTTCTCAACAGGGTAATCGATACTTTTAAATAAGAACCCCAATTTGCCAGATTTTTCAGACAATGTCCTGGGGCTAAAGAAAAATTCTCATTGCCTTTAGATGCACCACTAATGCGTTAAAGATGGAAATATAACAATGTATTACCAGAAAAGCTGGTATTGTTCGGCAGAAATAATTTACAATTTGCAATTTTAACCCACTTGTAATGATACAATAGGGTGATTATTTTATAAATTTTCTTATATCAGCACTTTCCAGCATTAACACTTAATTATTAATAGATTTAGTTATTAAGACATGTTTACACCCTAGCACTCGTATAATCTACCAGGTGCAATATGGGTCGCCATGAGAGACAGAAAGTGGCTCCAGTCTTGTCAGGGATAAGTTCTAGAAACCCATGGCTAGTTCCAGGGCAAAGTCCACTGAAAATCCATCTCTGCTCAACCACGAGGCTCATCTTGTTTATTTCATTTTGCCACAAGACTTTCTTCAGTTTCTAGAACAATTCGGGGTCCACCAATTTGAAAGAGATTTTGAGTTAACCACGATCAGCAAACACCCCTAAAGTAACTGTGCCACTGAATCACAGCCTGATACCCAGAGTCGTTTTACCAGTGTGTTATTTTTGTTCCGCATCATATTGAACCGCAGTAGATGAAAGTACCACAAATCAAGCGGAGACCTTGATTAGCGGCACTTCTTGACTAGCCAGGAAGTTAACCAAGCTCAATTGTTTACTTTCATGGCATAAAATAAAGCTCAGAATAAAAAAAAAAAATGACTGTTTATTGACTGTTCTACAGTAGAGTTGACATCACAAGGAAATGATGTCGTGCCTGTCGCCGGTTCCACTACAGTGGTGCTATTTATACATGGCACATAGATGTATAATAGTATTATTGAAAGGAACATTATACTTTATTTATTGTAATCCAGTTGACTGTGTGACAATGAATTCCGTACTTTGCGGTACGACAGGGCATTTCCACACATACTGAGGCAGCACAGCTACTCGATTGTAATGCACTTTGTCGTTTAAAACACGCCTGACATAGCAACAAGGAACATAATATAGCAATAGAACCTCGCTATAAAATTTTAAAGTTTTTTTTTTTTCAAAAAACTACCACGGTTGTCATGCAGCTGGAGAAGGATCAGGGATACGCCCCTGATGCCTGTCTCTCTGCTATGTTTCAAAGGCCCATTCTTTATGATGTTGCCCACATTTTACACCTGTGGCTGTACGCATAATCCTTACGTTAGTTAAAGTACTGCGGTATCACGAGAAACTCCCAAAACAGTAGGATGTTCACTGAAATTAACGCAGCTAGTTAATTAATGCTTGGATTGTACAGACAGCCATTGGAAATTCAAAGACTTAAGACACGTGTCTTGAGAAATATTAATAATCAAATCTGATATATTTTTTCGACCTAGATATTTTAAGAATTGTACAGATGTGCTATTCGAGTCATCTTCATTGAAATTATTATGGCAGTTCCCCCTCCCTGCCTCCNCTCCTACAAAAAATGGTTACTAAAATTAAGATAAAAAGTAGGTCGTGGGTTCGATTCCCGACCACGGTCATTTTGTACGTGTCTTGGGAAAGCCTTTCATTAACATTTTCCTCAGTATTCTGCTTATAAAATGGGTACCCGGCTATAGGCAGTGGAACTTGTTGTCAGAATGCTAGAT
This sequence comes from Ellobium chinense, assembly GCA_033807755.1. Classification (NCBI taxonomy): domain Eukaryota; kingdom Metazoa; phylum Mollusca; class Gastropoda; order Ellobiida; family Ellobiidae; genus Ellobium; species Ellobium chinense. The sequence continues at coordinate 1,020,316 of JAWQUT010000158.1, forward strand.
GCTAGTGATAAACGTCTATAAATCGTAGCGGCACTGTATGGAGTCCTGGAGGGATGAAGCCTGCTAAGGTAAAAAGTGTGAGGTCGGGTGAGCGGGCAGTACCCTAAATACGAGACGTACATCATTATTTATCATTATTATTATCTCCCTCTTCTTTCTCTCCTCTACCTTCCCCTTTATCCCGTTTTCTCCTCTTTTCCCTCTTAGGCCCCCTGACCCACGGCTCCCCGCATCTTCAGCAGTGCGGCACTGCGGGAATCCATGGTTAATACAAAGTAACAGATGCATCAAAGGGTAAGATAAAATAATATAATTCATAATGTTCATGAAGATGAATATTGATACATCACGGCGTTATCGTAATAAAACCATTACAAAGGCTTATTATTTCATTTCATGGTAAATGGTCTCTTGATAACGACAATGTTGCTTTCCATATTGTTACAACTAAGGAAACGAAGTGCAATTATCTATCATGGTTATCAAATGCTAAGTGCATTTAGTTCACTATAGACTACGAACGGTTAAAGGATGTCAGGTAGACCTAAACCTTTGGGTACTACTGTACTAGTCGAAGTCCTTGCCCAGCCGAGAAATAGGAAAGATGGGGGAGGGGATGACCAAACTTAACTGAACAGTTTCTTATTGTGTGTATGCATGTCTTTTCAGTTTCCACCTCTTCCTCTCGCTCCGGCATAACACAACTGCCGTCCCCTCCGATAAAATATACTTCCGCGTTCGCAAATATTGATGACGTCATCCGCTAGCGAAATTTTGTTTCGTTTTCGGAATGGAGTTACCCAATAGCCGTAGTAGAACCAGAAATTTTTGCAAAATATATTTTTCTTAATTCGGCGATTCCGGATGATAAAAATTGAAGGCCGTCATGATGACCGTTGTATCTGTTTGCCTCCTCACGCCAAATGTGAAATCTGTAGCCGTGGTAGTGTGCCTGGAAAAGTGACACATGTGTTTCCAAGGTGCCAAATATAATAGATGACAGGCAACTGATTCCATGTTGCCCCCAGAGATGCTTCGAATAGGGACAACCGTCCTTTACGACATTGGATAATAAACTTTGAAAAAAAATTGAAAATACGACTTTTCTTTACCCAGTAGGAAATTTGGTTTACAATCCAACATGGTGCCACACATCCCACCCCCAACACATCAAATACACAGGACAACACATATCATACATGTAAATACATAATACAACAAAATAATGAACAGCATAACAAAGTCATTGCCGTCGCCCGTCGTGCAGCGCTCTGGTTCCTCCAACTTCTGAAGCCAAGTATTCATTTCCACCCTAGTCAAATGCGGAAAGGTAAGTGAAGTATTTTTGGCAAGGACACTACAACGTAAACCGCCCGGCCTGAGAGTCAAATACTCAAACCTTCGACTTGACAATCTTCTTATTCCGAGCTCGACTCATGAACCACACGGCCGAAGAGACAGAACTCAGAACTGAAAAGCTTTGGTTGTCTGAGCGTCATGGAATAATGGCAGGGAACTGAAAAGTTAAACCGGGTGCGAGATTACATAAGTATGAAGGATTTTACTTTTTAGTCCCACGTGCATTTTGGGCACTTTGTCAAGGCATACTATTCGAGGCACCTAGGTGCAAACTAAATCATATTCCAAAGCTAGAAAATATGTCCCTTGTGTATAGACAGAGTATGCCTCTTCCCTCATGTTCTTCCAACATCTGAACATCGCAGTATCGTTTCAACATACTACTGGAACACTGTCAGAAGTACTGTATAGTGAACGCACTGTCCTCTCGTAAGTGTAATACAAGGTTGAAACAGAGCACTAAGTAATAGGGGCCAAATAGGATAAAGGAGGAAGTGCTCAAGAAGACAAATGCAGACAGTAAATGAAAGAAGGAAAGAAAGTCTATGGTGGGAATTGGGAATCGAACCCGCGACCTCTGCGTCGGCACCCATCGCCTCGCCGTCAGTTTGGAATCAGGTAGACGTCTATACACGACCACGCCGCCACTCCTAAAAAAAGAGTGGCTTAGTGGCGGGGTCTTTCCCGAAGCTGAACAGAAGACTAGCAGTCATAGCGCTAAGCGTGGATTCACACACACACCACAAACTTCCCCGTCTTCCTCTTCAACCAAAGGCCGTTGGCTTCATGTATAGACGTGTCTACATGTGTATACGTTACTTTAGATGAAACTTGTAACCAGTAAGTAATTGTTACTCGAAAACTGTAACGCGTACTCGTAGCGGCGTTACTTTTCACTCGTTACAACAACCCTGGATCTAACAATTATATTGAAAATTTTGTAATTTTAACCTAATCCTGTGATAGATTTTGCCCCATAAGTGGCCGTCTAAGTGGGGCCCTGGGCTAAGTTCCCCAACGTAACCCATTAAGTTACGCCCATGACTCGAACACACACATTCTTTTGTTAATGGTAATATTCTCTCTCTATCTTTTCATTTTCTGCCTTTCTCTCAATATTGTTATGAGCTGTCATGACGGGATTCTTCATAATTCTCCCGCCCATGACCGTGCAAACTCTAAAAAATCCATATCTGTTCGAAGCACTTCTACGTGATTTTGAACTTTGGAAATATTATTATCAGTACCATAGCATGATATTCAGGCAATTGTTTCAAGCCTTTTTACTGAAGAGATATTTATCTTCGCCACAAAAAAGTCTCCATAATCAGAGATATATAATAATATACAGCATTATGCGTGATGATAAAATCATGCACAATAATATCGTCTACTTCTACAGTATGTTTTACAGTGAAAAACTCACGTATAATCGGCTCCTTTTAATCGATACCCCTTTAGAGAGTGATAAAGTTTCGATCAACTGTCATTACACAATGACTGTAATCATAGAAAAGAAACTCCGATATCTGCAAAATATTTCAATTACGTGGAATTTGCGATTAAGCGGATTTCAGCCTAGCGGAATTGATTCACTGTGATGCACTATGCAAGGCGTCCCGTGGATGCTTGAAAATGAGTCATTGCTTACTGGCGTTATGAAATATCCTAGCAGATGAAATCCTGCTTCACTTTTGGTCTGCAGTTTTGCTGGTGATAACTGAGAACAGCTAGAGCAGAACGTAAGTAAAAGTGGAATGGAATCTTGAAAACATGTCGAAATGCCTCAAAATCTTTGTCGCATTATAAAGGAAGTCTATCTTTTGGGCATTAGTCACAATATTAATGTAACTCAGTAATAAGCATACGTTTTCCGTCTTCCTATCGAACTCTGATTGCATTGTTGTTTTTAATATTAAGCACAGTCGGCCCTTTAGTGTCTGTCTTTCAACCGGGCTGTGTCCAGCGGCTCAAAAGAGGTGACAAAGTAAGCAAATAGTCAGTGCTGAATTATTTAATTAATCAATTAATTTGTTTATTTATTCGTTTATTTATTTAATTAATTTATTAGTGAGCAAATAGTCATTTATTTACTGTATTTATTTGTTTATTTATCCATTTATTTAATCAATTTATATATCTATATACAAAAATACTGATTTATTTATATATGTAGGCCTATTTATCGCCATATCTATTTATTTACTGTAGTATTCTTAGAGAACCAAAATATGGCACCACTCGGCCCTGTTGTGATTCTGGAAACTTTGAAATCTGTAACAACTAACATTCACCTGGTGGCTCCCTGTTCGGAGGGACATAGGAAATGCTCCGCCCCTGATTCTAGAAATAGGTCGTTGAGGCGGGAGGGGGGTTGTAGACTACTTAAAGCAGCATGATAATACGTAACCTTTATATGTACTATGTACGTACCGTATGTATGTGTATTTGTATGTACGTACATCTAGCATTTTGTGTGGAAATAGTGACAAAAAAGTTTTTAAAAAATGCATAGGGGTACTAAACATATTAACATCTGTATCACGAAATTAAGGAGCTCGGGCCAAAACAAAAGATGTTTCTATGTCGCTTGTTCCATTTTCCATTCTATCAAACAAAGTGTTATAATAACATAAATTTGAGCTGCTTTAAGCTGTTGACTTTAGGGGTAAACGTTGCACTTCTACTTAACAGCAGCAGCAGCAGCAGCAGCAGCAGCAGCAGCAGCAGCAGCAGCAGCAGCAGCAGCGGCGGCGGCGGCGGCGGCGGCGGCGGCGGCGGCGGCGGCGGCAGCAGCAGCAGCACCACCACCACCACCACCACCACCACCGCCACCACCAGCACCAGCAGCAGCAACAACAACAAAAAAATAGCTTTACACAGAACATGAAGTCAGTTAAAAATCTATGTACGAAGTGCGATCTAAAAGTCTCCTTGCCGGGCATATAACCGCTCATAAACTTTCTTTGGGTGTTATCACCTTCGAAAAAAGTTATCATTGGAGTCACCACATCTTTCCCAGTCCCGCTAACAAACTTAGGAATATCCTGGAAGTCGTTATGTGTCAACATTGGAATCATAGTTCTATCTGTATGTGAGCAGTTGGGAAGTGTTTTCAGGGTCACAGGTGAACAGTAGATTCACACGTGAATGTTAAGGAGCATATTCAGACAGGACATCCATCCATTTATCCATCCATCCATCCATCCATCCATCCATCCATCCATCCATCCATCATCCATCCATCCATCCATCCATCCATCCATCCATTCACTCATCCACACACCCACGCACCCGTCTATCTATCTATCTATCTATCTATCTATCTATCTATCTATCTATCTATCTATCTATCTATCTATCTATCTATCTATCATATACCTTATTAATAAATTAAATTTGCTGAGCGTACTCCTCTCCCCCCAGTCCAGTGGCACCCAGGGCACGTGCTGTACCTGCCATAACCTAGATACGCCACTGATTTGACTTCAAAAATAGCTGTAAAAATTTATACTCATTCATGACCATCAACACTGCTCATTCTCATCCATAACTTCAAACACAGGCCTGTCTCTTATTCACTATTATCTATGCAGTTCAGGTGCCGCGGAAGTTCTCCAAGTCCAAGAAAAAATTGAATGTCAGTGACTAACCGTGATGTTCAAAGAAAGCTCTCTCATCGTTTTTGCTGGCATTTTACTGGGGTGTCTTCAACTGTCGCATGCAGGTCATTGATTCATCTTTAAAAGTTTGATTTTGTTTGGCATCATTCATTGAAAAAGTAAGATTGATGTTTAAATAATGGGCGCCAAAGCCATCATTGCTTTTTTTAAGTATTAAAAACAAAACAAAACAAAACAAAACAAAAACACAGTTTGAATGTTTTAAAGTCTAGAACAAACTGCTGTGTTTTTTTTTAAAGTGTAACGAAACGGCATAGCAAGACAAAACAGTCAGGGATATATTCCATTTTAGTTAAACGGTCCAAATGACCCTGTTCTGTAATAACAGAGTCCCCGTGGACCGAAATGTTTTGTTTTTAAAATAATATCCACACAATCTTGATGGAACAACTCAAATGTCGTTAACGAAAAGAGAAAAAAAAAAAGAAAACAAAAGCCTTTTTTTTAGCTCGTATCCCGTATGACATACGAGCATTCCAAAGTATTAATAAATGAATTAACAAGAAATGCACGCACATGTAGCGTGAAATCAGTGATAATGGCAATTATGGAGTCACGAAAGTAAATCTAAAACCCTTGAGGGCTCTACAGTTCTTATAAAACATCAGTAACATATCTTGTTACTACCTTTCTCATGATCCAGTTATTAACTTACATACTACTTTAATGATTTTGTTGTTGTTGTTGTTGTTTTTTTTCTGTTGTTATTGTTGAAATATTTGAGCTGGGGATATGTCATCAAGATTCTACTCTAGTAAAAGCTTGCGAACCACTAAATACTTCCGTTTCCACATTTTACAGACACGTGCGATGAATACGTAGCGTGTGTAAAGTCTTACAGGATCCAGGCACTGCACGGCACCGACGCGGTGACACACCTCAATGTCACCGCCTTACCGGACAACCTGGTAGATCGCTGTCCCTTGTTCTTCCCTCCTGTCCGTGAAAACTGCGAGCCCAAGTATCCAGGCTGCGACCTAAAAGAAGACTGGAACCACAGGCTTGAAGACGCTGCCTACGTCCACTACTTGGTGCAGCTTGGCTTTCATATCTGTGAGCATATCAGTGAGACCTACGCCTTAAAGAGCTGCTACACCGCGACGCTAGAGGAGAATCTGATGACCTGTCAGAGCGAGTCAAAGACGTACTTCGATCTGAAGTGTCTTCGTTCTCGCTACGACGAAGTCAACGAATGCGAAGAAGTCGCCAACGAGACTTTCCATACTTGGGTGGATGATATCTTCCCCCAAAACCCATATCAACCTTAGCACAGCGATTTACATTAGAAATGATTGTTCAGACACGTCCCATGTTAAAAAGAAGGCACTTGATTCTTTCCCTTCCAAAAGTAACAAATCGATGAATTCAACTAGTCAACAGATTATTTAGTCTACAATCTTAGCATTCCAGGATTCTAAATAGTTGTTATAATTTCAAAAGAAATTCTCTTTATCATTAGATAGAAGTAAAACTAACTGCTCTTTGACAGAATAAACGAAAATGATCGTTAAATTCACGCTCTGCTTGAGTCCGATGTTTATAGAGAGTGTATTTGTCTTACAGCAAGATAATGTATTGCTGAAAATTCGTTACCGAGGTAACGTTTTTTTCAGGGTTTCTTTTCTTTGGCTTGCTTTTTAATTTGTGAAATAAAAAGCCGAGTGTATGGAATGCTGATAGTCAACAGATACACTGGCCCCCCCNCCACCCCCCACTTGCACGTACGGCACTGATTTAGACGCGCTGTTCATCCGATTGCGAAACCGCGTGCAGTTTTTTCATCCAAAACAATATTTGTATTTGGATTGGTTAACTTTGCTTCTGAAATTATCACTAGGAACTGTAAGGATGAACTTTCTAGAGTGGGTAACACAAATGTTTGACCGTAAGATTTAAAGCATGCTTGAATGACAGTCCACGAGAGTACTGTGAAATAGCAGATATCCACTGTTTTTGCGTATTTTTAATATATAATTTGTCCCCTTTCGTAAAACGACATATTTGGGAAGTCTTTCGTGCAAATAACAACAAGAACAAGAACAAGAACAATAATAATAATAATGATAATAATACATAACGTTTATATAGCGCCTGTCCTTGTACATCCAGGCTTTGAGCACTGAGAAGTAAACAAAAATTATATAATATTCAGCTCACACACCCATTCATACTATACTCTGCACATATGGACTACAATACAGTTGTATGATTAAAAAAGACAAAAAAAAAGAGAGTTGGTATTGCAGACTGCCACGGTCAATCAAAATATTGTTTGAACAAATGCGTCTTGAGATGTTTCTTAAAATTTGTGATTTACCATAATTTTACCAAGATTTATCAAGATAATTACTCTGGGTGAGGAGGTCCTAGATTTTTTTAAGCTTATAATTCTACAAAATCAGTCCACTACACTGAAGTATATTCCAACATATCCTAAGGAACTCTTTTAATTTTAAAGAATACCATGGAAATACATTGATGGAAATAGAGAACATTTTTATTTGGAAATACAGAACATTTTTACTTGCGTGAATCTAATTGCTGAAACAGGTCGATGGGTATAACGTACTGTTGTTCATCAGAATTGAAATGAAGAACACTTTCATTTGTTTAGACATTATTTACTGTAACAAATGATTCACTGGACATAAAGTATTTTTGAATTAGAGTACTGGATATTTTGTCTTGGGGGAGAAAGATCTGTTCTTTATATCCGTGTTTAACTGTACAATACAATTAGTGATGTGATTGCCTTGTCTCTGTGAGTGCTTTAAAACGTTGAAATGGGAACATACGCAAAAAACAACCAGTATAAACTTATGAATCGTGATGAAATGTCTTTATTGGAAGAAGTACAGTAAGCAAATTGTCTGGTCTAACAATGCTTACAAAAAGCTTGATGCTGACATGCTGCTGAAAGTATATTATATTGAACACCATAAATGAACATATCCAATGAAAATGAAAACAGCTGGTAATTACACTTAAAGATTTTGTCCCGGAGGGACAGAAACCAGAGGGATTAAAACTGATACCACACCGGCCAAGATTTGGGAAATGCCAAAGGTGGGTCAGGGCAAACAGGTCACGCCCTATGCCTGACTCCCACTTCTCTGAAATATTGCTTAGAGAAATGAACAAGGGCAGCTAAGAGTAAGACGCAGTTCATACAGTCATAGGCAGACTGCCCATCTCAACAATAACAAACTAAGCCCATAAAAAGAGCACGAAAATCAGGGTTAAAGAATGTAGTCTGTGCCAGGTACTTAAACTCTTAAAGAGATACTCATGTTCACTGCATGTTCACTGCATGAAGAGACATGCAAGAGAGGCAATAGTTTACTAACTCTTCAATACACTTGATGAAAAATGTACACATTACAAAAAAATATCTCCCTTTATGACCCACTGGAAGTTAGAGGGAAACAAGGGATGTAATCGTTTTCAAGGCAAAGCGTTTCGATGCATTCTGTGACTGTAAAACCTGGTTTGCTCCAGTCGGTACTGTAAACTCCTTAATAGTTGATGGAATTTTTAAGAGGGGAGGCGGGAAAAAAAGAAGACATTATGACTCTGTGTGACATTAAGATAATAAGAGGGAGAGGAGCAGAGAAAATAAATAAATAAATAAAACGAATGGAAAGAAAGAAGGAAAGAAAGAAAAAGAAAGAAAGAAAGAAAGAAAGAAAGAAAGAAAGAAAGAAAGAAAGAAAGAAAGAAAGAAAGAAAGAAAGAACGAACGAATGAAAGAGAGGGGTGGAAGAAGAAAGTAGGGGAAGAGGAGCTGCAAGAAAACGAAACTAGAGTTGAGGGTATTTGGGCATTCAGACCAATACAGTAACAAAACACATGTAGTCAAATATAATATACAGTATTTTGCATGATTACACATGACATATGTATTAAGGTAGAAAGAAGTTATGAATACAAGTCTCGCATCAAACTCCGACAAGCAACTAACTGTGGTACTTTTATTATGATTATGAGTATTATTATCATCTTTATAACACGGCAGAATCACCGTGGCTGTTGCTACGTTTACCGTTGCTGTGTCGGGTAAGCTGGTGAACACACAGCACGAAGAGACGACTTGGCCTCTTTACATGATCATATGTTACCATGCATATTTTTAAGTGTCATGTACGCCTATGTGTATGAATACGCCCGCTTGCAAAACCAGGGAGAAAATACGGGACACAAACGTTCTAACACATGCAATGTTACACAGCTACCTAAAAGAACAAATCACTCTTCTACATGTGGAGATTTAAATCACTAAAACACCATTACAACACTCATTTGTACAAGAATTGCATCGCTACAACGTGATCGCAAAGGGGGAGATATAGGTACAGTAATAATTTTAATTATAATACATTGATTACTGTTCAGGAGAAACAAAAGAACATTCAAATGCACGACCAAACTACATGTACTGCCATGATAATAATATATCAAATCCGTAGCGCCACCAGGAGAAGGGCGAGAGAAAGTAAGGGCAGAGAGAGAGAGCTGTCGAATCGTTATTTTGAAGACTGGTTTTCATTTTCTTCCTAATGTATAACTCTCCTATATATCAACAAGACGACTAAACAGAAACTGACATGAGTTTGAACATGTGCATAAATATTAAAATCTTGGCCCACCGCTTGTTTGGTCCTGCAGCATCGCTAAAAAGGCCATGCTTGTAATGTGTGGGCTGTTCTTAGCAAAGGAATATCAGGGGCACGTTTTTGGTCGATGTAATTGCGAGGAAAGGTGGATGCATACCAGTAATTGCGAGGAAAGGTGCATACCTATTAGAGATTTGTTAAAATTGTGACGTCTTTCGCGTTCACCGGAAGAGAAAACTCGGCAACATGACAGCAACCATTTGTGGTTTCAAATGTGTTTGTGAAACGTCTTATTAATATCCTTGCGTCGGAAGAGGATGTGCCGCGAATAGCCATGTGTATATGTTATGCTACTGTATGCTACTGAATTAGACAAAGATATAAGTAGAGCAAACACCATTCGGAAGTTGGTGCAGTACTTTCTAGTTCTTCTGCACAAGTCGCAGCCATCTTGGCTTGTTTAGATACTTCTTTTGCTAAGGATGGCCCCTTTCGCGACGCCACAGGGACCAAACAAACGCAGCCATACTAACTGTACTATTTTAACGGTAACAATTACTAGAAATGATGAATATATATGAGAAATCACAAGAAGTGCAAGATCTGAGAGATGCAAGAAGGGGAGACCACACTGTTTGCATTAATGTTACAGGCCTGTAATTGTACTTTCACTTTGTGGTCCTACGACTTAGGGGATATATTTCATCTCCCTTTTCCCCTCTTTTGGCATGCCCTGCTTCCAGTAATAAGGGCTCCAGGGGGGAGATTTTGATATCATGGGAATCTGTGTCCATTTTACTTTATTTTACCAGGCACTATTTAGCCCTGGGCTGGAACTGCCAGGTCAAGGGTGTGCTCAGGCGGAAGAGGAGGGATTTGGCATTGACCAGTGAAAAATGTAGGGTCTGTTTACAAATAGCAACCAAGCTCAAAATTCAATGGGCTTGCTAGGGTTGGGTAAGTCTTAAAATTTGGGCCACATAATGAGCTTCAATCTGGTATGGGTCTGGGTGAAAGCTAAAACTTTGGGTTCAGAGGGCAGCTCAAAATGTTAATATAGCCCATAGAGGAAAAAAGGGTCCAATCCTATTACAAGTCTGTAACCTATAAAAATCCACGAAACGAAAGAAAAATACAAGAATGGCGTAATATTTGATGCTAATTTTCAAAAGACAAATTAGCATAAATTTTGCTTAACTTTTGGATTTCTATTTCGTCTTGAGATGCAGTTTGAAGGATTTTTATATAGATATAAAGTTTAGAAATGTGTGTCAACATGATAGTTCCGTCAAAAATAGGAAGCCGAAGACGAGGCAAAAGGAGGAAGTCATGGGGAAATAACCCAAAGAATAGGACAAAACAAACAGCCACTTCCTTCCTTGATACACATAACTGACAACAGACAGCCGGAGAGTTTTGAGTACTCGGGTGTCTGCGGAAACAATACTGAACTGAAATTGGACACAAGATGGCTAAGTATCAAGAAGTTTCTGATTTTTAGTGAGTCTTTCCCCCGATGATACTTTCCAGAATGGATCATCCTTCTATGAGGTGTTAAGTCTGTATTTGGTTTGCAAAACTGTCGGATAACGCCAGCCAGTGACGCTGATTTTAAAGTAGAAAATACATGTAACTACTACCCCATGGGCATGAACTAAGGTAAAAAGTCATGAAACATTAAGATACGCGCCTTGATTTCGGATATTCAGTTGTGACTACCTTTATCCAGCATGTGGTATTTGTAGGGATGAAAAAAACACAGTCTGTACAAAACATTACAGATGTCTTCCATACACCATGGCGACTTTCCATAAAGGGAGATCGCCGAAGCTCACTAATCATAGGTTGCCTAAAGCTTTACATACCACACGATGATTGGCTTCACATCTCCTCTGTTAGCTTCACTGAAGTAAACACTCTATAGCTACCTATCTATAGTAAGATGGAACGGTACTATACTGTCTCGGTAGACACCAAGCTTCGGCATCCCTATGCAATACACTGTCTCAGTAGACACCAAGCTTCGGCATCCCTATGCAATACACTGTCTCAGTAGACACCAAGCTTCGGCATGCCTATGCACTATACTGTCTCAGTGGAGCCCAAGCATCGGAATGCCTATGCAAACCAACGTTGCTGTGGGAATGGCCTCTTTGCTATGACTTGATATTAACCACACTGTCTATAAAATGGATGAGATGAAAACAGTTATACACGTTCCCGAAGCTATTCTCTGAACCTTACATCTAATCTTTGCCCTCATTGAACAAATATACCAACTTATACGTTCGTTAACAAAACTTGAAATTTGATGTAACAAACACAAAAATAGGTGATAGCAATATACTGTACAGCACTAAAAATGTGGATTATAATGGAAGTTACGAACAATGAGAAATAACTAGTGAACAGGGTCGAATAATATACAATTACACTGTGGAAAATGGGCGGTACGGGGGTGAGCTGGGAAAGGAGAAGGCAGATCTAGAAGCTTTTCATGGGCGGCCATTCTAATGCAGGTTTACTTGCGAACAAGGTTGTGTCCCTTGCCAATCAAGTATTTAGGTCACAAGTAAGGTTGAAGGATAACTTCTAGCCTGAACACTCTTCTTAAAAGAGAAGACATTTGAAACTTGCAAGAACTATGCAAACTTTTTCGTTGCAACAATGCTTTACTGGTGTGACGTAGATATAAACAATAGCCATTAAATGGGTGAGCTCAAAACAGGTATAACCTTAAGATCTGGATTCTTTCACCCATCAAAAACTGAAAAAAAAAAGCCTTACCCTCTTAGTTCAGTCTGCTCCTTTATTCAGCAAAGATGTTGCCCCATAACTGTGTGCTTTGCAAGCACCTGGAATCACGGCAAAACTTCAAATGTGATTAAAGTGTAACTGACATTTATGATGACTAATAGAAATCACAGTCTCCTGGACACTGGAGTGGTGTAGCATTCTGCTAAAACATTAATATTCTACACAACCTTACTAACTTCCTTGAGATTGGAAAATGCTGCACATTGATGAATAATATCAGAATGTATACATAATGTACATATTTTTAAAAAAAGTTATCGTGAAAAGACTGTCACTGTTCATACACAAGGCTTTCTCCTATAAGCGACTTTCATAGCGGCTGAAGTCTCCGCTGTGACCGCTGTGGCCGCTCTCCGCGTCAGGATCACGTTCCCGTGTTGGCAAGTCAGGCGGGCCCTCGATGAAATCTCCTGGGAACTCCTCAGCCGACATTCGCTCCGGCGGGCCAGAGTCGCCTCGGAAGCTCTGCAAGGACTCGGAGTCTGGGAAGAAGCTCATGGAGGTGCGCGGACTGGCCTGTCGGCTGTCGGAATACCGTGGGCTGAGCATGCTGGTCAAGTCCCTCGTGGGCACTTCTCGTCTGGATGGACCCACAGACACCAGGCCCATCAGATCTGCGTCGCTGCCCTTCCGGGACATGGCCGGACTGCGCATGCTCTGGTCGTAACGTACAGGGCTCAGACTCCGCACGTACGGATCGTCTGCCTCGTAGCGTGACGGGCTGTGATGGCCACGGAGGTAGCGGGTGGAGGCTGGAGGCTCGCCGTCGAAACGGACGGGGCTCATGCTCCTTAGGGTTCGTTGTCTGTCGAGTCGATCGTAGCGGGAAGAACTGGGCTGGCGGTATGCACCGATACCTGAGAATATTTAGAAGTAAGCAAAAAAAAAAAAATGTGTGGTACATTGTCAGAAAATTGCGTGGTACATTGTCTCGATCAGTTGAGAACTTGCATACGAACGACAAGATCTCTTACCGTCCTATGCATTACTTAAGTGCAATTGGTACTGATCGCACCTTTAGTAGCCGTCAGTGCAGACTATAGTAATTCTTGTGACGGTGAGAGATTCAATCGTTAATGCGCAAGTTCTTAAATATTTTAGGCTGTTTCCTTGTATCGCGGTTACCTCGTAAAGATCGCATATAATACACTTGTGTTTAAAGGTGAGGTTTTCTTGATATTTGCTGCAGTTGTTTGATCTCCTGCTCAAAGAAGAAAGACTGATCGGCAAGTGGTTAGGATATTTGGCAGGTTGGCAAATCAGATTCGGGCGTACTATGTACATTTCGTCTTCATGTAGGTTCAGTCTTCTTCTACAGCCACAGTAACATTTCCTTATTGAACTAAAATAGTAAATAATGCATATGAGTAACCATAATGTACTTATTAAATTAATGACATGGTGGTACTGGTAAGTCACAGGCTGATGTTAGACCTAAACAGGAAGTAGACAGGAGGACACAGCACCAATTGAGAGCTTGCTATGGGAACTCTTACCTTAGTAAATATCACAATAATTCTGCATGTTGAATGTGATTAACAATGCATTCAGTATTGATGCGCCAATGTAATCCTTACAATGGTAAGAATTTCATCATTAATATGCAAGCTCTCAAATGCGGTAAGGTGGATTTGCGCAAATCTCTCAAATGCGGTAAGGTGGATTTGCGCAAATCTCCCTTAGTCCTAACGCGTATTTGCGCAAAAGTGTTAGGTGGGATTGTGCAAATTGTCTGTATCAGCAGCACACGCACAGAACAACGGAAAAAGCAAGCCTTCATCATGGAAAGTTTCATAAGTAACAGCCTGCCACTAGTACACGACTAGAATATGTTAGAACATTCGGCTACAGAGGAAGTGCCCCGATCCCATAAAGAATTCTTATTCAAATTTTAACCTCCTGAATATTATTAAACCCCAATCATCATCCTGCTCTAGATCCTACTCGCACTCATCCGTGGTGAGGAGGGGGCAATGGATACAATTATCGAATAAATACCTGTATCCGGCAAACGTGAGAGGTAGCCTACACAAACATAATATGCATCTTGTCTTTGGGACATGTACTGACAATTTGCGCTATCCCATGGCTTTCTGTTTGCCTCAAACCGCTGTTTGTTTTGCATAAAACCACTGCCCATTTGCGCAAATCCAATGCAGCCCTCAAATGCCTCTGACCTACCTGCATGGTCAGTGATACTGGAGCGCCGACTGTCGAGGTAAGCCAAACGGCCAGTGTGGTCAGACAGGCTTGGCCTCGCTCCAATTTCCGCCAGGGTCTGTCTGCCGGCTTGCTCACTCCGTCCATCGGTGATACTCGGCCTACGCATTGATTCACCCACCCGTGTTGCTATATCACCTGAAAAAAAAATTATCACAGTCTACTGGTAAGTGTTTTGTATTTATTGTGTGATAGTGACAGCTGAAGCCTTACCTTTTGTTGTTGTTGATGATGATGTTGTTGTTGTTATTGTTGTGTGTTATTTAGCATAATGATTAAAAATTTAAGAAACACGATTACTTCTTGTGTTCATAAACTCGAATTCCAGGCACCGGTGGCCGTATGCATAATCCTTACGTTAGTTAACTCACTGTGGTAACCACGGGAAGCTCCCACAAAAATTTTAGTGTTTATTGTTATTAACGTAGTACGCCACAGTTGCCGCTTCCGGTGTAACTTACTAAGCGATGCTCTCCCTTGGCCGCTGTAGTCACCGAAGCTCTGTCGTCTGTGCGGGTGGCTGAACGGAGGCAAGGGGCTTAACTGCATCATCCTGGGATCGTCAGGGGCTAGTGTCTGGGCCGCCATAGACGTCGCGTCTGTCTCTACAGGGCCAGGCAGACGAGCACGGCGTCGGAAAGAGCCCAGACGATGTTTCTGTTCCCATTGTTTCTGCTTCAGTCTTTCTTCTCGTCGTTTCTTCTCGAGTTCCTGAGGAAGACAAGGATTAGGGATTCGTCAAAAATGTGGCCAGAGGTTGCAGATGTGAAGGAGGAATAAAAGTGAAGGAAAATCAAAATTATGACTGCCCTTCTCTCTCATGAAGAAAATTAAAATAAACACAAGAGCAAAATCGTAATTTTTAGGTCAGTACAGAGCTGTATACAAAAGAAACATTAAGAGGAAGATTAAAAAGAATAAAGCCCCTTCCAATCCACTTATATATATATACACCCCCTACCTCGGCCCCAACACACAAACAGTGTTGTGGGCAACATCTGTGTGGCTTTGGAATGTACACGTATTCTTAAGATAATATTCCGACCTTTCAGAAGCAATCATGGACCTCCACTCCTGTCTGTGGGCTGTCCACCTCAACAATCTTTTTTAATCACTCTATACGCTCTACTGACTCATTAGTCCTTCCAGAATTTTCTGTCCCTAGTCTATGTCTTCCTCTGCCTCTCTAACGATATATTTTTTCTGGTCGTCATCAAGCTCCAGCTATTGTCTTTTCGCTTTAAAATGTCATTATGCAGCTTGCAACTATTGTAAATACTGGTTGCTAAGGGGAAAAAAAAGCAAAACTCTGGAACATCTCAAGGTATATTCCTATTAGGGTTAAGGACAAGTCAAAGGTAGTGTTACTGTTAAGGAAGAAAAAATATTTTGAAGATCTCTGGACTATATCTAGGGACTCACTCAAAGATGCCTTCTGTTCCCTAATTTTGCCTCTAACCCTAACCCAACACAACTTAATAAAATCCCAGGATATTTGCCAATGAATACCTCCACTCGCTGCCTCTCCACGATGCTGGTAACCTGTCCCAGAAGATCGTCCAGCTTGGTCTCTGTGGCGTCTTTGCCCATAGAAGCTAAGGACAGGGCCCGATCCAAGGGGAAGAAGTCATAGTTTTCCTTGCCCAGCTGAGGAAAAGTCATGGATGTTTCAGTATTGGACGGATTTAAGTGTATAATACACGTAGACTTCGCCAGGATGAGTTTAAATCCATTTTTACCGAAGATAATGAAACTATCTCTAATCTTTTAGGTTGATACAAACCATTCACCACATGTTATAAGAACACATGTTGCCATGGCATTTAACAGAGCGTAAGCCTAAATATCTGTAATTTGCTTTCAACCACCTCCGGTTAGGTGTTAGTTAGGGAAACATAACGCCAATGGCCCACTGCTCGTGGGTTTTTGTTTTTAACATTTACAAGCTGGGTTGTCCTGGTGAACTGCTGTATTTGCAGATGTGGCATTTTCTAATATCCTGAGTTACATCTATAGTTGACCAAATCAAGCTGGTATGTGGTCGAGGGCCATGGTTTATTCTACTGTATGCGAAGTCCGATACCAGTTACATAGTTGACGAACTCTACTTGGTATGTGCACGGAGGCAAGTTTATCCTCTATTTGTTACGTCCTTAATCAATGACATAGTTGGCTGAATCATGCTGGTACAGTATTTACGTACGGAGGGCGGGGGGAGGGCAGTATGTGACGTCTTGTATGTGACGTCCGTAACCAATTGTATAGTTGACAAACTCTAATTGGTATGTGCGCGGAGGCCTTCTTATCCTCTTGATTATAACGTTAGTAACCAATCATATAGCTGGCCAACTCGAGTTGGGTTTTGCGCGAGCGGGAGAGGGCAAGGAAGGAGGCAGTTTATCCTCTTATATATGACATCCGTAAAGGATTACACAGTTGGCCAACTGAAGTTGGTACTTGCGTGTAGGCAGTTTAACCTCTTAATACATGTCGTCCCTAACCAATTACATAGTTAACAGATTGAAGTTTTCCCTGGAGCCAGTTTATCCTCTTCATACATGACGTTCCTAACCAATAACAAAGTTAACCAACTGAAGTTGGTGTTTTCCCTGGAGGCAGTTAATCCTCTTCATACCTGACGTCCCTAACACAGTTGGCCAACTGAAGCTCGTATTTGCTCGGGAGCCAGTTTATCTTCTTAACACGTGACGTCCGTAACCAGTCACATAGTTGGCCAGCTCAAGTTGCTTTTTGCTCAGGGGCCGGTTATACGTGACGCTCCTAAACAATTAGAACCACGTAGTTGGTCAACTGGTGTTGGCATATACGCTGAGGCTCTAATAAGTAATAATGAGAACACCTAGACAAAGAGGCTCACCAGTTTAAAGACGTACATCTCCAACGCCGTATAGTCGTTGACCTTCGTGCCGTTGAGATGGATGAAGAAGAAGATGTAGGACCACATATTGTGCTCGAAGCGGACATGGTGGTCAAAGCCTTTCCCGTGATGCTCAAAATCGTAGGAATTCCGGCTGCAGATGAAGCACGTGTCTCTCATGTCGGATTCGGCTGTCCACTGCAAAAGAATGAAGATATTATATCTTTTAATTAATTTCAATTCAATATTTATATCAACATCGCCCTTCTGGCTGATTCAAATTATGGAATACATATAAACACAAATTATTATTCATTGAGGGCTAGTGGGAAAAAAAGCCCTTTCAAATCTGAGAACTGTTGTTTCACCCTCCAGCGTAATTTAAGAAAAATAATGTGCGCATTTTTGAAATTCTGACAGACAAGTTCTGCTAACAACCAGTATAATGGAAAGAACTACGGTACATTTCTAGACCAGTCAACCAGCACTTTAAAATTTTTCACTTCAGACTACCTCCAAAATACGTTTATAATCGGATCGCCTGGATTCGGATTCAGCCTCATGTTGAACGTTACTGTTAAAGTTCGACTTGAACTATATGCTAGTCATGCCTGTGATCAAGAGTGTATAGGTCACTAGTCTTGCCCATAATCAGATATATTATATACAGCATTATATATATACTTCCCCCTGTCTCTACTGAATAACGCACAACGAATTATACAATAATGGCATTTTTACTCGTATATCTACACTAATCACGCTGTTAGCCCAACTCTCTCTGTTCACTGGTACTCTTCAGTCTCTCCCATTCTCAATTACACAAGTGTAAGCTTAAGAAGTCCTCTCTTAACCGCGGCTGAGACTGCTTACGCTCCTTGCATGAGATTTGCTCATTTCAGTGTCCACGTAGTGATTCCGTAATCTGTCAGTTAAACTACATCATGTCTAGACAATTATTACATCATCAAAATGCGGTAGGCTATGCCCATACGTACGTACATCCAGATTGTCAAGGGAGATTACCCACACTCAAGGCATTATTATAAAATCGCACCAACAGACAATATAGTTTGTAACTACTAGCCAAGGCAATCACTAGGAATGCCCGAATTTCATACATGTAAAAGTGGTGCAGTAAAGACCTAAATACGCACATTGTTTACACTGATAGAGTCACCTAGCGCAGTAGTAATAATAGACAGCACAGCTGACTGCCAGCGCCAAAACAATGTGAGGAGCTGACAAAATCTATATCTATACTAAGAAACAGTGTTTTGTGTATGATTACATGTTATAAATGAGAGAAGGATCCTCATCAGTGTTTGTATTTGATGGACTAATTCCAAACTCGGTAAAGACCGAAGTAGTCATGGAGCCTCCCAGTGAGTGCTTTGGTCTAAACCTCGGCTGGGATAAGCCCATCAAACAAAAACAATGTGAGGAGCTGACAAAATCTATATCTATACTAAGAAACAGTGTTTTGTGTATGATTACATGTTATAAATGAGAAAGGGAATCCTCATCAGTGTTTGTATTTGATGGACTAATTCCAAACTCGGTAAAGAACGAAGCAGTCATGGAGCCTCCCAGTGAGTGCTTTGGTCTAAACCTCGGCTGGGATAAGCCCATCAAACAAAAACAATGTGAGGAGCTGACAAAATCTATATCTATACTAAGAAACAATGTTTTGTGTATGATTACATGTTATAAATGAGAAAGGGAATCCTCATCAGTGTTTGTATTTGATGGACTAATTCCAAACTCGGTAAAGACCGAAGCAGTCATGGAGCCTCCCAGTGAGTGCTTTGGTCTAAACCTCGGCTGGGATAAGCCCATCAAACAAAAAACACTGACAGGTATTTCCATCTTCGGGGTTGTCCCTAATTCATAATATACCTTCAGATCTCTCAGTTCAGAGAAGGTGTCCACAATGATACCGAAGATGATGTTGAGACCAATGGTGGTGATGAAGATGAAGAAGGAAACGTGGTAGAAAACGACGATGCCAAACTTCTCGAAGGTTTTCTCGTTGTCGTGTGGTTTCATTTCCTTTAAGATGATAAGATAAGATAAAATAAGATAAGATAAGATTAGATAAGAAAAGGTACAGCTCTAGTGTCTATAAGGCACATCATTCAGTTTCCTTCCAGCAAAATATACAATAGTATTAAACATTTAATTAGAACAACAGTCAGTCAGTCAATCAATCAATCAATCAATCAATCAATCAATCAATCAATCAATCAATCAACCGCCAGGCCGACCGACCAACTGACTTTCCGAGCAACCTATTAGACAGTCAGGTCAGAAGTAATATATTCATGTTTCATTCATCCATCCATCCATCCATCCATCCATCCATCCATCCATCCATCCATCCATCCACATACCCACCTCGAAGAGATCCCCTATGAGACCGTAGCGGATCACAGTAATAGTACACTGCCACAGCGTGTCGCAATACAGGTACTCCCCTGGGTCGAACATGGTTCTCATCAAAGCAAAGCCAATCATACCATACAGGTAGAAGACCACTAAGCCCAGGACTCCCACCCATAGCAGTGATTTCCCTGAAAATGTCAGTGGAGCAGTTGGGTAGATGATTAAAAACTAAACATGCTGTATATATCAGGCTAAAGCAACGAAAAGAGACCGAAAGGAATAGCTGCGAAATTCACATCTGAGTCTGGATCTCATGCAATGTGATCGCTACACCAGGAAATGCCCTATATGCGTGCTTATCTCTGCATTAACGGAATGAGATTCGAATCTAAAAGTAAAAGGCTCTAATAACACCAACGTCTGTATTACCTGACTCCTCCTACGCTTGTTAGACCGCCATTTTTCATAGGGCATGACAAAGAAAAGAGAACAGGACCATGCTTTATCGACTGCTTAGCCAATGTGTGTGTGTGTGTGTGTGTGTGTGTGTGTGTGTGTGTGTGTGTGTGTGTGTGTGATGTACCGGAACATCGGATACGTCACGAGAATGCTAGGTCTGGGACACACCATTGTGCTTAAGGAGCTGTCTGTAACAAAGAACGTACATGTACAGTGTACATACCCAAAAGGGTTCCTTTAACGGCAACGTGGACTAAAAACACACTCACCATTCTGTGTGACGGCCTTGATGACACCACTAAGCAGCTGGTTGTTGTTGACGATGTTGAGGAGGTGGAAGGCAAACATGTATCCGCTGGACAAGGTCCCACCAATAGATAAGGCTAGAAATATCTGCGGAAAGTTCGCAGCATAACACGTCATTGGTTGTATGTAAATGTTTTGAACACAGAGCTTGTTACAAAAAAGATAAAAAAGCACCACCATACCTACCACCACCACCACCACCATCATCATCATCTTCACGATGATTTACATCACCACCATCTTCTCCAATTCAAGGAGAGAGTCGTGATATTAATAATACAGCGTCACACACACACACACACACACACACACACACACACACACACACACACACACACACACACACACACACACACACACACACACACACANGATCTATCGCAGCCAAATAAAAAAAAAATGCAAAAAAACACACACAAAAAAAAAAACAGCAAAAAAAACGGGACAGTCAGGTTTCTTAATAAAATCCACAATTCTTATTGAAATTTTGAAATTTTCAGGATATTAAGACGTTTTTATGCATGACTCATGGTGAAAGTGTCAAAAAGATACACATACATTTTTGCACACCTAAATGCGCACTTTATATGAGTATGCCATTTCAGAAATGTGCACAATTTGTGCACAAAACGGATGTTGCTGTTGAGTCTTCAGCAAATGAACCCGTTGTTGGCTCAAATCAATTCTAATTTCTAAAATTTCATCTCCCTTGCTTCTTTCATTTCAGTATGACCTGGACGAAAACGAAGAAAATTTTTGTTGTTGAAACGTATTTCAAAACAGGCTCTATTGCTCAAACAGGAGCTCTCTTCCGACAAAGGTTTGCCTGCCGGTACATTCCACCTAGAAGTCGAATGTACGCATGGGTCAAACATTTTACTTTTAGAAAGGAAGAACTGTAGAGAACCTCAACCGAAAAGGTCCAGACGCCACAGTCCATTCAGGTCGACCCCGGCAGGCGCGATCTGCCGGTCACATTCGCGCTGTCCTTGATTCCGTTGAGAACACTCCTGAGACCTCACTGCGACGCCGCGTTCAGGAGGCTGGTGTGCCCATTTCGCGTGAAAGCGTGAGGCGCATCTTGCGCTGTGATTTGAAAAAGTAGCCTTACACTCTCAGCATAAAACAAAAGCTCAATCGTACAGATATTAGGGTCAGACTGGAAATGGCTGCCTGGTTCCAGGAACAATTTCAGACGGACCCAACGTGGATTTCCGATGAAGCACACTTCCACCTTTCGGGATATGTGAACAAAAAGAATTGTGTCGTCTGGGGGAGCCAACCACCAACCTATGTCATGTCGAGAAGGTGACAGTGTGGGCGGTGGTGTGCAGCCAGGGCATCATCGGGCCCTTTTATTTTGAAGATGAAAATGGAGTAATTCAGACGGTGAACAGCGCTCGCTACATCGAAGTGTTGAGGCTCTTCTGGGCTGCCTTAGGAAGGAGACGAGAAAACAGACAACAGGTGTGGTTTAAGCAAGACGGTGCAACTGCACACATCTCACACGCCTCTCTTGCCTGGCTGAGAGCGAAGTTCGGGAACAGGATCATCAGCTACAAAAACCGACAACGTGTGGGTACCCCACTTCCCAGACCTCAGTCCGTTAGACTTTTACCTCTGGGGCTTTCTGAAAGACAATATGTACTGTGGAGCCCCAGCAACTCTCGAGGAACTGAAGGACAATATTCGAAATAAGATGCCAAACATCGGGAACGACACCTGTAGGCGTGTCATGAACAATTTCAAACGCCGCCTTGAGTTGTGTGCAGACAGAAGAGGAAGACACCTGGAATGTGTTCTCTCTTAATTCAGTGTCACCTTGCCTTATGATAGCTTGCTTATTTCTGTAAATTTTATTTACTGGTTTTATTTTGTTCTATTTTGTAATGTATGAACATTTTATGTAAATGAATAAACCATTGTTTGAAAGCATCAGGTTGCGTCTGTTTAGTATCGTTCCTTGACGTTACAAAATTTAACGTAAATTTTTGAAAATTTTCTGAGTTGCTTTTTGCAAATTGTTACTATTCTTAAAGTTTTCTTTTGATCTTTATAAAAATTTCATCAATAGTCATGCATAAATAGATATTAATTGTCACAAAATTTTCTGTTATTTAATTGAAAATTCTTAGAGTGTCCCGTTTTTTTCTGTGACACCCTGTAACCACCGTTGAGTCTTCTTATTTATTCTCCTTCATCCTCCCTTTCTTATTACCTCCGCCTTTCTGTCTCCCTCATCATAATCCCCTTCACTTTCACTGTGATCACTACTACCACCATCATTACATATATGATAATCACAGCTTACATCATCATCACCACTACCAACTACCACCACCACAATAACACCAGTGTAATCAGTAATACTTACAGCATAGTAGAAAGTGGTGACACTGAAGAATCTGGCATCCAGCTTGGAGATATGCTTTCTCTTCTTGTCTTCCTCTTCTTCATCATCCCCTCTCCTTCTCAGTGACAGCTTTCTGGTGAAAAAGAATACAGCAGACACTCGGATTGAAAGATTTGAATTTATTAGGACGGCACATCTACAGAAAACCGTAATGATCGAAACTTCGAGGTTTTATCTTGTCGGAGATTCAGATAGCCTGTACAAGTCAGCCAAAGAGCAGCGGCGAAGGAGGAGGCAGATGGACAGAACAGAGTCCACCGTAATCAAACCTGACAGGCGCCGTAAGTAGGGGAAGCCTGAACCATATTATATTGACGCTGATGACATATTGACCTGCCCGGATTGCGATGACGTCGACTCTACAATCAAACTTTCAAACTAACCTTCATCTTTAGAATCAGTCAACTGTTTGCCCCTGTCGCCTTCCCCAAACACGCTGTAGGTTTATTTTTATCCCACAATCAAATTTCTGATCACAACCGACAATTTTTATAACGTTAGTTACGACACTTTAGCAACAAGTTTGGGCAACTGTTTGTAGGCCTGAAGACAAAGATGTCGTTCCGCAACATTCGAGAAATAATCATTACAACTTCTATAGAGATTTAAAACAATTCTGTGTGTGGCACTCACTTGCATGTGTTGATTCCGTTTTTGATACTGGGCAGTCGTGGATGGTTGCACACGAAGTAGCTGACAAACACGAGCAGGGAGAGGAAGTTGTGACAGCCGCCCAGTACCAGCAGGGCGATATTGTAGTTCTCCGAGCTCAAAGTTGTGATGGTCGGCCAAGGACTGAGGACGAGAGGGCATAAGGTGATGATTTATTCGCTGCTTTACAGTCTCCATTATTTTAAAACTCAGCTGAAAATATACTTGTTCATTATAACGAGGGCTGCAACTTGGTCCCCGCACTTTGACGAAATGGTTCACCCCTTCCTTAGCAGAGATGGTATGTCTCTAGGCAAGCCAAGATGACTGCCACTAATGCAGGAGAGTCAGATGATAATGCCCAAGTCATGATTAATGGAATAGAACCCCAGGACGTCGGACCCTCACTACAAGCTACCCATTATAATGACCTGATCCTGAGCCAAACAATTCCTGTATCAAATTTCACTCATGAGCTCAAATATTCCACAAACTCCAAGTTTTGCCCTACATGGCGTTAAAAAAAAAAGTATAAATCGTAGAGCTACCGTAACGATAACCTAAATGATTCAAAGGTTAAGAAGCTCAAAATAAGCAGTGAAAACTAAACTCTTCTTTTTTTTTTTTCTTTCGCGCATGACAAGAGTGGTTGGATGCATGGATGAATGTGTCAGTAATGCTCTAGTGGGCTGCCTGAATGACAGACTGTCTTGTAACAATGAAAGATGTATTGCCCCGGCCAAGATGGTGTACCAGGGAACGAGATTGATGATACCCTGACAAGCAGGGCACAGATAAGGGGCATGCTCAAGAGGATATCCTTGAGGAATTGGGAAAAAAACATAATGGAGAAGGAAAGGACCTGCGACAAACATCCAGCAGTAAGTCGTATGAAGGAAATGGGCAATGTGAAAGGAAGTGGTATATAGAAACCGCGGACTCCCTGGAAAGAATAGGATTGACCTCAACTAGATATCAACCGGCACAGTTAGCTTCTTTTCTTTCAGGCGGAATTTGGCATGGGGATCGGAGCATCCATGGACATGTCCTAAACGCAGTGATGATGTTCCCAGCGATAAGTAACAAGTAATGGAAGGTGCTGAATACTCACTCTCGAAGAACTGGAGGTATTCCAGTCGCATTGGTCATGATTCCTGGCGTCTCTAAGGACCCCTTGGCTTTCCACGTGACCAGCATGAGAATGTTGATGGAGAAGCTGAGGATGGTGACCAGGTGGTTCCAGACTAGCCTGATAACAGAAGTGAATAGAAAGAAAACATCAGACTGACAGGACGAAAGTGTGGGCTGAGTCGGAGAGTCTAGATACTGAGAGATTTCATTCTATTTTATGGGCACCGTGAAAGGTGCTAATCAAAGACGAGTTTCACAGCAGACACTAGACAGACTATCCTCTGAGGCCATATTGTGCAGAACTCTGAACTGACTAAATAGGTCTCAGTAAAAAAAAATACATATAATTCTTCAGAAACTTTCGCTGGTATAACTGAGTGGTGGAGAACTTTCTTAAAATTACATAGCTATCTCAGCTTTCTTAAGAACTCTCTGATAATAAGTAACCTGCGGTTCACTAAAACCAAATTCGTTAACCAGTTTTAAAGCGACTCAGGTATTCATCAGCTGACCATAAAATTATCAAACTAATCATCCTTTTAATAAATACTGACGGATATTATGTCATCCGAAAGTAGCCAAAGTATCTCGGCAACCTTAATTTATCGCCCTTTGGTCAACGACGAATATCCTACTGTTAAGTCATAATGATACCGTTCACTATAATTTGAAGATCAAAATTTATTCGTTATTCAATAAACATAAACATACTGACGCTTTGAGAACCTCACATTGGAATATCAGAGCTCTTAACTTTATTATCTTTAGAAACCTTTTCCTTAAGGCCTACATGTCCAGAAACAGCCACGCTCACCATCCTTTGGTCAAGAGTATGGCCACCGGGTTCTTCAGGATCTTCTGTTGGTAGGCAATGTCCTTCATGATGTCCTTGGTCCAACCCATCAGGTCACGGATCTTGTTGCTAGGAGACGATCGATCCACACCCCATTTCAGTTTCTCCTTGACCTCCTCTCGTAAGACTCGCTGCAAGGTCACCAGGAGGCCGGGCCAAAATAATGAATTAATTCCAACAACAACGGCAACAGCAAAACAACAACAACAAAAACAATATATACCTAAGTGGCTAACTGTAGGTCATAAAGTGGTGGGG
>JAWQUT010000158.1:1046642-1081808 GCA_033807755.1 Ellobium chinense
ACCACACCACACCATACCATACCATACCATACCATACCATACCATACCATACCATACCATACAATTCCAAATGCATTGGAGGATAACAAGCAGACCCTTAATTTGACACTGGCACTGTAAACCATTACTTGCACAACATATAACAATATCTGCAGAGGGTAGCTTTGGTTTGAACCAAGGCTTTCACCCGTATTATTTTAGTGAAGACAGCAGCCTTAGGCTAAAGGCCCATTTCTCTCTTCTCTCGATCTCCTTGTTTCTTACAAAAGCAACTCCATTCCATTATACGAAACAAAACAAAACAATGGCATTAACTTTTTTTCATGGACTCTTACCCTGTTTTTCACCCGAAAATTAATTTTCTGAAGATCTCCATCTTTCACAATCTCGATGGACATGCAGTTCTTCTTATAGAAACTGAATGCCTTGGCCTGCAATGGCGTCATCCTCACTGTTGAAAGAAGAACAAGCAATGCAATCATTATAGCATCGTCGTCAGAGGCGGCTCCAACAGAATTTTTAAAAAATGTACCCCGTTTGTTGCGAAACGCCATTATCAAAAGGAGACTGATGCTCTCAAAACTCATCGATTGGCACGTAGCAACATGCAACATGCCATAGACATGTGCAAGAGAAACTTAATAATATGGTTCATAAGGAGACGTAGGATTTCTTTGTTAATGATGTCAGTTGTAGGGATTAGCGTTTGTGTAGACTTTTCATTTTGTGGGCTGTGGTAAATGACGGTAAACTGGAATGATATGTTGAGATTAGAATCATATTTTACCTTTTCACTTTTCATATTTCCTTCCTAGCTTCAATATTCCATACAAATTAAAACATAACTGATGGATGAATGATGAAAATGCAAGTACCTCACTACTCTCGAATGAGAACCAAATAAAAACTTTTAAACAACAATAAAAAAACAACAACAACGCGTTTCCTTATTACTTACAGTATTCATGCAGCTTAGGGTCAATGTCACACATGCGAGAGAGAATGAGATACAGCCTGAATCCAACATCCATGTACTCCTCAGCAAACTCTTCTTTCTGTTTTTTCTATGAACATTTTAAGTGAAAAGTTGTGAGTTTGATACAGAAGGTGTACGGACAGGGTAGTAGTGCTTCTGAGTATCAGGAGAATGGGGAATGAGCGAGAGAAAAGAACGACAATGGAAGAAAATGGAAGATAAACGACACCAGAGTTGAAACAAAGGTTAGCGAGAGAGAAAGAAAGAAGGAGAGAGAGAGAGAAAGAAAGAGAGAGAGAGAGAAAGAGGGAGGAGGGAAGGAGGGAGAGAAAGAGAGAGAGAGGGGTAGGTAGGTAGGTAGATAGATAAGTAGATAGGTAGATAGGTAGGTAGATAGGTAGATGATTGATGGATGGTAGGTTGGTAGATAGGTAGGTAGGTAGGTAGGTAGGTAGGTAAGGTAGGCAGGTNGGTAGGTGGGTGGGTGGGTGGGAAGATGGGTGGATGAATGGATGCATGGATCGATCGATAGAAAGAGAGGGAGAGAGAGAGAGAGAGAGAAAGAGAGAGAGATGAGAAAGAGTGAGTGAAAGAGAGAGAGAGAAAGTGAGAGAGATGAATAAGAAAGAGTGAGAGAGAGATAAAGAGAGAAGTGAGTGCCCTATAAAGTGAAAAAAAAGGTAAGGAAGAGTATCCCCACCCCATTTACACCATCTGAAAGCAAATTAAAAAAAAAGAAGAAATCAGGAATCCTTTGATGAGAATATAATTGTTATTCCCAAAATAATGATATATCACTTGGACTAGCAACATGAACTCGAATAACCCAAGAACCCGAATTTAAGAGAGGATCTCCTAAAATCTGAGTTCTTGACGTTCTACTGACACTATCTAGGCAAAACAACTTAAAACTAAACCCAACATATTTAGATAACTCGTACACGTTAACTCACCATGACTCCTAGGAGTTTTTTGCCTTTGGCCAAGTTTCTAGAGGAGGCAAGTCTGGACTGAGAGCCCAGTGGGTCGGCCATAGCTTCCTCTAAGGCCTTTAACTCTAGAATCTTTGTCTTGTCCGCCTGGTGTCGCTCGTAGCAGGTCGCCATTAGGGCCAGCACAGCCTTCTTATCCAGTGTGTCTTTCACTTCCTGCGATGAAGTTTGTTGAATTTGTGACTGATCAACAATGCACATCGATACACTTCATCTTATTACTGAGCCCCCCCTGAGAAACCGCCATGGGTATCAGACCGTATAAGACCTACACAGAACTAGAAGTATACATGTATATGGAGGAAAAATGTTTACATTTATTTAGAAGTTTGCAAATTTCTGCAACAATAATATCACTGATAAGGTCTGACATTCTCCAAAAACCGAAAGACTGCTCTTTAGTCGCATACTCTTTTTTATTGATTTATTATCAAGACACCAATAGACTCTTCCTTAAAGTACGTCAAGGCAGATGCAGCCGTTGTAACACAAAAAGAAAGAAAGATAGAAAGAAAGAAAGAAAGAAAGAAAGAAAAAAAAGAAAAAAAGAAGAAAGAAAGAAAGAATAGCTGCAACGACACTATCACCTACATAATCACCGCCCTTCATTAAGATAAGCACCAGCACCATGATCACCGAAAACAAGAAGAAGAAGAAGACGAAGAAGAAGAAGAAGAAGAAGAAGAAGAAGAAGAAGAAGAAGAAGAAGAAGAAGAAGAAGAAGAAGAAGAAAAAGCAACAACAACCACAGCAACAACCAACCATTGCCACTTCTGTAGCTCCAGGTCCATTCTCTTCAATCAAGCTCATCACCAAGTTGGATATGCTTGTCCTCAACTCCAGGGTCTGTAACAGGAATATTGTATCACATGTTAATAATAATAATAATAATAATAATAATAATAATAATAATAATAATAATAATGATAACGCGTTTTTTTTTAGTCTCGTATCCAGGCTAATGCCGGCAGACGTGACTCCACAATATTATTACCCCAGCAGGCCAGATTACCCCACCTCAACTCTTTGGGGAGTTTACAATGCCATTGCTAGCTGAAGGCGTTGATCAATAGCATTCAGACAATATCTGTTACTGCCTGTAGCCAGGTACCCATTTTACAGCTGGTGGATTGAGGAAAATGTGGATGAAATGCTATCCCAAGGCACTTACAACATAGACCGCCGTCGGGAGTCGAAGGTCTAAAATTATCATGCCTTTAAGTAGTGAACGCTGTAGATATCTATCTAACTTCAGACGCTACTTCCCCATTGCTTTAAGGGAAGAACGACGATGGTGTTATACCTTCTCTGTGGTGCAGTCAGCAAAGTCGCCCGATCTCAGGATGAAGTTGATGTAATCGATGATCTTGTTGTCATAGATGACCACCCGGTTGTCTTGGTTGCCCTGTTTAGACAAAGACATAAATCATAGTACTATCCATTATCACTAAAATAGTCTTGCTTATCAGGTTTGTATCTACATAGGACTAATGCAAGATCTGAGTAGCAAACCAATATTTGAGGGCTTGGGCATTAACGATGGGATCTCTTACCACTGTAAGAATTACATTAGTGCAATGAAATGCACTTTCAATGGTGCTCAACGTGCAATATTAATGAAATTTTTACGATGGGAAGAGATTCCATTGTTTATGAGCACATTCTCCATTGAGTTGAACAAACCCCTTTAACCGTCCTCCGTTTTTACGTACGTTGTTTTTTCTAACATTTAAATTTCATTTTGGTGCACTGTACGTTTTGTATCTTAAAAGAAAATGTGTGGTCTTATTCTTGGACGAATGTTACTAGTTTTTACACCAAACAAATTCCCATGACATTAAATTTTCCCGGCTAAAAAGAAAAGACCAAAACGACCATAATATCAAAGAAATATTACATAGGGATGGGAGGAAGGAGGTGTGGGAATATACTTGGCAGACAGTGGTATGATTATTATCTTTACATAAAACACAACTTCAACAACAAAACCAACAAAAACTGCTTCTATCATCACTACCACTACCACCACCACCACCACCAGCACCACCACTGTCAAAAAGAAACTCTTACCGCGGTGAATTCGTTCATGGTCTCAAAGAGCTGTATGACCAACTCAATGTTCTTACTGTTGATGTTGGAGTAGACCACATTCAGGAAACGGGTCACCTCGGCGATGATGTCAAAAGACTTCACGTTGTCTGGTTGTTCACGGAGATAGTCCTATCCAATTAAAAAAAAATCCATACTATTGTAAGATTATGATTCCATTTTGTTAACATAAAGAGCGAATGTACGCTGGTATCCTATTAGGTACACCACGATTTATACAAGACAAAAGAATTCAATTAGAGTAGAAATACAAGTACAGTATTTAAACGATTCTAACAAAATTTGTTGAAACTGTGCAACTGACGTTTCACAACATGCAACTCTAACATTACTAATTGATTTTTGGCGTTCAAATGGATTACAAAGCGGCATCAAAGACTACACCAACCAAGAGAGTCTGGCGACTTCATGTCAAGATCTACTTTTTCATGAGACTCTCAGTTAAGTGTATGGTATATTTCTGCCAACTATTTGTTTTGTCCATTCCAAATCCTTGGCTTTCCAATTTATCATGCTCATTCCACATTTACGTAAGTCATTTTCTGATCATTTGAGGTGTTTATTATTATGATCATCCAGTTAGCTTCTTATTCCACTTAAAACAATGTATGATTTGTTATCATTTCCCAATTTCACAAGCTAAACAATATATGCCTCATTGTTTTGCTTCGAGCAACAGGTATAGAGCGCTCAATTTCTCCAAACCTCAGAAAATGACTTAGGCAAATGTGGGTTGAGCGTGACAATGTGACAGTTACTTTTAACTATCGTGTAACATGTACAAACCTTTTTACATCTCCATAGTTTTCCATGTCAAATAGTCTTTTGTACCTTCCTTGCCACCACGATTCTCCGTGTCACACATACGACACACATATAGTTTATTATGAAACACTAACTATGACGGCAGGTGGTCCTTACCTGCAAGAATTTGTTTTGTCCATCACACATTCTAGCCATGACTTTGAGCACTAGCTCAATGTAGCCATCGTTCTTGTACTCAAAGGCCGAGGTATCCGTTTCAATCGTGTCTGACTCCTGCTCCTGCAAAAGAATGAGTTTTTAGAATGGCAATAAAAGGATGACTGTTTCAAACTGACAATCTGTGAGCCTCTAGATCTATGCCTCCCCCTCGTAAATACTACCATTTTAAACTAAAGAGATTCTTAAGATACAAGAGACACAGATGATGGCGAGGGAGTGAAAAAAAATCAAAGGAAGGATGACAGGAACTCATTAATATTTTTATGTATTTTTCTTCCTTTTTTTCACTTAAAAATATTTCCCAAACGTGAATGCCTAGAACAATTTATGTATTTTTCAAGTTTCTTCTTTGCAACACACTGATACCATTGTTTTTGTTTTTATCCGAGTATACACACATACAAATAAGGAACACTTTATAACTGCCTTTGAAGGCATTCGTTGTGAAGAAACGAGAACACCTCTGGAGGTATTAATGGGTAAGAAAAGGACGCATACTTTGCATACAGCCATTTATCGCTACTTGTTTCCTGGAAATTCGTGAGGACTTTTATGCACCACATTTTAAGATAGTAATAAAAAGGTATGAGTAATTTAATGTCCCAAGGATAGCTACTTACAAATGCCTGGAAAGTTAAAATTACATACCTCAATTTTGATGGACAGCTCCACCTCCCCTGCTTCCTGCATAAGCGCTTCCTTCTCTTTAGCCACCTTTGGGTTCTCAAACGTCACTTCTTTTTCTTTCTTGAGAATCCCACCATTGTTGGGCCCGTCCTTCTTGTCTGCACCTTTCTTGCTTTTTGTTTTGGTTGTTTTCTCTTTGGCGTCTTTTGCTTTCTTCTCTGGTGTCTTCGCTGGCTCCTTCACTTTCTTGGGCTTCTTCTTTGACGGTGGTCTCACGCACGCTTTGGTTGTCCTTCTCGTCTGATGGAAAGGAAATTACGGGCTAAATTAATGTCTCTGAACAAACGGTGGAACCTTTACTTTCCCTCTCAAGTATATGTATCACCAGTCACCAGATACATGAAGAGCTATGTAAGAAAACGCTTTGTCCTCCAACCTGACTTTTAAAGCTTATTTTGTCTACTTTATGTAGCAATAGGAGTACTCAGTAGATATATGCATATTTAAATTGCATGGAATATCATCCCTCCTATAGACGTTCACCACTGTATTTCACCTTTCATTAAAGACATACCTTTTATCTGGTCTCTTTTGCTATGATTCATCACTGGTGTTTAAGACACTGTGTCAAAAAGCCCATTACATGTATTGCGTCTCTCCATTCACTTTTTCTTCCTTGCCCATGTGACTGTATGGCACCGTATACATGTGTATGTATGTGTGTATCTATATGTGTTATTAGGAATTAAGGAACACGTCATATGCTTGACTGAATTTGTTAAGAGTTTTATCAAGACTCATCTTAGACTTACTACCTTGTTTTATTTATGATGAGCTCAGACCCTGTACAAAAGGTATACTCTATAAAATAAAAGTGTAATTCATTGTCATCAATGATTATACGCCATAAAAATGTATTCTTTTGTCATTAAAGAGTATACTCTGTAAAAATGTAATATTTTGTCACTAACAATAATACTCTATTATTGTCATTAACGATAAAACTTTATGAAAGTGTAATCTAATATAATTAACAATATACTCCATAACAGTGTAATCTATCGTCATCAACCATTATACTCAAGAAAAGTGTAATCGTTTATCATTAATGCTATGCTCTAAAAGAGTAGCTGTTATTAACTTAAATGTTTTCAAATATTTTTAACTCGCTAGGACTACTCTCACTAGTCCAGGGTTTGACCATGTCGAAATAAAAAAAAATTCTGATCAATGGAGACACCATTGCGTCCTCTCTAGGATCAAGACAATGTTTTTCTGTTCTGCAATACTTACCCAGCCGCTGAGTCTTTGCTGCCTCATAGCGTCTTCGTAAGCTTGGATTTGCTGACGAGATAAAACAGAAAATATTACTGATAACATGTGGGCATAATCATAATGATGCGGACGTTTTTTGTTGTGGAGTAATATTCCTTCGTCTCTAGTAGAGTAAGCTCATATCTGACATGCAATGCGCTTTTATAAATACTGTGATGTCAATCTCGACAAATAATGTCCTGTGATTCTTTACTATCCCAGATGTGTCCTCGTCTCGAATAGAAAGAAAGACATTTTCAGCAGCCTTCCTTGCTCCAACCCTATCAGGTTATGTCCTTTCTCACAGAGGGGTGAAGGCTCAGAAGCAGCTGAATCAGTAACAAGAACAAATTCAACAACCTTCACCCCTTCCTCCTCATTCACTTTCACTTCACTTCACTTCTTCATCGTCACGACACTTCGAAACTCCCTCCTCAGCCATTCACCAGTCCACTTTCTAGAGTCTCTACTTTCTCTTCTTCATAGTCTTCCCTATTTCTGTTTCACTTCACCCGACTCCCATGTTGGATCCGTGTTCTCATCTCCCCTCCTTCTCCTTAACCTAACCTGAATGCCATTACGAGTGACCTTTGACATGCCCCCGAAACCGATCCACTTTCCAACATGCTTATCAAACTTCTTTTCTAAATCCTTAAATTCCTCTCAAATGATATATCCTTCTCTTATATCCCACACCCCCTAGTTAAATCGTCTTCCATCTTTGCCTTTACTATCTTCTTTGTACATCCTCCCTTCCCTTCCCGCATTCTTAAAGGGACAGGGGTAGTTAGTTGCTTCACAATTTTTCTCGGTATGTGACATCACACAGCACCAGTACTGGCAGCGTATATATTGGGTGAAAATACCGACATTCTAGTGATGTTTTCTCATTAATGGTCAGGCGTAAGGAAAAATTGACACGTTCTAAAATTTTCGAGAAAAAAAAAAGTGGATTTTTTTAGGTTGTAATGCTACTATCCATCCCAGTCTCTTTAACGTTCAACATACCCTAAGTGCCATGAGAGTAACCATGAACATGTTCCGGACCTTCTTGCTGTCTGAGGACTCCTTTAGTTTAGCCTCGTGTTGGGTTTGGAGCGACCGCCTGAAAAAAACAAATGCGTAAGGAAAATTTATAAACATTGACTATCATAGCTGGAATAGTTGTAAGGAAAATTTATACACATTGACTATCATAGCTGGAATAGTTGCAAGGAAAATTTATAAACATTGACTATCATAGCTGGATTAGTTCTAAGGAAAATTTATAAACATTGACTATCATAGCTGGAATAGTTGTAAGGAAAATTTATACACATTGACTACCATAGCTGGATTAGTTCTAAGGAAAATTTATAAACATTGACTATCATAGCTGGAATAGTTGTAAGGAAAATTTATACACATTGACTATCATAGCTGGATTAGTTGTAAGGAAAATTTATAAACATTGACTATCATAGCTGGATTAGATGTAAGGAAAATTTATAAACATTGACTATCATAGCTGGATTAGTTAGAAGTTAATCGAAAGGCACGCTTCTCAGAGCGTCTGAGTAAGTGACTTTCCTGGTTGTCTTTCTTGTAGGCCTCAGTAGAAAGTGGTTTACTCACTTTTCTTTGATGGAGTTGGTTGACAGCGCCATCCTGTCCCTAGTTGCCATGAAGAATACTTCCTCGCGGGTGGAGAAAAAGTAGGTGAGCATGGATTGCTGGGGGAATTAAGAAAAATCGACTCCATAAAAATCAGAATTTGGTCAACAGCACATTTTGCGTAATCATAACATTTATCATATAAAAACATTGATATTAGTAAAAAAAATAGCTCCCCTAATCTCGTGTGTGTGTGTGTGTGTGTGTGTGTGTGTGTGTGTGTGTGTGTGTGTGTGTGTTCGTTCGTTCGCATGCAGGCATGTCGTGATTTCATGCTTTCTGTGCACATTTTTCAAAATCTTATGTGCGACAAGTCACGACATAAATACTATTATCATTGGAGAGCTTGCGCATCGACGATGGAATCTCTTACAATCGTAAGAATTACATTAGTGCATCGATGCTGAAATGCCCCTTTAGTAGCTTTCAACATCTAGAGTTAGTGTAATTCTCACGAAGGTTAAAGATCTCATCGTTAATGAGCAAGTTCTTCATTATTGTCCTGCTACGCTTTTCAGTATCATCAACATTCTTCTATCTGGACATTACTGGTGGAGCTTAAGAGCATGATGTACTACTTTGGTGGTGAGGTTGTACAATGGTTGCCATAGTTACGTTCACTATCAAGATTGCTCTTTCTATTCCTCTTTCTTTCACCACCATTATCAGCACCGCCGCCACCACCATAACCACCACTATTGCAACTGCCACCTCACCACCACAACAACCACAACCACAACCACAACCACCACCACCGTCATGATTCTACTTGGGCAGTGCTGTCGGCGTTGGAAGGCATAATGTTATCCCATCACCACTATCACCACCACATCCACCACCAATGATTCCATCACCGCACCATAACCAACACCACCATCCCCACCCTCCATCACAACCACCACCACAACCACCATAACTCTACCTGGACAGTGCTGTTGGCATTGAAGAGCATAATGCACAAGAAAGCCAGGACTTCTTTGGCGATGAGATCATTTCTGGTGGCAAGATGGGGCAAGGACTTTCTCATGGCACCCTTCTGGTCGTACAGGTTCTGGATGGCCGCACAATACTTTAGACCTCTGAAACAACAGAACATCATATCGTATAAAAGAATCTCAAGTAAAGTCCAGGGAGGTACATACTGAAGGGTTGGTGGAATGTTCAAGTTCGTAAACAGAATTTGATACAGACTTTAATAAAAAGCCGATCAGGGCTGCGTTTGTTTGGTTCCTGCAATATGCCGCAAGGGTAAACCACAGCCCTATCTTAGCACAGCAAGTATCAGGCGTATGATTTTTTTGGTTGGTGCGGGGCAGTTACAGTGAGGAATGGTGCACACCAACTAGACATCTGTTAGAAATGTGATGTCTTTTTGGTGGAACGGCCTTGTGTGAGAGGAAGATGTGGCGAGAATCAAAGGTGAATTGTATGCTAATGAATGAAGCGAAGATATAAGTGTAGCAAATAAATAGGAAACCCTCTTACTCGGAGAGCGAGACAACAGAAGATTTTCAGAGGAAGATACCCTTGTCTAACAAGTGTTTCGGCCCTTTGACTTCCTGACACTCTGAAGGGGCTGGGCCACATGTGGGTCATGACTCCCAAATGTCCTTCTGTTGTTTCTGGACACAAATCAGTGCATTATTTTCTACCTCCTCCGCATTAGTTGCAGCCATCTTGGCTTGCTTAGAGACTGATACTTTCTTTGTTAAGGAAGGGGGGGTGGCTTGCCCTTTCGTCAAATTGCAGGGGCCAGACAAACGCAGCCCTGTCTGTACATCAGGGAAACAACATCATCAAAGGTACTTCACATCTAATGCATTCATACTTTATCTTGTCATGTGTCTTCCAAAAACGTCATTTGAACGTTTCTTTTGCACCGTCCAAACAACGAAGTCCATATCTGAGAGTGAATACTAGTAGGTCCTAAAAAGATAACCTAATAGACCCAACAAACTGGTTATTTGAGAGTTTGCGCATTTACGATAGGATCTGTTACCATCAAAAGAATTACATTAGCGTATCAGTGCTGAATGTACCTTTAGTAGCGTTCAACATCCAGAGTTTATATGTAATTTTTAAGATGGTAGGACATCCATCGTTAATGTACAAGCTCTATATTAATCTCCATTTGCGTAGGCATGGCACCAGTGTACTGGCTTGATCGTCTTAATCAGCTGGCTTTCCTGCTTACTTGGCAATCTTTGTCTCCGTGGTGCGCGTCTCCCAGTCCTCTGGAAGTCTCCGCTCCTCGTTGTGAATGACGGCTCGTAGTACTTGGAAGCACTTGATGTTCAGCTCGTCCATTTCCATTCTGGCCGCCTCGCTCAGCCTCTTGTACTCCAGCGAGATGCTGTGGAGGAATGGAGAAACTTATGAAGTCAGTTCAGGGCATTATAATTAATTAATTAATAATTAATCTTGTATGGCTTTCCTGTGATTGATTTCTTTAGAAGAGGCAGCTGAGTCTTCTTCAGCGCCGTGTGTGAAAGAAAATGGATGTGCATGTAATCTACATAAACAATGAAAAAAGACTCGATGACCCGAGTTATAATCAGAATGGTGGTTCTACCTCGAGGCTGTGGGAGAATCTCCAAAGAGTAAGACATATAAGCAGGAACACACAATCATTTATGTTTGTGTCTATGATTATAATAATTACATCATATGTATGTTCTCTTACAAGCCGATATTTCCTATGTATATGCCTTATGTATATAACTGTTTTTGATCCATCTTTTACGTTTTCTCTTCCATATCAAATACTCTTGCCAATATACGGATTAAACTGCAAGAGTATTATATTCCAACCTCAGTATTTGTGTAATGTTTCTTACCATGGTGCACCTGGAATGAAAAGTGAGAAAGAAATGGAGCAGCTCTATGCTAACGGTTGGGATACAAGAAACTTCTGACTTTCAAGGGGAAGCTTCCCAACTTCACATCAACTGCCTTCCCAGAGAAATGTTGAGGAAGTAGAAGGCAGGATATTTTTGGTAGTCTGACTACCTTTACACGCTAAATCAATGACAGAGTTCCTTCGCTGGAGCTCCCTTGCTGGGATAGTTCTCTCTTATGTTCCACCTTAAGAAACAAGCAAAAAATGGACGCTCAGCTGTCTTCACGACATTTTCCCTGGATGTTTGGACTCTTGAAGGGCGTTTTTTTTTCAGAATTAAAGCTGATAACACTATCTGAGTCATACCAGGGTAATCAGATAGCTCAAACAACACAGTGATATAAAGACGACTCTACTGCGTATAATCAAATTCTTTGCTGAAATAAGAAAAAAAGTATGCTACATTTGTCCACACCCAAGTCTCTGTGCAGACCACAATTCTTGTTCAGCTGATTTGGCCACCCAATACAATTGGTCTTACGAGAGCTGATCGATGAGTTTGATGGCAGGTAGGAAGCGCTTGTCTGGTTTCTTCTCGTGGGTGTCTATGAAACATCGGACCAGACTCTGGAATTCTTCGCCCAGTGGCAGCTCCTCGTCCCCCTCGATGACCGTGTACGCTGAAACAGAGGACACGACAACGTCAGTCAAAGAGACCAAAGTATAAAACACTTACGTCTTACAGCCAGTCAAAATGAGGAGTATGTCGCTTTCGGGCAAAATCAAGTTATTTGTATGACATACAATCTTAATGTATGCACTTTCATTTGGTGATTTTTTTTTTGACCTAGCATTGTTCTGGCCTAAGATATAGCTGGAGTGACTGGGATCATCACTTGCAATAGCCAGATCTGTTGTCACTATGACAATCGCTACCGAAGAATAGTTTTATTGTCTAAATGATTTACTATGCCTCGCAAAAACTCAAATTTATCCACAATTACTGACAATTTACCAAAAACCCGTTTTGGCGTAAAAGTATGGTTTTCTTCTCTATTGGCGAAAGAAAGAAAGAAAGAAAGAGAGAGAGAAATAGGGAGAGAGAGAGGAGAGAGAGAGAGGGGGGAGAGAGAGAGACAGAGAGAGACAGAGAGAGACAGAGAGAGAGAGAAAGAGAGAGAGAGAGAGAGAGAGAGAGAGAGAGGGAGAGAGAGAGAGAGTCCTTACATCGTTTTGATTTGATTTTCAGTTGGGCTGTTACTGTGTTGTGTCCAGCGAATACAGCCGCGCAATTCTTGGCGTACAGTTTGAACTTGGCGTTCAGCTCAACTTCTGCAGAGTAGTACTCGATGTTGCCCTGGTGAACACAAAACAAGTAGATGTGTTTACTGTCCAAACATAGATCACATAATCTGGATTGTCTTGCCTTGCAATTATTGACTCTACGCATACTCACCTGGTCAGTGTCGTTTCTTTTTCATATGGAAGGAATTGTTATAGACTTACAGTATCTAACTTACTGACTAGACCAGCCTTTCATGCAATGGCACCATGCCTGAACCAAACACTTCAAAATCGACAGCATAACCAGCATCACATTACCACCATCACCAATGGTACATAACCATTCCTATCATCACCTCCATCCTGGCGTTCACCATGACAACATCATCATCGCCCTTAACACCATCACCGACGACAACGACAACCACCACCAGCAACCACCATCATTACTTACCCTCCTGATGGCACTTGACGTATCTTCCACTGTGATGCCTGAAGCAAATCTCTCCATCACAGACTCCAAATTCTGAAAGTCATTCAGGGACATTTAAAAGCAAATAAAAGCAGAAATAGAGACAGCACTGCCAAAAATACAGGCACCACAAGAAAGAGCAGAAGAAGAAGAAGAAGAAAAGAAAAGAAGAAGAAGTAGAAGAAGAGGAAGAAGAAGAAGAGGAAGCAGAAGAATAAGAATAAGAATAAGAAGAAGAAGAAGAAGAAAAAGAAGAATGAGGACGAGAAGAAGAAGAGGATAAACCTGACAAAGATGATGATAAAACGTTCAGAAAAGAAAAGCTTATGCCAATAAAAAGAGGTGATTTGATGGAAATGAAGAGACGCAGGTATGGGAGGAAAGACAAAGAAGAACAACAAGAAAAGAAAGAAAGAAGGTAGAAATAATAAGGAGGAGGAGAGAGTAATTATGATCATGGAAAGAAGGATAATAATACAATAAAACTTAGAGCTGATGAAATATGGAAGTGGAAGAAGAGAAAGAATTTTGATGAGAATGATGAAGAAGAAGCTGCAGACCAGAAGATGTAAGCATCGGTATAACTTCAGATTCAGTAAATACAGTATACCTAACCTGTCTCAAACATTAACACAGACAGCTCAGAGCACAAAGGTAAACCTTTAAAAACAAACTATAACTGTGATCGTGTCCTTCTGCTCAATGTGATACATCGTTCCATTATGTGTACTTAGGACTTACCGAATTGGGCATGTTGGAAATAGGCACGATTACAGCCAAGCAGTTGACCAAGTTTTTCATGTGCTGCGGTTTGAAAAGTAGAGGGCCAGCTATCTCGCCAAACATCTGGAAGAAAATATTTTCGGCTTCAAGAAACGAATGTCTCAATGAATACTGTGGGACGATGCAAACAACAACAACAACAACAACAAAAAAAGACTTTCAGAGTGCAATATTGTCTTGATTCTATCTCCTTCCAAGTTCCTAAAAGTCATAGCATGCTTGCTTCTTAGAAGTAGTCAACAAAATGTGGAGCATCCAAATTCATCTTATAGTACTCGGTCTGTGCATTTTTCAGATGTCACTAACATGATGAACAATCAAGATGACCATCATCTATAACATTCCGTCATCTCCACTACAGCAATGCAATGTCACCATCGTCTTCGGCACTGTGAGCGGCCTAGTCTAGAACAGCGGCGGTGCAGTAGCTGCAGCACTATAACTCACCATATTTCAAAGCCACCGCTATCACAACACTCTTCAAAGCCACAATCCAAACATTAAATGCAAGAAAACCAACAGTATCACACACCACTACATCACGCACCGTCACCGCTACCAATGTCATCAGGAAAACACATTGGTATCTCAAAGCTCACCACACAAGCCTTGGCAAGATGGTCCGTCTCGTCCGCCTCGTTGGAGTGCAGGTGTTGGTCGGGGAGATAGAAGTCTCTGTAGAAGGTCTCCAAGAACGGCAGGACACACTCCAGAAAGTACAGCACGGTGCCATAGGTGGAGCTCTCGAAGTCTGGGGCACTGGAGGAACCACTGTAGAATAAAATGTTGGAGTTGATATGGAGTTGCTTACCAAGGTCACGCATACCTGTGGTGCTGGACCATCAGCCAATCACTGACTGGATATCCCATCGTTTTCCAACCAGCTCCACCGCCTTCAACCAATTAGCGTGTCGCGCTAGCATGCACTGTCAGCTATGACCATGACATGTACACAGCCTAATAGAGCAGAGATGTCCAACCGCTGGCAGAAAGACCGATATACGACCCACGAAATCTAAGACATGGCCTGTAACATTTATTACATTTTCTCTCCTCCCATCTTTTCTTAGTCATAAGCTATGAAATCCTCTATAGCAAACTGTTACGGAAAAGAAAGGTCTACGAGTACAAAAAAATCCCATTCGACTCAAAGAGCATTCCCAGTCTACAGGTTAAACTGATCAGTTATGGTACCTCTTCTCAGGGGCTGTCTTGAGATGGATGCCCAGTTTCTCCGGATCATCTCTGATACTGTCAGTCAGTCGGTTCATCTCGATGGACAAGGAGGACAGGTACTCCCACAGCTCACTTGATGGAGGACAAAACAATCGATTATTAAATAAGTTATAAAGAAATATACAGATCACGACATTCTGGAAAGCTAAAGAAACGAGAACTACAGTCGTCCGGAAACAAAGAGAGACAATTTAATGTTTATCAGAGTACAGGATGATTTGGCAGGGAGATGACTAGGGGCATAGAAATCATGGCGAAAAATTAAATAGTCACATTTGACTTGATTAAGCTACCTAGTATGAATTACAGTTCTCTTATTTTATTTTAATTACAACAGTATTAATTGTTGTTAGTATATCAACACAAGGCATAAACTAACAGAGAAAACACAAAAATGACTATCGCCGAAAGTAGCAGCTATTCATATATCTTCTGAAACTTTTTGAGCAGACAATGGACATTGTGATAGGGGATCCAAAAATACTTTGCACATTGTGTGTTTAGCTTAAAAACTACCACTGAGGAGCTGAAGATGGAAGAGGAGAAACGAAGACGAGATTCGAGAAAAAGAAGATGGAACACAGAAAGAGACATTGATGAGGAAGAGGCAAACATTGCGAACATACAGAAAGAGCCACAGAGCAAAGCCACCCTGACAGTTTTTTCAAAAAAAATCTATAAGCACAGCTGGAAAACAAAACAAAACTGCCCACATGTTTGAAAGACATGGATCATGCAACAGAGAGCACATATAATTGTCCCATGCCCAACCAAGCTTTAGACGGAGATGTCAACAAACATACACAAAACAATTAGAGTTGAGAGCAAACAACAAAACACAGACTGAGCGAAGCATGACTTCTTGCTAGACTGGAGATCAGACAAACGAAACTCATTCTCAAACAGAATCTAGACTACAGACATAATCTATCGCCTCTGCTTCAGCAAATCGCAGCACAGCTGTCGCTATAATTTGTTAATATATGTATTCTCGGTGAATTTGATTTCTTTGAAGCTAATTTGTTCACCACCTGTATACAAAAAAGCTCAGGGAGCAGATTCAGGATTAAGTAAATCATATGGTACACCCGGAGTTGCGTGTTATAGTTACAGTGCCTTTTACAGTAACAAGTTTCAAGTTTATTCATCTAGGCATAAGCCTAGTAACAAACCTGAGCCCGGAATATATGGATACACTATGTCAGCAATAAAAACCAAAAAATCAGGAGTCTTGAAGATTCAGACAAATCAACAACTTCTCTCCATCACGTAACATTTACATGGTAGCGTGTATTTTAAGGTCTAAAGCTCCATTATACTTTGCTGTTTAAAACTTCAGTACTTAGAGCTAACGAGTCCATTAAATTTTTGCACACTTAGCAGTTGTTATGATTCATGGACTAAGCTGACAGACAGATGTCTGGTTATGATTCAGACATGGCCAGCTGTTCTAATCGGGTTGGATCAGTCCGGTATTTTTCTCACCTATCCATCTTGACCTACAAAACAGGCAGCTGAGGCCAGA
The DNA here is from genome assembly GCA_033807755.1 of Ellobium chinense. Classification (NCBI taxonomy): domain Eukaryota; kingdom Metazoa; phylum Mollusca; class Gastropoda; order Ellobiida; family Ellobiidae; genus Ellobium; species Ellobium chinense. The sequence continues at coordinate 1,063,437 of JAWQUT010000158.1, forward strand.
TTGATAGAACTTGTCCAGCTTGATGGGTAAAACGACTAGGAAACTGGAATTGGGATCACAATGTTACAGATTCAGCTCTTTCCATAGTCACATTTTTCATTCTTGATGAGAGTCTTTCCTCAGTTCAGTTCCCTATACGAGTATGGTGGTTATATTTGGCTAGAAATCAGAAATTGCAAATGCACCTCAGACTGCTCCTTAAATGCTGACAAAATTGCTGGGTATCCAATGATAGTGTGGAGTTGCAAAAACAGGCATAGCTTGGAACTATTCTTTTACTACTGCTTATTACCCTCGCGTTTCATTGTTATACTTATATATGGTTGGCCGCGCGCAGTTAGCATAATGCATTCGCCTTACAGAGTAACAATATTAAAGACGTCAGCAAAACATCATGAAAGCATACTCAATTAGGGCAGTTCAACACAACAGGACGCAGCCGTGACACTTTAAATTAAATGTTAAGCAAAGCAGACTGATTCCAACAGCAACAGTCTTATTTTAGATGCACGCGCAGCGTCAGTATGCGGACCAGACAAGACATTAAAAGAGAGAGAAGGAAACAATAATGCCACTCATAAAAATTTTTTTTTTTGTTGAACCGCCCTTTTGTTTTCTCGTTCGCGCGTCTTTGCTGATTTTCGCTCGCATAACCTAGGACTGCGCTGGCTCGAAGTTCATGACTACTGCTGACTGTCTCAGCATGCAACTAGACTACAAAGGCATTTCCAACTGACTATCAAGGCTCCACTCCGAAGTGGCGGTGCTCTTATAGCAAACCAAACCGAAACCGGTCTCACAATTATGCGCAGCTCAAAATAAAGGCACTGCGCATACTTTCTTGTTTTGACTTGGTTTGCTATAATATGAGCACTTGAATACGGAGTGAACCAGGGATTACCCGTGGTATACGTCATGTTGAGGTCTCTCAAACTGCATTCTGCTGTGAAAGTTTTGAGTGATGCAAGAAAAAATAGAAACTTAGAAACTTGAAAGGGTGTAGTAAAGTGATTCATTCAGACAAGGGGTTTTCAACCTTAAGCATGCGAGACCACAATTAATCAAAATTAAAAGAAATCTTTTAGTTTGGATTTTGGATCTCTTATGAGTCGTTATGACAGAGGTAACCAATAGCCATTCGCATGTGGTATTTCTTGGTGTTACGATGATATTGCACGTTAAAAATTAGACTCAAATGTGAAATTCACGTCTAAATTCACATCCAAAACATTCGCCAATGTTAACTCTATGGTGAGTATTTCAAACCTTTTGATAAAACAATATTTTCTTCTCTCGTAACATTTTTTGACGTCCGGATGAAAAGTTGAAAACCCCTGATATCAAGATGAAAAGAAATGGAAACACAGAGTGAGTTTTGTGGCTATGCCTTCAAAGAAATTCTAAATGGTGATATGGACTAGAAAGAAACATAATTCAAGAGTCGAGATAGAGGTGCATTATGTTTAACAAAAACAGAACACTCACACGAGACCATGATTATACATTACTACAGACATACAGGCTCTAACGTACATAGTGGTATTGCTATATATATAATTTGGTACTTTAGTTAGTGCTCCTACCCGTAATCTTCAGTTTAGGACAAAAGTTCGAGTTTAGGATACCAACCCGTACTGCTCACGGGAAAGAGTGCATCAAAGGATTATTATTTGAAAATGATTAATTGTTTGTGTATCCATAATTTGCGGTGAGTTGGCGGGGGTGCTGTACTCTTAGATGCGCTCCTTATTATTGGAGAATATAAAAATGAACGTTTCTGCTTTGCCCACTAATCTACTTTAGTAGGTCGAGGGAATGCGTGCATGTAACGCCCGTAGTAAACAATCTATACCGAGACCATATTATACAGCTCTGAAATCTGAATGGTCAATGTCAAGTCGCCTGGCTTCCATAGTTTGTGTTCCAGAGAAGGTATATATTTTTTAAGAATTAATTTTTTTTTGTAAAGAAAGACTAAAGTCAATGTAACCGTCAGTAATAAAATTGTTTTAAATTTGCTGACACAAAAGTTGCTCCCCATGATCAAAGTTCACGGTCGGAGGTGGCGCCACACTTTGCAATCTTTGGTTAGTGTTCAGGCATGACAGTCCCATTGAAATAATGGGTGCAGTTGCTTTTATGTTTGACTGACGTCACACTTAAACGAGGGAGAATCCATTGCAGTCTGCATACACTAAAGTGGTAGATCATGACAGGCAAGAAATGAAACTATGTTAGAACAATGAACGGAGGGAGAGCTGACATGATTGACAATGGACGGAGGAAGAGCTGACATGATTGACAAAGACGATCAGGTTTACTAAACGAGTGAACACCTGTAAGGATGGTAAAAGTATACCACAGAAAACTATAACAAGATACCCATATATAGACAATGCAAGTCAAACCACCATTTTTTTTTTCGGGGGAGGGGGATGGGTGGGTAAGATACCCTTTTTCACCTTTGACCAGTGACAATGTATTTTCTTTTCTGACATAATATTTGTGCAAAGCAAAATTCGATAGTTGGCTCCCATGTCCGTCTTGTGTTATAAAAATTAATCGTCTACAACAGCTGGGGCATTCAAGGAATGGTATTTTATGCCCTATGCATTCTTAAATGATTCAGAGAAAACTCTTGACGTACAGAAGGAATTATGATTACTCAGATGTCACGTTATTTTTGACAATTTATGACTAGATTCCAAAATGTCAGCCATGTGAATGAATTGCAAGGTTGTCACAATGTCACAAGGGTGTCACCAGCAAGACAGCACAATGTAAATCTACCACGACAAAAGGAACGTAACATTTTAAGCTCTTAGCCCCCCCCCCCCCCCCNNNCCCCCAAAATAAGTATTTGTGATTTAAAGTTGCTTGCACCATTTCTGCAACTATTTACTATTTTGAGTCATCTTATGCTTCATATAGGTGGATCTACCCTCATACCACACACGTCATAACTTTTCCCTTAACAATTGATTAGAAAAAAAAGGAGTTTGAAGGAGTCTCTTTGTAGGTCTGGTGGAATTGCCCAGAAAATTAAACACCTGTCTTCAAGAAATGTTGATGAAAGTGGAGCATACGAATAGAAATCTAAAGCATCAAATTTCCAGGAATGGATGATCAACTGTTGGAGGAGATCATACTGCAGCACAGCAACACACTGGTGACGATTCAGAGCGTCAGAAAATTGAAGAAAGCCTACTTAGAGGAGGTTTAGAAATCCCAATGTGTTTGGAAATAGATGACGCAGCCAGACAGTTGTTTGGATGACTGATTGATTGATTGATTAGTTGGTTAGTTCAGGTATGATTGATTCAAACTAAATTTTTCTGTTTCCTGTTTTCTGTGTCACATGTTTCTAATTAATCTGAGTCTTTGCTTGAGGTTCGTTGGTTGATTATTTGGTAGTGTTTATAGTCCCATAATTTTTCTCTGCGCACGTCGGATATTTCCAGAAACCCAGTAATGAATTTTGTTAGACGAAAAAAAACCAGGGAATGTTACATGCAAACTTTTCGACGAAGACTCTTGATTGTTTTGTTCTTTCAAGTGAAGAATATAAAAAGCTGCATATGTTTATATCTTGAATTAGAAACTGAAGGGAAATATTTCATAACCTGGATTTTTTGGGATGTGCTTGCACGGAGATGGGGGAGACGAAGGGGACAAGAGGGAAGTGGGTGGCTGAAACATAGCCCATCAACATAAAACGAAACACTTAATATGTTTCTGATGGAGAGGTCGAACGGTGAACATGGAGATGGATAGACGAAAAATGAATGATCGATCAAGGCACATGAAAGAAGAGCGTTCAAAAAGAGCAAGCTTCGAGGTCTGAAGAAGGATGAACATTCGACAGGAATAACTTCAAGATTTATGTAATGCAAGCTCAGTGCTTATCAACACAGAATGCCACACTCAATATGTACCTGATGAGAATGAACGGGCGGAGAGCACGATAGGCAATAGCAAAGTTTAAATATTAAAACAACTGCATCCAGGAGATACCGTTTGGAGTTCTGAAGACGTTTAGATTGACACATAAAGATCTGATGCCCACCACAGAAAACGATTGAATATATACACATTTGAGGAGAGGAGGGCTGAGGTAAATGGAGATGCACAAAAAGATAATCCATTACGATCATCCGAGAGCCAATTACGAAGTGTTAGTAAAATCAAAATAGACATGGGGCTTGAAAGGACATTTAAGACAGCCATGACACATCATGGAGATTCTTATCTTACCCCATGTGCTCTAAAATAAGCTGTACTATGTATTCTCTGGCTATATCGCCCCACCTAGTTAAAAATGATCAGAAGATTAGAGTGGCCATAGTGACTGTATGAATGACTTAAGAATACAGATTTCCAATTGAATGATAGGAGGTCATTATCCTAATAGGTTCTCCGGAGAAGGTATACAGTTTGAGCTTTGGGCAGATTATGCAGAACAGACCCTAAAATTGTGAACGAGACTGCAGATAAGTTTTTATGCCTTCCTGACTTTGTAAACCAAACCTGAAGTTTGGGTCAGCAACTTCGGTTTGGGTGTGGCCTTCAGTGAGGCATACTTGTTAAAGAAGTCAGTAAGTCTGGCTTGTTTACGCCTTTCGATATAATCGTTTCCTAACTCGAAAACAAAAATAAAAGTCCTAAAGTCCTGCTATATTTTAAAAGCATTCTTGTAAGCTCCTTGAATGCTGTGAAGTTTTAAAGAAGACTCAATGATTTTAGAACTACATGTTAGTGAACATAGAGGAAATAACTGACTGGCTCAAAGAAGCAAATCAGATTTGGCTTTTCAATCCTGATATAGACAGTGTAAAAAGACAGAGAGCAACGGATTGTTTGAGGCGGTTGAAGTGATAGTCTTTTTCTTTGTTGAAGGGGTCAGTAAGATTTCAAAATATCGTTGGAAGTTAGTGCCTATGCATGTCTGCCTTTGACCGCCGTTCTCAGTGGGTCGATAGCTTCGAACAGCAGCATATCGCAGTACAACAAAGCTTAACGTACTTCAGGTGTGGTAAATGTGCTTGTCTCGCCCTCACTGAGAACTCTGAGTGCTTGTGGATGTCCTTGATAGACTGCATAATTCTCAGGATTGAGACGAACATACCAATACATGTCGACAGAAACAGTAGATGTTTCCTTATTTATATAGGCATTTTTCTAATTATGTACGTTTCATCACGTTGGAAATGGCCACAGCGGACTATAACAAACATTGACTTGAATTGTTTCCGCAAATTTGCACTGAGTGTCATGGTCTAGTGTACATGCTTCTTCAAATAACGCAAAATGCTTGTGACAGTGCAAACTGCAGATCTAAGTACACAGTGAATTGGTGAGAGCGTTTAAGCGTTTTTCAAGTGTCGCTATTTAATGTAGAAAGACGTGAGAGACTTTCTTTGGCCATGCTCAGAGACACCAAGCTCAGATAATCTAAGCATTTAAAAAATAAGATTCAGAGACATAAGTTTTGCCCTGGGAGCAAGTATATGAACAATAACTGTGAGTATTTTGAAAGCATCAGCGTTATTTCACAGTAGCCATGCTTCAGCTTGCATAGTGTAGAGAAGCTTGCAGCTGCAGAGTAGTTTTAGAATTGACACGGAGGTGAGGCAAAGCGTATTTCATCGTACAGCTTGTTTCATTCAGTGTAAATCATGCTCTTGTGATATATCCTAACAGTTCCACGGCAATATCGAAGAACTCTTCCACTTAGTGTTTGGTTTAGGGCTCGGAGGATTAGATTTTCAATTTTTCATCCCTTTGAAGCATTTCCAGACATACAGGATAGCTTACGGCGTATTACTTCCCCACTACAAAATCAAAGCCAAAATAGTCACTTCAAATACGGGGAGAAATCAATCGGCTTGATTTTTTCAAAGCGAATCGCAAAACATGATATCTGTTTTAAACTCTGTAAACTCTGTTCATCAATACGATACAATAAAAAGATCGTGTTAGGGAAGAAATAGCATTCGTGGGACAGTGGCTAGACATTATCATTATCTAGCAACGCTCTCATATTATGCCTGATGCCATTCCCCAATCCTGTTCTTAACCCTAAACCAAGCACTAGGAGAAAGAATTCTAGGATATTGCCAATTCCATTAAATCAGTCGAGTTACATAAAAGATTTGAATCATTCTAGTTAAAAATCATGCTATGCTGGCAAAAATTTTCATTCAGTTCATTCCAAAGGCGTTTCATTCAAAGACATATTATGTTGATGTAATCGGAAATATATGAAACAATCTAAAGTGACTCACAAAGTCCTTATATTTTTAATCAGTTCCAGAGATAAGATATTGGAGATGAGAAATAATGTGAGATCAAAGAGCGACATATCTTATGGATGCAGTGCGGTCTATGAGTATTTGTCGTGATCAAGGGAAAGAGATAATTTTAAAACAAATGATAGCATTAGTAATAAGACAAATATTAGGTATTACATATGAATACAAACTGATACAAAGAAATGAAATAATATCAGCGTAGGGTAAGTACAGTCCTGGTTTTTTTTTCACACCTGGTATCAAACTGAAGTAGACTATGCTTTAAGAAAAATGATGAAGCTTTACAAAATTGCCCATGGCCTGGGCCCTAAGGGGCACTGCATTTCTTGTTAACGTTACCACGAATTCAAATGTTTACAGTCAAAATATCAAGCAAAAAGCTTGAATTTTGGTTTCTTTTGTTTCTTTCATACAAAACTGACATATTTCCAAGAGCTTAATGCAAGTAATTAGAAGTAGCATAAGGATGAAGGATTGGATTTTCAAATTTTTGAAGAGTTTTTATATACTGATGGTTGGCTTACAGCATATTACTCTCTCAAAACAAAGTTCAACGCCAAAACTCTCATTACATATTGGGGGTGGGGCGGGGTGGGGAGTGGGAACAATCAATCAACCTCATTTCTTCAAACAAATCCTAAAATCATGAAGAATATACAGAAACATGATTTCTCTTATAAAATCTATTCACCAGTACGATACAATATAAGAGGTCGTGTTAAGCCTAGACCTCAAAGAAAACGATAAACTTGGACTGGTCATACCAAAAGCAATAACAAGGTAATTTGAATAACATGACTGTATTTTGTATTGGATTTGGTAGGACAAGTCATACATATCTACTTATAGCAAAAAGTTAAATATGGAAGACAAAATCAGGGGAGAGTCCTACTAAGGTAACAAAGAAGATAAAATTCAAAACCAGTGGATTAACAAATAAGAAAAATTTCAAAACTATTGGATTAACCAAAAAAAGAAAACAAAATCTCTCAGCAGGTACTTACGTGTCATGGGGGATCTCGCTGGTCTGCATGTCCACGACATTGCCCGTGCTCTTCATGTAGACGTGATGAAGGCAGCGAAGGAAAGGCTTTTTCAGCACATTGTCGATGGCAGGGTTGTTCAGAACGTTCAGCAGTTCTTCCATAGGCAGAATGGTCTGACACAAGGACTCGATGAACAGATTTTCACCCTGAGGCAAAGAATGGAAGACCGCTGTTTGAAAAGTGACGAACTAAGCAGGCATGCTAAAATTACAAAACAGAACAAAGACAAACAAATTTGGTTTTATGATTAACGAGAAGACAGAATAGAAAGCTTTCAATTTCAAATTTAAATCTCTTACTGACCATTATGGCAAAGGTAGGCATGGGCATGTAACATTTCCTGGTGGCATAATCATTGGGCAGCTTATGATCTGGACGGGGAAGTTATATCTGATTCCAGTAGGTAACGCGCAATATGATCACTTAGCAATGTCATAAACCATCTCGGTTTTAAGAAAATAAAAGCTCTCTAATATCCTCACCGATACGCTCATCACCGACTACTTACTTTGCTCGACTTACTATTTCAACATCCCAAGATCCCAAGAAGCAATTGTATGTTGGGGGAAAGGAGAAAGGAAAGACGTGGGATGGATAACACCTTGATCAAAATTTCTTTGTGACTTCCTGTCAGTTATTTGAGAGCTTGCACAGTGCGATGGGATCTCTTATCATCGTAAGAATTTACATTAGGGCAGTGCTGAAAGCATGCTTAGTAGCGTTCAACATGCAGAGTTAATGCAAATTTCATGAAGGAAAGAGATCCCATTGTTAATGCTTAAGCTCTCAGCTTTCGAATTCATCCCATCTCTCTTCAACTGCAAATGAAAGTTGGTTCATTTTCTGAGTTTCCAAACATGGTGGCATAAAATTCAGCTTGAGGTAAAGACTAAAATAAAAAAATCCATGCAGTGTCGGCATTGGTGACCAAAATTTTGCATTTATGAGATAACAGCCATATTTTACGATAGAATCAATCCGTTACACATTAGTCTATGCGTATTAAGAGAAAAGACTTCTCGAAAGTCTTTATTAACAGCTGATGAAACGTATGTTTAAAATGGGCATACTGCATTTGTCTATCTTAAATGGACAAAACTCCACACAATTATGTGCATTTAAGTTTGAAAATACAATCTTGCATTTTGCGAACAACCTATTCTTATTTCACAGAACTTTCTTTGTTCATCATTTATCATGCATAGTTTACGACTACCAACGAAAAAAAGCATACAAGAACCTAATACAAGTTTACAAGTTTTACAAGTTTTACAATAACACTTACCTCAGCACAGGCAGCCAAAAGGTCAAGGAGACTGATGTAGTAGCGCAGTCTTGACATCTTGTCTGATTGCATTAATATGGCCTCTCTGAAATACGCATATACGACTCAAAAGAAATTCTAGATGTGTTTTTCACAAGACTGCATACCAGCGCAAAATCAATTTATGTTCATAGAACCTTCTTGCAGTCTTCTGAAGAAGCACTTCAGCCACTATACCATGTAGAAAAGGCCTGGATTTTCCCGGCTGTAAGCCGAATAATGTACAGCTATTCACTCACAATAATGTTAGAGCACAAAAACATTTTAGAAAAGAAAGCAGACAAGTAATCAATTGGTCGTTTGTGATTCAAAGTACCATTAACGTGACGAGTGAGTAGAAACAATCAGAAATCATCTTGCCAAAACAGCAGATAGCACAGCAGAAAGACGACGTGCATTTTTCTGAAGAGTTATGACACACTTTGTTATAATTACAGAAACTATTCTGCAGATTGCAGTGGATGTATGCAGTGAGCCGGTCCGAGTGATGTATTCCTTAATGATGTGCCAAGAAAGGGATAACTGCGAATGAAGCTAAAAGTGCGTATGTTTAATATCTAGTTGTTATGTATGTGACTTCTCTACGAAGATCTTTGTTATTATGTGTATCGTGTGCTGTCCGGTTCCCGATGTATATATTCTGTTTCGCCCACATACTACAGTTGTGGTATGAGTTTCAGTTAAATAAACGTATTAAACTTGTTTATTAAAGCAATGACACGCCCTCTGTTGAAAACCAGCGCTCACCTTTCCTCTCTTGGGAGATCGAGCACAAAGGCAACTTTCTTGTAGTTCTGCATGATGTACTTCATCACGTACGCTTGATTTCTCTTCAGAGTCAAGTCTGTACCGGCCACCTTGACAATCATGGAAAGTAGGTCAAGGAACTCGGGTCCTTTGTCCTGCAGGTCAGCTGCCCTATTGACGATCTTCTGGATCTGTCTCGGGTTGATCTTGAGGCAGGTGTTTTGATTGCCATAGAAAACCTGAAATCGAAGACACCATAACGTGAGAGTCAATGTACATATCGTTGAACGATTCTGCAGGTGTTAGTGACAGAGAATCTGACGTTAAAACTCCATAATGTGTGGGTCAATGAACATTTCCTTGAATGATTCTGCAGATACTAGTGTCAGATCGATCATGACATTTTTTTCAAACATAAAGCTGGACTTCATGACACAAATCTCAAAGACTGGCCCTCTCGTTGTAGTGCTCTCTACCTTAGTCCTTATTTTCTATGCAAAAGTGTCTCATGTACTCAGGAATATCTCACAGGCTAGAATTTATGAATTGATCCTTTGGAACGCAAGTCTTGATTTTATTTATTGTCTCACAAAATCACTGTTTGTACATTCTGATTCATTGATGAATTGACAATATTTATACCCATCATCGTCACTTTTGGATTCACCAACAACACCATCACACTCTATACCTACTGGAACTGCGTAGACTAGTAACTGATGGTCCATTTTATCAAGACCTAGTCCTGTATAACAATCCCCTCGTCCATTTTTTGTCATCTTCAAAAAGGCATGTTCGTCCAACGAGTCATCATAATGCAGCATCAGTATGATTCAAGTATCAACAGAACGACAACATGCATCTGCGAATCATCGTCAATACAAACTAGACCAGCCTAAGTAACATCCTCAACATTGCTCAGAAAAATAAACGCAGCGAGAGTCGAAAATGCAGCGAAGTCTTATAATCAAGTCATCGTAGATATTCCTAAAGGGGCCAAAGACCAACCTCTCTCAAGGCCACAGCAAGGTCATTCTCCACCACTCGCACGTCCAGCAGAATGTCCAATCTCTCAAATATGTGCATCTGAACTGTTTCGTTCTCTCTAGCCAACAGCTTCAGCAGATACAGAGTCTTCCGGAACACAGAGGTCATGCCACCATATTGTTCCTGGACAAATAAGTCAAGCAGAAAAACAATAAAAATTCAACGTTCCAAAAGGATAACGTTATCGCAAACATCTTACACCTAGATGTATAGATGTTGGATCATCTTCTCGTTTTCTGGTCTCGGAAAGTCTAAATCTAGAACGCATATTCTGGATTGCCTCTTCTTGCTAATGGGTACTTAGGCACAAGTGTGCACGGCCATAATGATATCATCTGTTTCTTGATCATTCACCCAAGGCCTGTAATGTTTTGCCAGTACAAGTTACTTGATCATCCACTCAGGACCAGTAGTGTGTAGTCACTGTAACAGCCATACTTAGTGATCTGATGAAATGTCTGCATCGTAGCTGATAAATAAATAGATCTATTCGTCATTGTTTTTGTGTGTATGTTCTGAAGAAGATTGACTATAACTGAAAATTCTGTTTAAATTCCTTTATACTTTAACGTCTTGTTTCAAATATATTTACCACTGTTTCAAGCGTGTATAATACAGAAAGTTTAATGATCTTCTAAAAATTATTAGTTCGACATTATTGGACTAAATAAACATTGAAACTCTTCTTTCTTATGTTCTCTTTGGCTTAAACTCACAAACAGCTTGATGTCCACTTCTTGCACCAGGATGTCAAAGAGGATGATGAGGATACCTGAAAAAGTATGGCAAGAGACATACTAAGATGGTGACTAAGCTCTGTGGAAGGAAAGACAGTCTGCGTCATTACGTTGACCGTTTGGAGAAACAGAATAATGTATTTCTTGCTACATCACAAACCTGTACTACCAAAAAACCTATAAGGTTTATGAGTGGCACAATGTTTTGGGACGCCGATGTATTTGTGCAGTCTTGACATCTTGTCTGACTGCATTAGCTTGCCTTCTCTGAAATACGCATGTAAAGTTTAAAAAGATATTCAAGTGTTTTTTAAAAGACTGTATACCAGCGAAAAATTGATTTATATTCATAGACCTTTCTTGCAGCCTTCTGTAGACTATACAGAATGTATACATACCACTTTATATTTGGACATGGTAGGTAATTGTAATGGGGCTAATCTCCTCGTTCCAGTCTTCTGAGTTTGAACGACCTATAGGGTCGATCTTCAATCATTATACTGTTAGGTGACTGGCACTAGACTAGTCTTCGGTCATCTGACGAATCTTCATCTGTTGGTTGTCACTTGAGCTGCTGTAATACGCTGCAAAGTGTAAGGCTTCTCTGGTTCGATTCGCATGTCCTTAGATCTGACCGCTCGAAAAGCCTTGAGCTCTTGTCTTACATTCGACACAACAGGGTTCAAATAATAGTGTCTACAGCTTGCTAGAAGTTTGTTTTGGCCAAATCTACAACTTCTATACATACTTCGATTTGGCCCTACAAACTGTGACACAAAGGTAGATGAATAATTCCGTCTGTCTGTCGTGGCTTACCATTGCTGATGAGGATGTTCTGGTTCATGGGATGTGGTTCATCAGGTGTCATAGGCAAGTGGCAGAACCTGCACGATTAGGACAGATGAGATGCTGTTAAGAGTCACATCTTGACCTACTGACAACATGTCGTGATGATCTCGTCATCATCTCCATCGCAGTAGGCAGTGCTGCTAATATCATTACTATCGCCACCATCACCATGCTAACATCATTACAATAACTGTGGTAATTTATAAATAAAGCTTCGTTAAAATCAACCAATAGAATATTAGACATGGCGTCGTCGTTATTAGATTTCTCAGTACAGTTAAATAAATGTAAAAAAAGCTGACGTACAAGAAAAGGATGAGTACTAAAAATCTCGGATAGTACAGGATCCTATGGATGCTTAAAGTAATTCAGATTACAATGACGCTTATATATAAAAGTTCTTCGAATTCCACTAAATCGGAAATATTAAAAAAACCACCTAAATATAAACTTTATGGCATATTTTCGAAGCGTTCTTCATCAGGCAATAAGTGTAAATCAAAATGTCTAGTTTCTCTTCCAGAACTCCTTCATACGACAGTCTGTCTCAACTTACTCAGCCAGGTCATCCAGGATGCTGCCCATTAGCTTAACCTGTTCATTGTCCAGCTTGGCTCTGGCCAGTCTCCTCAACATGGGCATGTTCTTGAGGACTTCTCTGTGCACGCGTGAAGAGTCTTGAGTCAGCAGGACCTTTAAAACAAACAAGCAAAAGCAATAGTCTGTGAGTAAACCTGAATGTCCAGTTTAGTTAAGAAAATAACTGAGACAGAGTGAATGTAGTGGAAGGCAATAAACTTTGTCATAAATTAGTTCTTGTGTGTGCCATGTAGATGTTGCATTATAGTGTTAGATAGAATGGAGTGATTAACTGATTGATGAGTGAAATGGCTAAATGATCAATGCACTGCTGTGCTGATTAATTGATCTATTGATTGATAAATTTTTGTTTGATGTTTAATTAGTACGATCATCTGTCGTTATGTATGTCCAAACTCTGCTTTGTGGTTTGAGCTTTCCCCCAGTAAACCTTGTTGAAACCTTACCACCTTTATGACACAACACTTGTCTTTACTGGATCACATATAGGGAATTTTCACTACACATCTCTACCTCCTTCCACCTTTCAGAGTCATTTGGAGACGAATCCCGAATGAGATTCACACCTGATGCTCCGGTCTCGGTGGACATTATGATTAGGGACACATCTCGACTTATGCACCTGCCTAAATGGGCATTAAGGTTAAGAACAGGATTAGGGATAGGGTTGTATTAGTAGGTATGAGTTTCGGCAAGGGGTGTGAGTCTCATTTGGAATTCCATCTGTTACTTGTTCTCAATGCCATTTCCACCTTGCTTTCGTAAAATCCTAGCAACTCAACTCGCTTTTGTTTGCTTTGAGAAATGTCTGAAGTTTTACCTTTCTTAAACACTGTCACTGATGTGGGATGCAAGACTTTGTTAAAATATATCTGTAAACTTAAGGCCTGATAAGACATNAGTGAATGTAGTGGAAGGCAATAAACTTTGTCATACATTAGTTCTTGTGTGTGCCCTGTAGATGTTGTATTATAGTGTTAGATAAAATGGATGGATTAACTGATTGATGAGTGAAATGGCTAATTGATCGATTGACTGCTGTGCTGATTGATTGGTTGATTTCATGATTTATTGATTGATATATTTTTGTTTGATGTTTAATTAGTACGGTCATCTGTCGTTATGTATGGCCAAACTCCGCTTTGTGGTTTGGGTTTTCCCCCAGTAAACCTTGTTCAGACCTTACCACCTTCATGACACAAGACTTGTCTTTGCTGGATAGGGAATTTTCACTATACATCTCTACCTCCTTCCACCTTTCAGAGTCATTTGGAGGGGAATCCCGAATGAGATTCACATCTGATGCTCTGGTCTTGGTGGACATTATACTTAGGGACACGTCTCGACTTATGCTCCTGCCTATATGGGCATTAGGGTTAAGGACAGGACTAGGGATAGGATTGTATTAGTAGGTATGAGTTTCGGCAAGAGGTGTGAGTCTCATCTGGAATTCCTTCTGTTACTTGTTCTCAATACCATTTCCACCTTGCTTTCGTAAAATCCTAGCAACTCGAATCGCTTTTGTTTGTTTTCAGAAATGCCTAAAGTTTTACCTTTCTTAAACACTGTCACTGATGTGGGATGCAAGACTTTGTTAAAATATATATTATGTAAACTTAAGGCCTGATAAGACATGTGGGGGGGGGGGTTAGCCCCTGAAGGGTGTTTATATCAAAAAGATTATGTTGTGACTCACCTGGGCCTTGAAGGAGAGGTTGAACATGTTTGTCTTGGACGAATACACTTTGTTCAGAATGTTGAGAGACTTGGTGATGAGCTTGTTGTATTGGTACTTGGTCAGATCCTGAAGAGATCATAAATTACAAATATGTAAATGTACCAGGGCACCGGCGAGAGTGGTCAATGATAAACATTATGAAAGGAGATAAAAGGGATAAGACACTGAGTTTTGGAATGGGTCTCAGATTCATACTTTTCCTGTCCACAGAGGTGAAAAAAAGAACGAAGAAAGAAGTACAGACGTGGACTAAACTGGTCCATTCACTGACTCAACTCCTCCTTTGTTACAGGTCGTAATACAATAAATTATCTTTTAAAATATTGTACATCTCCATCTGTTGGAAAGCTCTGCGTCAGGGTGCGAGAAAAATGTTTATGAAAAGAAAAAGAAAGGGAGGAAAAACAGTGAGAATGGCTGACGGTGAGAGAGAGAAAGAAAACGAGAGAGCCACAGAGAAAGAGAGAAAGAGAGAGAGAAAGAGAGAGAGAGAGAGAGAGAGAGAGAGAGAGAGAGAGAGAGAGAGACAGAGACGGAGATAGAGAGAGAGGGAGAGGAGGAAAGGAGAAGGAAGGGAAGGGAAGAAGAGAGGTCAGACGAAAACTCCTCTGACAGAAATTTTCCCAAAAGCAAAAGCTCTCGCAATGAATGCTTCGGGCTAAAACTCACATGGAATCAGTCCATCAAACAGAAACACTGACAAAGGATTCCCCATTTCCCAGAATTACTGATATGTATCATACACACTGTAATAAAAGGCATTCCGCGGACTCTTAATCCGCCTCTGATTAGACTGCGGGAAGACCTACCTGGAGCACCTTGGTGAGCAGATCAATGTCGAATATTGCAGAGGCGTTGAACATGTCTCTCAGCTCCTTGTTCACTTGTCGCTGTCTTCTCAGGGACTTCCTGCGTCAGAACAGGAATGGTAAACCAAAATAGTGACAATGTGAGATATATTATGGAATAAAAGATCACACAGTCAACTCCGCTTAATCGTAACTCGTCTGGAACAAGGATGGGAGAGGGGAAGGCGCGGGGCGAAGGCAGGAAGGTGAGAACACCGCCATGACTTGATAGAATACTTACTGTGCAATCTGACATGGCTATTTTGTGACAGAACTAAATACGTAGAGATTTCTGGCACCTAATGATAGGCCAAATCACTGTGTACAATCTTATTCGTTCGCATTAATATGAATCCAGCTTTTTTTGGGCCCTGCCAGCCAATGCTAGGATGTAGAAATATGTAAAAAGACCTGTGAATTAGATAAAGCATCCTGTACAAAAGTTTGAGGCACAATTTGAAGCATATAAATGTAAACATAAAGTTTGTCAGACCTATGTACTGGTAGTTGTCAAAACAGCCTAACAAAAATGAGAACCATCAGAGAGAGACATGGCCGTCTTTCAAAGCGATGTGTGAAAAAAAAAATGGGCGTTGAACCCCTTTTAAAAGATTGGGCAATGGAAGTAGTTTAACCTCTATGGACAAAAAAAACCCAACAAAACAAGAACTCTAAATCACAGAATAATTTGTAGAAAAACACACATTACATTTATAAGGCCCAAGGACGACAAAACAATAGTTGCCAATAATCTACAGTAAAGACTATAATAGGGTTGTATACAAAACAACTCACTTGGTCTGGTCATGCGGGTTGAAAGTGTCGTACAGCAAGGGAGACAACACACTGGGAGGTTTCCGGAGGGCCACAGACTGCTCGGCTATCTTGAACTTTCCAACGAAGCTCTGGAGATTTATAATGAGACAGAATCTTTATTTAAAAGGCGAGAAAACCTTCCGTGGCAGTTCTGGATGATGAAGCCTACCGTAAAAACAGTATTCCTAGATTAAGAAAATGACCATTGTCCCTATTTAATTATACTTCCACTATTCACCTAACACATGTGTACCTCAGTTATACAGGGACCATTTTTTTTTTTTGCCTTATGCCCTAAATGGTAACCACGCTACACATTGAATGGTACGGGTGCAAAGGCAATTGGACATGGAAAATGCAAACACAATATGTACAACAGTAATGACTACATTGGGAAATTGCTCTCTTACCTGCAAGCGTGAATTCCTCTGGTAAGTGAGCAGAAGATCAAGAACCTCCAAAGCCCTGTGGAAGAAATAAAATGAAATTGTTGCTTGTGCATTTTTTTTTTTTTGAAAAAAAAGGGGGAGAGGGAAGAGAGGTTTGCTTGTTTTTCATTTATAAAACTAGATGCTTTCACACAGTGTACTTAATATATATTTTTAACTTTGTTTCACCTTTATGAAGTCAAGCTGCAGCTGTGGATGACTGAAAGCTACCTCTATCACTGTCTCATGACGAACGTAATAAAAAAATTTCAATTTCAAACATAACCCTCCCACTCCTCCCTCCCCCACCCCCGCCTTCCGCAACCATAAAAAAATCGTCACTCTCTTCATGTAGAAAAAGTATCACCACAGTTACCCTTAACAACAACAACAACAACAACAACAACAACAACAACAACAACAGCAACAACAACAACAACAACATTTTTTTCTTTTTCGGCATGCAGTTGTTGCCCATGCTAGACGTTTAGCCCAGTCAGGGTCGCTTGCAGGACGTACGCTAGATATCCGAATAGGTCCCGCACATACAACAACAAAAATCATTACTCACTGATATTTTGCATTGACGATAGCTGACGTTTCGGCTGATTTCTCATAGCGGTCAGCGTGCTGGAACTGCAGAACCTGCTTCATGGCATCTTTAGAGTAACCTGGGATGGAGATCAGATATCGAAATCAGTTGTGGAACATGTGAGACTTAGTTATTAAGAAAGGGCTTAGACTGGCGATTAAGACTTAGATTAAGGCATGATGGGTGGGTGAGTGGGTAAACAGGTAGGTAAGAAGGTAGGTAGGTAGGTAGGTAGGTAGTTAGTTAGTTAAAAAGGGAGGTAAGTAGGTCGGTAGGTAGGTAGCTAGGTGGGAAAGTAGGTTAGTAGTAGGTAGGTATATTTGTGTGTAGGTAGGTGGGTAGATGTAGGTTGGTACTCCTCTGAAAATTTCCCTTCTATTAATGTTTTAAAGGAAACGGCACTCTAGGTCCTATATGCCATAATCAGTCAAAGTCAATGACCTCATGAAACACACTACAAGCAGATGCTCTCGTACCTTTGTCTTTGTCCTTTGGGAAGGGGAAGTCATGCCGCCCGTCCAGCAGGCTCAACATGGGAGGCAACAGCTGCTGGACATCCTCGTGGTCCAGGTAGTAGCCGAACTTGACCAGGTGGTAGAGGAGACGCAGGACCTGTATGGGCAGCGGAAGAATATCAATGGTCCATGCTGATGAGGCATGATAAGAACTAAATAATGGGGAAGAATGAGTGTAAATGAGAACGAAGTTATTATAATTGTTTAGAATTTTAATACAACTATTAAGAAGAATTCAGTTCAACTCACAGTACTTTATACGAGAAGAACTATTGCATTTTCGCACAAATGCGTTTCTTCAGGGCAAAAGTTAAGAACGAAGACCGAAACATAAAAAAATGCAGCAACGAGGAACAGTTTGATCCTGGGGATAAAAAAAAAACAACAGAAAACAATGACGTGATTTGTTCAACCTCATGTATCCGTCGGGTCTCCTTTAAGTGAGATAACCAGAGCGGCATCTGGTCTCAGACTGACCTAGGCTTTTACCATTCCTTTCACAGGGCACAGTTCGGCATTCAAACAGGTGAATAACTCTGTTCTATAAATCCATTGCGTAACTTGAAACTTTGATCCTTCATTTGCTCGCTATCTGATGATTACACCGCAAGGGCTCATATAGAGCAATTGTTTATTTTGCGACTGTTAAACATCTCATAAACCAAAGTCGGAAATAAAAATAATAAAGAGTAAACTAACTCTAAACTTCTCTATCTCTATTCTCTCGCTTTCACTCTCTCTCTCTCTCTCTCTCTCCCTCTCTCTCTCTCTCTC
>JAWQUT010000158.1:1081985-1097191 GCA_033807755.1 Ellobium chinense
ACACACACACACACACACACACACACACACACACACACACACACACACACAAGCACGCCTGCCGCGCCCTTTAACAACTTGATTTTCAAGAAATGAATGTTTGACACTCTTCCAGATATCTCCCTTAAGTAACCTTAAGTACCATTTGGCGTGACAATTTTTAAAGACTAAAAATCTCAGTAACACCAGCATTTCTATATATCGTGTCTACTGCACAATTTCCTTCGATCCTTGCTATTTCCTTATTCATACTTGTTCTAGCAATGTATTAGATCGAACTTAGAGACGATTGTAAAGTTGAACTCCGAGAACTCTAGTCTATAGATTTATTTGATTTTGGGGAAATAATTAGGAGGACACTTGTCTCCTCTCATCCTCTCTTCCTGTATTATTTTTTCTTTTTTACTCTTCTATTTATGTCTTTACCTGTTCTATCAACATGTTGTGACCGATATCCGAGGCGATCATGCAGTTATTCTGCTCCAAGAATTCTGCTATCCAATCACGCAGCACAGGAAAGATGGCCACCAGCTCTTTGACGACCTGAGATAAATAGGCACAAAGTCAAGATGAAGGCCATGTATAAAGTGAGGGTGAAGATCATGTACAAAGTGAAGGTGAAGGTCATGTGCAAGTCAAGGTGAAGGTCATGTATAAAGTGAAGGTGAAGGTCATGTACAAGTGAAAGTGAGGGTCATGTACAAAGTCAAGGTAAAGATCGCAAAAAAAAGTATAGAGATGAAGTTCAAAGTCAAAGTGAAGATCAGAAAAGGCAAACACAGTGTATAGAAATGATTTCAAAGTCAATGTGAAGGTCACACTCTGAATAGAAGCCCATTTTTATGTGTGAACAAAATGATGTAGTCTAGGTTTAGCAAGACCTGAATTAATGTACACCGCATACAATACATGTTCTAAACAGGGGCGAAGGCTGACTTCCTCAACAGGGTAATCATAGTTGAACACGATTGTCACTTACTGTATAGTCGCGCATGCGGTAGTAGTCGAAAGTGCTATAATACCCGTTCGTAGAGTCACATTCGATGTTCACAGCTCAGCAACCCCCTCCCCCTCCCCCGTTCCACCTCTGGCCAAATATCCAGGACTAAAACAAATGGGTAGGCCTATGAGGATGATGCCATCGTCAAACCTTACCGGTTTTGAGAACAGGGGGCCAAGTGAATTACTTTTCCAAGCCGTTTTGTCATTCATGTTATAGCCTAAGAAGAATTTATGTTTATTTAATAAGTTTGTTCTGTATGTTTCATAAAGCCAGAAACCTCCCTTCATAAAAAAATAAATCTACCCCAAGGTGCTTTCCCCAACTAACGATTTTGGGAACCTGCTACATTGCACTATAAAATAGGCAGCTTGGCAACACCAGCACTGGGCTTGTGAATAAAGATTTGTGTGTGGCTTTCATGTAAGTGTGAATTCATTTCTAAACTAAGCAAAAAATGAAAGTGATCATAAACTTGTTACTGAAGGCATGTCACTTGTCAGCAACAGTGTTAAGTATTGTCGAATAAGGAGGCCCTTGATAATAATGAATATCACTAAATGCTATAGAATACTGTCTCGTTTTACTAGTGTGTTATTTTTGTTCCGCATCACATTAAACCGCAATAGGTGAAAGTACCACAAATCAAGCGGAGACCTTGCTTAGCAGCACTTCTTGACCAGCCGGTGAAATCTCCTTGCTTTCGTTGAGTTTTTTTTTTTGTGAGGCCACTCCACATTTGACTGTAGGGGTGTCCAGGTTGTTCTTTATCCCTTTAATCAGTGAATAGAGCAAAGAAAATTTGAGGGGTATCAGGTTCTGAACGTGGGTTAAAGTAACAATGGGCCTGACAAAGAGCAAATTAATAGGATTCGGCGGTGTACTTGTTAACTTGCCACGAAGGCCAAGATCGACCAACGGCATTTTCGGCTGGTAATCAGTGATTATTTGATTATATGGACCCTTCGCCCCTGGTTCTAAATTACTTTAACTGTACTACTGAGAATTCCTTGGTGCCGCCTCAGAGGAACTTACAAAGTCTCCTTGGCTTTTCTCTTCGTCCTTGGATCCCACATAGTCGTAGACGAAGCAGATGTTGGGATGGTCAAGCACGGAGTAGTTGTTGCCCACATCGACAAACAGACCTGCAAATACACAGTCAAAGTGCAGAATGTTAAATACCACATTTCAGATCAATTTAGCCATAATATGGCTATATTTAGCTATGGCTAGGTTTGAAACGAAATTTGGACCCCGTCAGGCCAATACGAGGTGCGTGTCATTGAGCACCGCGTATAATTCCCATGAAAAAACCTGCTGCAGGATTCCAACCGGAGACCTGAGAAAAAACAGATTTTTGCCTGTCGGCTTCCACGCAGGTTACTATAGATATAGGTTAATACCTTATGCATAAATTTGTTTTATCCGTTAAGACAGAGAAGGAGAGAAGGACGGCGCGCGCACGCGCGCACACCACACACACACACACACACACACACACACACACACACACACACACACACAGAGAGAGAAAGAGAGAGAGAGAGAGAGAGAGAGAGAGAGAGAGAGAGAGGGATTGAAAATACTGCGATGGAATTTATGCCCATGATTTGTCAAATATGGTAGGCCATCGCATCGTTTGTAAAGAGATTTGCATTGTCAACATACCGCCTTGTGCGACCACAGTCTGAATTAATTGAAATAAAACGGAAGAACAATTAATTGATAATAGAATTTGCTTAGTCGCAACTCCACGGCAGTTTAAAAAAAAATTACACATAAACGGTGCTTTTTAAAATTACTTTATTATCACCCACTGTGGAAATAATGTTGGATATAACAATGTCGATTTTTTACCATTAACTAGACAGTAGATATAGTACCCGCCATTTTGTAAAAGAAAAAGTTAAGAAGAAAACAAACCCACGATGTCTTCCTGTCGGCCATTTTGTCAGAGGAATGAGTAATTAAGTGGCAAGGCTCTTGCGGCAAGAAGTCAGATGGCGTTAGTCTTGTTCAGCCTATAGACATACGTTACTAAACCCTGAGTACCATGTCAAGGTATAGTGTCACCCCAGTTTACAATTTCATATGTCTGTTTGCTATATTCTTGGACTCTCCCATAATGTGCTTGGTTGAAAACAGGGTAAAAATTAGAAGCAAGGTTACAGAAAAGACAGGGTCCCTAATTATTGTCCAATGACTCTCCGACGAGTGATTTTTCTCCCTAGCCTTGCCTCGAGCATTAACCCAGGTACAGTTTGGGAGAGTCCCATGATTATACCAAATGGATCTAGAACACGTTACGTAAACTGGGCTAACGATGTACACTCCAGAAGTACACAGTCCAGACTTTCATTTTGTGGCGGATTAGTGATGACCAGGAATGGAGACAGAGAGATGTAGACAAAGGGTAAACCTTGAAAAAGAGCGCGAGAGTGATCTGTCGTTTCCATTTTCGGCCTTGTTTACTGTTGTAAGAGCAGTTGCCCAGTAGAGAAGCGGTGATATTCTCTCCGTTGTGTCGACTGTCCGTTGTCTGTTTCTGTTGCCAAACTGGCTGTTTATTTGGCGGTATTTTTAGTGCCTTCGAGCAGTCGCCCTATCTGAGGACTTCCAAACAACCCAAAAACAATTTCTCTAGATGAAATACATCAGGGTTGAGCTATAAAGCGTATGGCCCTAAACTGATTAAAATCATTAAAGATAGGTTACTAAATATGCAAAGAATGAAGAAGTTTGAAACACAGTATAGAGGGAAAGAAAGGCAAGAAGCAAAAGTAGACCGAAAAAAAAAAGTATAAAAAAAAAATGGTAGGATGAAGCAAGACGAGGATGACAACGACCACGTGAGGACGATGATGAGACGGAATGTCAAGGGGGAAGTCACTGAGCAACGATGACTACTGAATTTCCACGGTTACGTCCCCTGATCATTACGCTGGTCGTCGCTGATCATGAGTAAGTCCCATTAGACCTATCTCTCTTGTTGATTCATTATTAAAATTAGTGTGCGTTCGTGGTATGAGACTAGCTACCAACACCCCATTAGTGTACGCACCAAATGAGGTGTCAACTAGTCACTAATATTATCCGCTGATTTTGTAATGGATACTACCATACTGTTTATATTGATGTCTCTTGTGTGTTTTTTGTTTTGTTCTTAGCGTAACGATTTTTTTGGTTTCCCTATCTGGTTATTTTCTAGCATGCACACATTTACCCTTACACGCTCTTTTCTACTTCATAAGAGTGGCCAGATAAAAAGAGTCTAGTGATCTATGTCAGCTAAGTCATTAGTGTACTGTCTGCTGATTTTGTAATGGATATTACATACATACATATTGACTTCCCTATGTTTTTTTTTTTTTTGTTGTTGTTCTTGATGTGTCACTGGCCTCTTTCTCATTGTTTTCTATCTACTGTGCCTGTTTTTCTTGTTTTCTCGTTGTTTCCTTTCCAGTATGCTTTTTTTTGGTCTCCTTTTATCGTTGTTTTCTGTCTAGCACGCACCCATTCACCCCTAAACTCTCTATTCTACTTCGTAAGTAGTGCAGAGAGATGGGCTTAGAGGTATGCACTTCCCTTCCCCCCCCAAAAGTCAGTGTCTCTCATGTGCCAAACATCCAAGCCCCGCTCCCCTCCCCCAGAGGTCCTGCTCATGAGTGTGCAACACCGTATGAGTGCTCCCGCCCACATTAATGTGACACTTATGACAGTCTCATTTTCTCGTTGTTTTCTGTTCAGCATGCACGCATTCACCCTCTAAACGCTTTTTCCACTTCATGAGTGACGCAGATAACAGGGTATACTGATCTTTATGCCCCCTCCACCCACAAAAAAAGTCAAAGTCTGTGACACCTCACCCCTCTCCCTTAAGTTTCTGCTGTCTCTCATGATTGTATAAGTATCCCCCATCCTCAAGTATCCGCCTCAACTATCAATCTGCCCCGTCGCGTGTGATCTACTTACCCATTTGCTACGCTCCTGCCATCCATTTCTTTAATTCACACACTAAGACCATCTGTGCCACACCTACTATCATTCAGCAAATACTCTCCAACCCCATCCCATCCCTATTCTTTTATCTCTCTCTCTCTTCCTCTAGTTCTATCTCTCACTATCATGTTAGTTACTTGTGAGCTAGAAATTTACGACGAAAACCAGTTGTTTTCTCTCGGCCGGAAAAGGAGCTCTCGTCCAGTCTACTAATTTTCTCCAATGTTTACAAGAATAAGAGTATTATAAAAGTTTTTAGTTTCTTCCATAATTTTGTTGAACCACTGATTTTACATGGAGTACACGTAATCACATACATGTGTTTGAACAGTAGATATGAGGTATTCATGTACAAAGGGTCGAGTACGGAAATACCTCAGAGATGGAAGTGAGGCTATAATAAAATGAGGGATAAGAAAACAGAAAAGGAATATTGTTTGGCAAACGAGGTTTTTTTTTTTTTTTCTCTTTGCCAAAACAGGGATGACAATACGGAAATTTCATTTACCGGAAGTGGACACCTTGCCAGGGTCCTGGTGACATGGAATTCGAATTTGTCAGGCTTTTCGGTATGTTAGTAATTTACATCTCTTCTCCATGTTGTCAAATGTTCTTTTTATACCTTCTTAGCTTTCCCCACCTCAACATGCTCCGCTCTTGCTCAGCAAAACACACGGCTATGTATTTATTAATTTATTATTATACCATCTCCCCATCATGTCTCGTCCCATTGTCTCACTCGCCCCTCACCAGCCATTACATCTCGGCGCCTCCGTGTAACCACTTCCCGAGGGACGCGTCTCCTTGCGTGTTTGCCCCGTAGAATAGGGACCGCATCAATTCCATTAACGATCCCAATCAGCCAATTGGTCATTAAGCAAAAGTGGATGCCAATTGCCATCCCAACGCAGGAACGAGAACTCTCTTCAAGTGATCTCATGACATCAAAGGGCGATAACGTCGACAACTTTCTGACCCCATTAGCCTTCTCCGGGCGGTGCAGCGTCACACAGTCAAACCGTGGGAAGGGTTTCCGTCCACGGCAAACATCTGTGGCGCGTCGTGTCGTGTTCCCACTAGTTTGAGCTCATGTGAACGATGGAATATTCATAGACTACTAGATCTAGACTAGTTGCGTTTCAGAAAATTATTAGTCTTACCATCTAGTACAACATGTGAAGGTATCATTTTTTTTTTAATCCTCAGAAGTAGCCATAAAAATTGACATATTTCAGTTACACCTCTCTCCCCNCTTCCCACCCTCAAAGAAACTAATTTCAAGATTTAATATCCTTATATTTCAAATTTTACGCACTTGAAATTAAGCAAACATTAACAGCTGGATGCTGTGTTCAGGCCTATATCGAAGCTAAAATACAAACAAACATACATATTATTTATCCAACAATAGCATGCGTCTGACACATTGGTCCCGGCAGGTAATTCCTTGACACATATTCTTAATTTTTTTCACCGTTACAAAGTATAGATCTTCACAGTATCCAGGTCAATGAGATATTGCTTATAACTTAGGTGCTTACTGTACTATAACTTTCATCATCCTCTCTGCTTAGTTCTTGACACTATTGAAATCTGAATCCCAGTGTTTCGCGACTTTCCTGAACTTCTTTGGGACGTCTTGTTGTCTATGACACTGTCCAAAAACTATCCGACCTAGGTGGGACTTGCCATGATTAAGAAGCAAAGCTTGCCAGCCAACAACTTGGTCAGAAGCCAGCTAGCAAGCAATAAAATTTCCCTTTGTGGATCAATAAAGTTATCCTTATCCTTATCCTTATAATCAGCTAAGCAACAAGCAAACTAGCCAGCCTGAAGGCCAGGCAACCAGCCAGACAGTTAGACAACCACCCACCCACTCGACTAGCCAACCAATCAATCAATCAGCAAGACAGATGGCCAGTCAGCCGGGCAGGCAGGCTGTTGGAGCTAGTCATCTAGTTCCCATAGTAAAGCAAGAATTTGTGATCTGTCAGCAGCAAAAACGTGATACTGATTCTGAGCTAGTTTCAGCTATTACCACAGACACTGTGGTGACATTACTGGAAACCCAAAGATGCCCTTGACCTTTCGCAGTATTTGCAGGAATATCGGGTAATGATTTCATTATACATTCGATGACCTTTCAGGAGCCCACTACACAGTAGTGATGGCTGGGTATCGATACTCAATACCTGTGTGTCGATACTTAATAGAGTATCAAAGTAATGGAGTAGCTAAATAAGATAATAGATACGTGAAGAAATTGAACAAAACCTCATTTAGTTTGTCATATTCTCATTATAAGTATTAGTTTATTCTTAGCCATGGCAAATTTTGATGAGAAAAAGTTAGAGAGAGAGAGAGAGAGAGAGAGAGAGAGAGAGAGAGAGAAAGAGGAGAGAGAGAAACAGGAAGAGAGAGACAGACAGAGACAGACAGAGATAAAGACAAAGAGAGGAGAGAGAGAGAAAGAGAGAGAGAGAGAGAGAGAGAGAGAGAGAGAGAGAGAGAAAGAAAATGAGGGCGGAAGATAAAAATGAAGGCTTGAAAGACAGACTGGGCCGTTGCACGTTTAAAAAAATATATACAGTGGAATCTCGATATTAATTACTAATTCAATAAGTATACCTTGTTATTAAGTATAAATTTTACATGTATGAATTCATTTTTACTCTATCATTTCGTTGCTCTAGTAGACTTCGATATCAAATATACCTCAATATTAGGTATACTTTTTTCCATGCACCAAAACATACTTTATATAAATCATATCGAGGTTTTACTGCATATATGCATACTCAACATTAAAGAATGCGGTCAAATTACGTTAAAATATCGACAGCACTGACATCGACCTAGTCTCGCAAAAACATTGATATCGATACCTGCCTCCCAGATATCGTCCGCCATTACATACACAAAGCTGGTCAAAGGGGAATAAGGGGCGAGAGGTGAGGGGCAACAGTTACGATGATTGACCTTTCCCGGTGGCCTGACAAATCATACGTTATGTATTATGTTTACGGACCTAGGAAGATCGCCAATTTGACAAACAAACGCCTCTTCGTAAAAGCACGAGAGCTTTAAGTTGCCAAGAGCAAATATGCTGGTCAAGATTGTTTGCTTGCGGACATTTCCAAAGCAAGATTTGTGACCATATTCAAATATACCAGACATCTCCAATATGGCGGGGACAGAGGGTAAACTCAGTTCCGTTACCCACTGGGGCTAGGGCTATAGAAAGGACACTAATGATGGAAAGGTATTGCTAGCATTAATAGATGGAAAAGAGACATTCTAATACTAACATAGTAGACTATGTGAAAAAGTAAACTATTTTAGCATATCACCCAAAAGCCCATGCAGGGAGCAACAGGTACTGAAGAATCATGAGTAATGTATGGAAAACAGAATTAACATGCTAATTTTAAGAACCATTAACGCAAAAATAAAATGTAAAGTATCATAGGGAAGGACCCTGTAATAACTCGAAAATACTGTAAAAACTAATCAACACTTTAGTGCTCTAAAAGGATTAGGATTGAAAAAGAATACTTGACACCATTTGAGCTCACACAGCAAAACGTATAAATCTGCGTTTTGAGAGGTCCAGATATCTAAAATCTAAAATTATGAGTTCTATCTTTCATTGTAGTCTCCTATTCTCATGGGTACAAGTTGACTATGCCACCTGCGCATCGCTGTTACAGTCCAAATGCTGCCAAATATAAGGTTTATAAGTTCGGCTTTCGGGTCGGTTTAGATTTTGACGAGGTCTTGCGACTGATCCATAATTCTTATGTCTTACTCGTTTCTTGTGTAAAGGTGTATCTGGGTCTAGAACTGGAAAGATCAACGCACCGCAAAACGACTACTGACAATGATTTTGTTATGTATTTATGTCTAGTGGAAAAAAACAACAACCAAAACAAATCAACCAAACAAGACCAATCTGAACGGGTGCTCTACAAAAGGCAACATTAGTTTCACGGTAATTGAAAAGACGTGTTCCGTGGAACTGTTCCCCGCATATGGAATTCGAGTAGCAATTCTAGAGCACAATAAATATAAACCGGAAGTGCGCTGTGTGCAGTGAGTGTTCAGTGGTTTGTTTTTCTCCCGGCAACTGCTGAGAGGAAAACTATCTGACATGCCAGTTATCAAACATTTATCTGTAATATTGACACAATTTGTCGTCCACTCCTTGGGCATCGAATTTTTTGTAGGTGTCAGTTCATGAGGGTTACCCAAGCCTTCTATAATGTTTATGGGGTAAGTGAGGAATATAACTGGGTTGATGTAGATTTTTTTGGAAGTGGATGAAGGAGTGGGATCTCAGAAATTAATACCGAATGACACATTCTGGTCATCAAGCTTCAGTAATTTTCTCTCAGAATTTCAGTATATACTATACCATACCATACCATACCATACCATACCATACCACACCACACCACACCACACCACACCACACCACACCACACCACACCACACTCACACCACACCACACCACACCACATTGTGCTGACTCTGCAAATGTAGAGTTGCTATGTACGAGTCCTCCGCAATGACAGGTCTTAGTAACCAATTATACTTCCATTAATCTCTCGTTGTCAGCTGTTGGCGGACCCGACTTAGGTCATAACTAATAGCAGACGGTGCATACTGAAGACTTTCGTAGAAGCCATTCGCAGTGGGATTATTTTGCCGTTGCAGAGTTCACTGTGTATCGGACCTCAAGAAGGGTCGGTGCAAATTTAATTTGGCTTCATATTTTGGCAAGAACATAGTTTCATCCAGAAGACGAAGGATTCACACCACTGTCTCCACCTTTGTTCGGCTTCTAAGTAGCTCAAGTTTGAGGGCTGTGGGTTCGCCTCTGGGTCAGGCGGCTTACATTGTTGTACCATTGGGAAACACACTTAATTCTCGATCGTCATTTCACTCAGATGTAAAGGAATACCTGGCTTCAGAGTAAGGAGAACCACGACGCTGCACCACGGCAACTGGCAATGACATTGTCATATTTTTTTATTTGTAATAGCGTGTATTATATGTATGTTGTTTTGTACGTGTAAGTATCATTAATGAGGTGTATATCTTTGTATGTTATTGTACACCAATTTCCCTAAGGTTTAAAGAACAATCCTGCTTTCATTTTTCTAATCTATTCCATTTCACCTAACTCGATTATTGGAAGGCTGTAACTCGGCATTTTGTGCACTGATCGCCATGAACTTTTGCATGCAGAGTCCGCTCCGTGACTTTGCCTAAATTTAAAAGGACAATCTAAGTTTTATATATTTATTCTTTTTTTTCGTTTGAAGCTGGTTTATGTTGCCGAGACTGATATAGATCTACATGTATGCTGACGTTCAGCCATCGCTGTCTCGCCTGAAAGCATGTTTTTTGTTTCCTTTGATGACCTTCTGGGGGTTGTTTTGCTCTCTGCCGTTTCTCAATATCGCGTGTGCAGAGCTTTCACACTAAGTCGATGACAGGCTACGCTTCAACAGACTCTTGTGCGTCGATGAGTTTGCATGTTTGATAGAGATTAACTCTCTTGCTTGTCAATAACTTCCGGTGAGTATTCAGGGGTGATTATCTATTTTATTTGCTGCCTGTGTCTAACTTCCGGCGAGTATTAAGGGGGTGATTATCTATATTAATCATTGCTCGTATCTAGCTTCTGAAGAATACAGAGGGGTTGATTATTTTTTAAAATCACTGCTTGGGTCTAACGTCCAGCGAGTATACAAGGGGTTGTTATCGTTTTTGTAATTGTCTGCGTCAAACAAGTGGGCAGTGCTCATGAGTAGTTAGTTATCTCTTTTACCATTGCTTGTGTCCAATTTTCAGTGATTATTCAGGGAGTGGTAATCTCTTATGTCGCCGCCTAGCTACGTTTAACTTCCAGTGAGTATGCAGGAGTAAATAACTCTTATATACTACCCTCGGTTTTATAGCATTGAACCTTACGCACTAGACGAACAAAAAAAAAAAGATACCTATCGGAAATTAATTAGGGTAATAACATAAACGAGAATGACTGCAATAAAACACTGTTATCGTTAATCTAGATGCGAACACCGACCGTTTGCAGCGGAACGGTATGACCTTGCGACTGATCAGATATGAAATGTGATCCAAATGTCCCCAAAGTGTGCTGATGAAGGGTCGCTGGTTTGTTCTAGGTGTTACATTTCTTCATCACTGTCGAAAATGTAAAGTTGGTATGACCCTTGCGACTGATCAAATATGATGTGCGATCCAGACGTCCCCGGATTATGCCGATGAAAGATCGTAGACTTATTCTAGGTGTTACATTTCTTCAGTACTGTCTTCTTCGTAGTCTAATTCTAATTTGGGAGCCAGCATGATGATACCAGTGCCGCTGCCAAAGTTCTGAACTCCGCCGGAAGTTTTCAAGTGTAAGCTAGGATTGACAGACTTGATTCTTTTGGAGCCAATATATTATCAGATTTTTGGCTCTTTTCAAAAGCCCTTGGCTCTCTTCGGCTCTTGTTTTGTTCCAACGGACGTTAGGTCGAAATTAATTTCTTATACAAAATGTACTTAAACGTCTCTCAAACCTTTGGTATTTCAAATGATCGGCCTTCTGTCATCATTGCTCAATGAACATGAATCAAAGAACGGGGTCTGTTTACATCTAACAAGAATTTCTTTCTATGTTGCTGAAAAGTTTGTAGAAGGTTTTATAATAATCCTAATACTCACGTGTAATCAATATATGGACGGTTCGTAGAAAATTTCATATGTCAAATCTTGACCCCAGTAAGCCTTTTATAGACTTGGTTTGGCTCTTTTTTTTTGGCTCCCTTTCCTATGCGATTTGGCTCTGTTTCGGAAAAATGCCTGGTTGACCTGATATGTCAGCCTGCCAGCATTTGCGATTCGGCTCAGATCTAGATCTATACCTCTCTTTAGAGTCTCAGACTTCTTTCCCTTTAACGGAATTTTCATTCTTGGAAAGAGAAAGAAATTGCATGGGGTTGTGTGCAGTTCAGACTGTCTGTAGTGACGTTTACTGGTGCGTCCTGAGGCGGTTGCGCAAAATTGTGGGACGGGAGCGACCAGCAAGTGGCACAACAAAGACTGATTGCCGTGCCATCATCATCATCACCACCATCATCATCATTATCATAATCATCATCATCATCATCATCATCATCTACCTTTACCGTCACCACTGTCATTGTGTGGTCTGCCTGACTGTTCGGACTCTTTCTACAATCGTTCAGTATATAAAGATCAGAGAAACACTGTTGATGCTCCCTTTGAAGATATCTTTACATCTAATGAACACACTGGCGAAGGCAGGGTATGCATTTTTCATGCCAGTGCATATTATCTCTTTGGCGGTTCAAGGCCTTTCCCGTGAGCCTTAAGTAGGCCATGAACTGCTAACGTTGACCCAGGAAAGAGACGCTATTCGCTATGCAATTCTATGTAGAGAATAAGAGTTCTCGTTCCTGGACGCACCCTTCATTCTGACTTCCTATTTTCCTTACGTGACTCGACTATGCTGGTTTAGTAGGGCGATACACAATATACGTTTCTCTTTCTCTCTCTCTGAGTTGGGTTTTTTTTTCCTCTCATTGTCGCTCACTAACTTACGCTGACTCTGAATGAAAACTTTGCGAGGGAGAGAAAGAGAGAAACAGAGAGATAAGGGAAAGGGAGAAATGAGAGAGAGAGAGAAAAAGAGAAAAGAGAGAGAGAGAGAGAGAGAGAGAGAAAGAGAGAGAGACAGAGAGAGAGAGAGAGAGAGNGAGAGAGAGAGAGAGAGAGAGAGAGAGAGAGAGAGGAGTGACAAATGTTGAAGCAGCTCTTTTTTTTTTTTGATGGATGAGGGAGCACTCACTCACATATGCTCGCATGCCAGGGCAGATAATCAATCTCTCTCTTTCTCTCTCACTCTCACTCACTGTGTTTCTTTCTTCACAGGACATTATAAAAACATCAAACTTCTCACCCACTTCTCCAAGGAGTCCAACCCGACCACCACCCCTTCGCCCAACCTCCAATCCATTCAAAGCACGTCATATTTTGACCTTAAATTTCCACGAGTAAGGAAATTCCTTAGTGTTCTGCTAAGAAGCAGAAGGCTTTCGCACATATCGATGTTTACTTTGATTCGGAACATTCACTTTCAAGAGCTGTTTCAGCTGTCGGTTCATTACAACTTAAAGTCAACATGCTTTATTTCATTTGCATTTCTAATAATTATTGTATACACAAAAGAGAGGCAGATGACTGAGACCATCGAATATGACAAAGTAGGACTGCATTTGTTCGGTTCTTGCAATTTGACGAAAAGCCAAGCCACACCCCTTCCTCAGGAATGGATGTCTCCAAGGTAAGTTTTTGGCTGGTAAACGCCAATCACACAGTGAGGATGAGCGCACACCTGCGAGAGGTCTGAGTGTTAGAAATGTGACGAGTTTTGGATTACCAGAAGAAAAAGCTCGGTGACATTGTGGCAACCATCGACAGTTTCACATTTTTCAGTTAAACGCGTTATCAACGGCCGTATGTCAGAGGAGGGTGTTGCAAGAATCAATGGTGGTATGTACGTTAATGAATGAAGCAAAGATGTAAGTATACGAAACACCACTCGCAAGTCGGTGCATTATTTTCTGTCTCTTCCTCGTTAGTCGCAGCCAGTGAGGCTTGACTAAGGACTGATATTTCCTTAAAAAGAAAGGGGTATGTGACTTACTTTTCGTCAAAATGTAAGGACCAAACAAATGCGCCCAGATGTGCAGAAAGAATTAACAAAAGACATCAGAGAGGAGAAGAGAAGGAGTAGAGAAATCATTACTTCCTAAAGCGAATGTTGCAAACGAATGGAGATTAAGAGAAGGCAGAAGTTGCAAGTTGGCAGAAAGCACAAGAACAATACATGATCAGACAACAACACAGACCATTAGTAGAATGATTTTTTTGCTGATCTCGATCTTTGCCCTGAGTACGATCATACTGTTTCCTCCAACAAGTAGCGAATAGAAAATTGTGTTAAGGGGATAGGGGTATATATTTGCTTCAGAGTCTTAAACATCCATGTTATATTTTCAAAAACGTTATATCGCGTACGTTTTCCTCTCGCCTGAGCACTTTTCTGAGAAAAATAAAGCTGGAGTGTCCAGATTTTCACCATGCGTACTCCCGCCATTAGTTGTGCTGTATGACGTCCTAAAGCTAGAATTGTTAGCAGACGATTAGTACTGCGCAAACCGTCTGGACCAATCGTCTACTAGCCTATATCACTTTTTGACGTCTTGCAGCAGGAGTAATGGCGGCGCGCAAAATGTGAAAATCCCGACACTGCAGCAATTTTTCTCAGAAACTGTCGGGCAAAAAGGAAATCTATACGCCATTTGAATTTATGGAAAGGGTAGGTGGACTTACTAAGTTGTGAAGCAAACAACTGTCTCTGTCCCTTTAACCCTTATAGCGTTCATCGCATGATATCGCGTGTTCCAGTTCCCGGCCCCTACTGATCATCGCATGACATAGTGTTTTTCATTCTTACGTCCCTTGATGATAAACGCACGATGTCTATTACTGGTGGCCACATTGACCCTAATATATCATCATGGTAAGGGTTAATGTATTCAACCGAGCCCTGTTTTTACCTTTAACATCGATAGGCTGGGCGCGTCTCCTGACATCATTCTGACGCATCAGTATCAACATCAATACTGTTTGTAAGAACGTATATATATATATGTACGCCATATTTAAACATACTATCGAATAAAGCACAGCCCATCTACAGCGTGGCCGTGCGGTTTGTAAGTCGTACTCAGAAACTGAAGACTATCAAGTCTTAGGTTTATGCGTTTGACTGGTGAGCAGGGCGGTTTACGTTGTAGTGTCCATGGAAAAGATACTTTACTTCCATTTCCTCACTTGACTCAGGGATAAATGAGTAGGCCTACCTGGCTTTAGAGCTTAGGGCACCAGGATGCTGCACCGCTGACGACCAGCATTGACTTTGTTATGTATTTCATTTGTAAGGTTATGTATTTACATGTAAGATGTGTCTTGTTATATGTGTTTGTATTATGAATGAGATGTATAACATTGTATGACATTGTAAAACAATTTCCCTATGGAGTAAGTAAAGTCGTATTTTCGTATTGTAATTTTTGCTTAACCCGTCCCTCCCCTCTCCATCTCT
>JAWQUT010000158.1:1097225-1104725 GCA_033807755.1 Ellobium chinense
AAAAAAAAAAAAAAAAGAGAAAACCCGACCTTCCCATTGAGCTGAACACTCCGTATTTCATCCCCACGCGACGAGCGCTCCAAGCTATAGAGCCGATAATTCACCCTGTGTTTCGTGCATGACAGAGAAGGGATTAAGGAAATGAGTTTCGTGACTCCCGACACGGTAACGATAGCCCTCGCCCTGCTGGTGCAGTTTCACGTGACTGCGTAAAATGAGGACCCGAGTCTCATCAAAACTATCTAACATCCTTTTGTTTTGCTCATTTCATTACGATAAAAAGTGCCACCAAAATAATGAATGTGGTAAAGAATTGAAGACAAACATTAGAAAAAAGGTTTTAATGGAAGTGATAAAATAGAGCATGGGGCCAGGTTTTCAGGGTCTTGCTGAACCAGTTAGAGTGCAATATCCGCTAACATGTTATTGATATTTCTCATTATTGTTGACCCATTGCAATACCCACGTATTTGCTTCTATTTTTCTGTGTTACTTATAGGTTTATTGTAACGAAGTGATGATAGTCGGGTAACACAGGACAGACAGCCAGGTGCAGTGAGCATCATTTGAGCTGTCTTTCATGTTTGCACTCGCAAGAGATTAAGGGGGACTTATTTTGTGACGAAACTGATACAAGTGCGCGGACATTATTTTGGGTGCAAGCTAGTTGTGACATCTTTTTATCTCCAATAGATGTGGACATATTGTTGTTGTTGTTGTTGTTGTTGTTGTTGTTGGTAGGGTGACAATCGGCATCTTTACTTTATCTTTGCACAATGCAAAAGACTGTGGAGGTTATAATCTGAAAAGAAAATTACGAAAATACCAACTGTACAGTATGGGATGGTGATGAGTGACTTCTCCACAGCGGATGCCAACAGGCTTTACACTCTCCATCTACAAAACTAATTTGATGTGTGTGTGAACCCAAATTTTAAGTGAGCGTGTGTGTGTGTGTGTGTGTGTGTGTGTGTGTGTGTGTGTGTGTGTGTGTGTGAATGTGTGTGTGTGTGCGGGGTTGAGGGGTTTGGATGTATGTGTGTGTAAGTGTATGTGTATGTATGTGTTTGTGTGCTGTGTGTTTTGTGTGTGTGTGTGTGTGTGTATGTGTATGTGTGTGTGTGCCTGTGTATGTGTGCTCACGTGTGTGTGTGTGTGTGTGTGCGTGTGTGTGTGTGTGTGGGGGGGGGTGAGTATGTTGGTGTAAGTGTGTGTGTATGTATTTGTGTGTGTGTGTGTGTGTGTGTGTGTGTGTGTGTGTGTGTGTGTGTGTGTGTGTGTGTGTGANGTGTGTGTGTGTGTGTGTGTGTGTGTGTGTGTGTGTGTGTGTGTGTGTGTGTGTATGTGTGCGTGTGTATGTGTGCTCGCGTGTGTGTGTGTGCGTGTGTGCGGGGGGTGTGAGTATGTGAGTGTAAGTGTGTCTGTATGCATTTGTGTGTGTGTGTGTGTGCGGGGTGTGTGAGTGTGTGTGAGCGCGTGTGTGTGTGAGTGTGTGTGTGTGTGTGTGTGTGTGTGTGTGTGTGTGTGTGTGTGTGTGTCTGTGTGAGTAAAAAAAAAGAAAAGAAAGAGAGACAGGCAAACAGAGACGGAAATAGACATATTTAGAGAAGGGAGAAAGGACAGTGCTATTTTTTGAAGAGAAATGCTGTAAAATATCCTTAGAAGTTTCCTGAGTGAAACACACAAACATCAAGCACCACAATATAAATATGATATAGAGAAGGGGACAAAAAGATGTGAAGGCGTTAAAATGAGAGTATGCTAAAAAAAAACTGAATTAGATTTCAACATCCGAGGGATAAAAAAAGCAAAGTAAAAACAAAGATGAAAAAAAGTGAGTAGGACAAAGAAGAAAGAAAAGAAAAGACAAAGAGGAGAGAAAGGAGAAAATGGAGAAAGAAGAGAAAAAAGAGGGTGAGACTTCTCTGAATGCGCAGCAACTCAAACCCCAAGTTCACTCACACCATTGACAATGTGACATCCAATTAATTTAAGTGCTGAAAAGAACAGCACGGTGGTAGGAACAGAACACAGTACATAGCGGGAAGGCTGGAATTCAATAAATGTAACAAAGATGCCATTAATTATGCCACCACTAGATAATTCAATAATTTCAGTCCCCATCCTCTGCTCCAAACCTTTACTCGTTCACACACAATAGATTCAGATTAAAACAAAGAAATCTTTTGAGCTCTCAACTGGGTCATAGAAATTATCTGAAAATTGCTGCGTGTTCAATTTTTGTGAGAATGATTATCTGCTTCTTAAAATATAACATATAACCAAAGGTTTGTCATCGTTTTAGTACAATAACAATGTACATATCCAAGGGGAGAAGAAAGGGAAGAAGAAGGAAAAAGCGAAAGATAAAGAACTAAAACGTATTGGAAAGGATAAAAAGAATAAGATGATGACGACAGAAAGGATGGAAGAAATAAGACAAGAAAGAAAGAACGACAGAAAGAAAGAAAGAAAGAAAGAAAGAAAGAAAGAAAGAAAGAAAAGAAAGAAAGAAAGAAAGAAAGAAAGAAAGAAAGAAAGAAAGAAGAAAGAAAAAAAAGAAGAAAAAGAAGAGGAAGAAGAAAAAGAAGATGAAGAAAAAAGGGCAGAATAATAGAAAATTATCAAAGAGGAGATGTGGAAAAGGAAAAGAAAGACGATAATAAAGACAGGAAGAAGAAGTTAGAGGACAAGGAGAGAAAGAAGAAGAATTCAAGAGAAAGGGATAGGAAGAGGAAAAGAGCCAGTGTGAAATAATAAAGAAAAATACGAAAAACAGCAGCAATAAAACACGATCAAATAGACAAGAGGGAAGAAAAATGGCGACACCAGAATCATCACGACCAGTATCATAAAAAACAGTGGCGAATCCGTTGGAGAAAAGGGGGAGGGGCTACTCCCAACCGCTCTCCTTTGTGGGGGTGGTCATTCAAGCTGCTGAAAGAGAGAGAGAGAGAGAGAGAGAGAGAGAGAGAGAGAGAGAGAGAGAGAGAGAGACAGAGAGGGAGACAGAGAGAGAGAGAGAGAAAGAGAGAGGGAGGGAGAGGGAGAGGGAAAAGTAGCTGAGAGCTGTATTATTTCCAAGAAGAGGGGAGGAAAGTGGTGCGACATACCTTCTCCCCTCCCCCATTCCCTCCTCCCCCCTTCCCTCTCCCCCCAAAACCTTACCCACCAACCTTCAGAGAATTCCCAGACTCACCACTGACTGGTAAGAAGTTGCGTTATGACATCACACGAAATGGAGTCATTGGGGGCAGGATGAACGATCGGTTCATTAAATCTCTGTAGATGGGCTGTTCCCACAAAAACTGACAGACTGGAAGGTTTACTTAATTGTCTAATCAAGAAGAAGAAACCCGAACGAGTATACGTGGAACGGGCCCAAAGACAATCTATATTTGGAAAATTACATGTCATGTTAGTTTGTGGAGGGGGATATTTATGATTGGGATTTGAGTTTAAAAAAAATATTAACAGTAAAAGAGAAGGAATTGGTTGTTGTTGGTTTTTAATCAAAATGTGACGTTTGCAAGTCAAAATAAAGTCTGAGTATTGAGTATACATCTAAACGGTAGACTGCAAGTGATGTGCGGCAAATATTCCCCAAAAGTGTATATTATTATTACTGTACTTCGATTTGTGACAATGTTTACCTCTCCGCAAAGAAGACAGACGGACTAAATGAATGAGACGGAAAGAGACAGATTAGAAGTATAGCAGAGGCAGGGCAGAGAGTCGTTCATTCAATGCAGAAGCGGACTTTCCGACATTTGAAGTCCGTAGGACACACGCTGGGATGGGGTAGGCGAGACCGTCTGGGACTCTTTCATGAAAAGAAGAGGGAAGAACAGAAGAATTGGATCTTTGGCACTGCAAAAAGGAAAGGAGAGGGGGAAAAAATAAAGAAAAGAAGTGATAGGGAGAGAAAATAATTTGAATTTTCACAAATAATTTATCAGTTGTTCAAATTCAGGATAAAAATTATTACAAGATAGAAGGGTCTCAATATCAGAGCGTCTATAAAAAGTATGCGAATTCTTCGATCATATCAAGTTCGTAGTTGTGAGGTTATACTTTTAACTTTCTTTGTAGACGGCAAAGGAGACAGACGGACTGAGTGAATGAGACGAAATGAGACAGTAGTTTTAACAAAGAAAAGAAAGAAAAGAGGTGATGAAGGGATTCAATTACGGCGAATTCGAGCACATTATTAAACAGTATCAGTACACCCCACAGTCAGACATACGGCAGAGGAAAAAGAAGAGAGTATGCAAGAGTATAAGACAAATGGCAGAGGAAAAAGAAGAGAGTATGCAAGAGTATAAGACAAATGGCAGAGGAAAAAGAAGAGAGTATGCAAGAGCATAAGACATACAGAGGATAAAGAAGAGAGTATGCAAGAATATAAGACAAATGACTCGCATGTAAAAAGACTCAAGCATATGGAGTTATGGTTGGCCGATTCTTGAAATTTCAAGTACCGCTCTACTCAGCGTTCAAACTTCAATCACTTCTATTGCTATTCAGATACTTCGTCTACGATAGGAATTTGGATACTGTAGTTACTTTTGATATAGCTAAGTTCCTTTGCAGTTAGGAGATCGGTTAAAAATTTAGTACTGAGGACTGAAATAAATTTTTGATACTTTCGAGGCGGTCTGAGACCAGATCACTGTGGGTTCTTTGGTGCAGCGTTCCTAGTAACAGAAAAATACAGTGTTTTCTCAATGATATTCATTTATTCACCCTCGACAGCCAATAAATAGCCTACAATTTTTTACCTCATTAATTTTGCTTAGTGGTAGTCAGTATCGTTTTTGAATATTGATAGTTAGAATTTTCGATTCAGTATCGAGTTTCGATAGCATCTCCATACATGTAAGGGACGAAATTTTGTCTAATCCATACATAATTTGTTTTTCTCCGATTTCTTTGAAATTATCCTCTTTCAAGGTATCGCAAGTATCGACATTGATTTAAATCCATTTTCTATTTCAGTGCTAAACTAGGTACAGTTCTCTTCATTGCAAAGCCAGGAGTGTCAAAAGCTATTAAAAGTATCAAAATGTCTATCGAAATAGAACTGATATTTCCGACACCTGTAGCTCTCAATCATGAGACTTGAAAAGTCAGGTATCGGCATTACTTTCCCTACAACAAGATACGTGTTCCTTCTCCTTGTTCCGTTCAGTTGCCCCGGTTAAATATTTTTTTACTAGGAAGAGAAAAAGTCTCAAACACACACACGCACACCCACACCACACCCACGCCCAAACCCTTTTTTTTTGTTGTTTGTTTTCTTCAGACATTAATCTTTAGATCTTTACAGGAATGGTCAGCTGTCTATGCCCTCTATGGCCCGCCATTAGCTATTTATAGACAGCATGGCGGGAGTCTCCCGAACATTACTGTTGGCCTCTTTAGCCTTTCTTGTCGCCGGCTTCTGAAACGAAGAATTAATTCTGGCCATGAACGCGTCTAGTCTAGATCCTCGTCTGACAAAAAAAAGGGCGATGTGTTTCTTGCACGACTGTCAAAATGGCGCCTCACTACCGGAAGTGGTCTGTAACCGCTTGCGCTGTCTGAGTAGAAGCACTTCGTCTTGTTCCTATGTCGATATCTAAAATCAGTTTATGGAAGTGGGGCTTCGTAGACAAGTACATCGTCATGATAGCTCCAGCTTAGAAGTACAGAGAAGAAGTAGAAGATGCAGAAATGATGCACAAGAACATATAAAACAAGGAAAGGTGATATAGCTGTAATGCATCATAGACAATTGCAATGTTTATGTCTATACAGACGAAGAGGACGATGATATAAAGACGATCATAAAATCCGGCTTAGATTGGAAGAGACATCCAGCCAGGTTGAGATGTTCTGACATTAGCTACACCCACTGTCACTGAAATGACAGCACTAGCATCATCAAAAACAACAACAATATCATCACCATCAACAACAACAACAACAACAACAACAACAACAACAACAACAACAACAACAATAACAACAAGAACAACAACAACAATATCTCTGCAACATACGTACCATAGCACAAACAAGGGCAATAGTAAGAGTGTAAGATCAGCATTATTAACAACAACAACAACAACAACAACAACAACAACAACAAAATCACCACCATCATCAACAACAACAACAACAACACAACAACAATGACACACCAAAGATAACAACAACAACAACAGTAACAACAGCAACAAAAACAGCAACAAAAACAACAACATTAACAACAACAACAACAAGAACAACAACAATATCTCTGCAAGATACGTACCACAACACGAACAAGGGCAATGGTAAGAATGCAAGATCAGCATTATTAACAACAACAACAACAACAACAATAACAGCAACAACAACAACAGCAGCAGCAGCAGCAGTATCATCACCCCTATCATCATCTCCTCCACCATCCACACAACATCAGTTGAGGTATCATCATCATCATCATCATCATCATCGTTATCTCCACCACCATCACTACCAGCGATCATAAACCAGCAATAGAAACAGCTACGACAACCTACTTGTGGTGAGATCACAGTACTTGGCTCTGATGGCGTCGGGCAGGATGTCTGAGCGCAGTGAGAGGAACGTTTCTTCCCATGTCAGATACCTCAGTTCTTTCGTGATCATGTTGATGGCAAAGTCGTTCCTGCCCTGTTGGGATGCATGTGTAAAAAACGTTTACCATGGTCAGCAGTGTAAGAGATAATAGAGAGCTTTTTTTTCCAAGCTCAGATCTTTCATGGAACTGTTGTGACAGAGGTAGGTATGCGTATATTATGTGATATCTTCTGGTATTACAATACTAATCTATTGCTCGTTATGAATTAGTTGTGATATTTACATCTGATTTTAGTTCGAAATGTGAAATATGATTGTAACATCAGAAAACGTCATATGTGCATGCATGCCCCAATCATAACAGTCCGTAGTAGATCCCAACGTAAACGCTTTCAACGACTTCTGCATCGTATATATCGTCATTGTTGTTACCATCATCACTGTCACTATCACTAAAATAATAACGTCCCCAGGTTCTGCTCTGAAGGGTAAACGTCGTGAGGTTGCTCAGTTTGGGTTGGGGGAGTGGAGGGATGGGACAGGGGTAGGAAACTTTCCTGAGGGAGGGACGAATAAACTGCTATACAAAGGCATAGAACTATAATTTAATAAATAATAGTTAGAACTTGGTTATTGTTAATATAACACAAAGGAAGTGACGTAGAGTTTTCCTTGATTGTTCTCAATATAACACAAAGGAAGTGACGTAGATTTTCCCACACCCTTGTTTGCCCCCTTATCTCTTTTCTGAAATAGAAAAAAAACTTATCATCATTTATAACTGACAGTCCTCTTTTCCATAGTCCAAAAGGTTACACACGCGCATTAATTTTAAGGTCACTTCGGTTGGACTTACAAGGAAGGGTGATCTATTTATCACATCATTTTTTTCTCCCTCTCAGGGGCCCA
>JAWQUT010000158.1:1109725-1114337 GCA_033807755.1 Ellobium chinense
ATCGCAGAGTTATAACAGAGTCTTTCCCTTTCCTCTTTTCACATATCTTGCACCAACAGATGCAAATGGTTCGTTCCGCTTAATCGCAAATCCGGACCAATCATACCTTCTGCTTAATCGTATTGGTTTCCACATAATTTGAAAAAAAAACTATATTGCTATGTAAAGAGACATTGCTTACTTCTTTCACATGCTCCCGAGGAGTTAAGATTAAGAGGAGTTTTCGTAGTTTTCACAACGAAAGCAAATTCAGAAGCGAACCAAAAAACAGACCATTAGTGCTGCAACCTCCACCTATGATCAAAATAGGCCCTGAATGTCCAACATTAACTAAAATGCATAGAAAAGAACGTTAAGTTTGAGTAAAATGTAGTCCAGCTGGCTCATGACTGGTGGCTAAATAAATAGGATGGCTGGAAACTCCGAAAAGCGCCATCTTGCTCTGGGTGGGGTGGGGGGTGGGGAAGGGTTATATACAGCTAGCAAAATGCAGCCTCTACCTGTGATCAAAATTAGGCTCTGGATGACCAAAATTTAAATTAAAAGAAAAATGTAAGGACGAAATTAAAAAAAAATGGGTGTGAGTAGAGAGAAATATTGAGGGCTCTTGACTACTGGTCAGTGGGGCAGCTCTAATCCTTAGCCATTTCTTACATGGAACTATACCCGTTGAGTCAGTCAGGCCTGTAAGAGTCCTGAAACTGAATATGAAACCTTATCCATCCCTTATATGGAGCTATACGTGTTGAATTTGATTGGTGTTGGAGTTTTGTTTACCAGACTTCCCAAACAGTCAATCCCTTACCCTGAGATTCCGCATGAGTTTCTGTCTGTTCTTGCTGGTCATCCCACCAACATACATGAACTTGCGGAGTTCTTCCATGGCCTGCAGAGGACAGAGCATCCATTTCATAACAAAAGAGACTGTCATCTCCATCATAACTTAGTAATGTTCACTCCCACTACAGCATTGTATGTCTTGAATCTGGAAATTACACTATGTTTTTATAAAGTACTTTTATTGTCTATGATGACTATACTGATTAATCTGTCGTGTCTGTCTCGCCATTTATTAAATGGAAGTTTAGCCGCCCATTTACCGTACAGTACGGTCTAAGCAATAATAGTTAAACCTACTGTCAACTTTTACATTGTCACCTTCCACTCATACTGTCATCTAGAACCACTGCCTCATCATCTCCCACCACAAAGATACCATCTTCTATCAAAGTACTGTGATCTCCTATCATAGTGTTGTTACCCTATACTAACACTAAACGTTTTTCTGCCGAACAGACTAAAAGAATATGAGAGTGTCAGCAGAAGAATGGATTCATCTGACATTTTGAATGGTCTCTTCCAATCTTACCTCTACCCCATTTCCCCATCTTTCCCCGCTTATCGTGTATAAATTACTGTTTGAACACCAAAACGTGTTCCTGCTTCTCATATTAAACCTGTATGATAATAATCTCTTTTGCTGATACCGCAATCATTTGATATCCTCTCACTTTCTCCTCTTCTCCCTTTCTTTTCATCCCCATTCTCCCCTTCTTACTCTCCCTAAATAAAAACGAAAACAAAATATTGTGATACCGTCAATGTCAGGTGTGTTTTCTTGGCGTTCAGGATGACACTTTCAGATCTCTGGAAAATACATAAAAAACCTTCTTGTTAATGACATGTCTGTTCACAAAACGATTTCTAGATAGTGCAGCTTTGAAAAATTAACAGAAGACTTTCTGACATATCAATCCATTAGTCAGCCCTTTCAAACTGCATAAATGCAGGCATCGCTACTTTGCGACCTCGATGGTCTAAACGGTCTTCATCTTTGGAGGTATCAACAGCACCTGTATTTGTAACACAGTTGCAAACAGCATCAACTTAATTTGTAAAAGGATTATTATGAACATCATCACAAAATGGCCTCTCGATGAAATGATTACAATAAACACCATCTATATTCGTCAAGTGATCACTCTAAAAAAAACAACTGGCGGGTATTGGTAAAACTAGTTTTACATCACCAGTATTATGTAAAAAGAATTACCACATGTATCAGTATTAATTTTATCCGCAATATTATGCCATTCATCAAAACCATTCACAATATAATCAAAACTTAATACTCAATTAACTTTCACTACATAACCACCAATAACAGGAATTAAAAACTGCAGCCGGCGACTTAACAAGTAGCAGCGACAGCTATAATAGCAAACATCTGTCTTCTTCAAACCATGCTTTCCACTACCTCCCCTAACAGCCACTACCACTGGTCAGTACATTATACGGACAATATGAAATCATCACCATCACCACCATCACCAGCAATAGCAACAGCAAGAAGAAGAAGAAGCAGGAGGAGGAGGAGAAGAAGAAGAAGAAGAAGAAAAAGAAGAAGAAGAAGAAGAAGATGAAGAAGAAAAAGAAGAAGAAGAAGAAGAAGAGGAAGAAGAAGAAGAAGAAGAAGAAGAAGAAGAAGAAGAAGAAAAAGAAGAAGAAGAAGAAGAAGAAGAAGAAGAAGAAGAAGAAGAAGAAGAAGAAGAAGAGCAACCACTAGCACTAACAAACACAATACTGAAACCGTACGTCTTTGATCAGATTCAGCAGGAATGGGACCATCCCAGCTACATAGTTGAAATCGTCCACAT
Organism: Ellobium chinense; assembly: GCA_033807755.1. Taxonomy (NCBI): domain Eukaryota; kingdom Metazoa; phylum Mollusca; class Gastropoda; order Ellobiida; family Ellobiidae; genus Ellobium; species Ellobium chinense. The sequence goes on from JAWQUT010000158.1 coordinate 1,112,383, forward strand.
ATGACTTCTCCACGTACTGAATGGTGAAAGCATCGTCGTACATACTCTCGCCACTTGCTGCCACCTGAACAAAATGTAAAAAAAAAGTATAATTTATGACGTCATCAATTTGTATGAAGGGAGTGGAAATTTTACATAAATAAACTGGAAAGTAGGAGCAAACTTCCCTGAGAACCTCGAAAACACAATGCTCAATACTGAGGAATATTTAGGAACTTGCACATTAATTATGGGATCTCTTACCTTGGTAAAAATTTTGTGAACCCGGCACGTTAAATGCTATTGAAAGTGCATTCAGCACCGATGCACTAATGTAGTTTTTAAGATCTGCAGCATTGACGGCCTTCATTGGCTTATATATCCTATACTTTCGGGGTTGTCAGCAGCATAATTTCCAAGAGACAGTTAAACTCCTGAGACTCTCCCAAAACGAGCTTGGGGTTAGAGACAAGGGCAGCTTTAAGGAAGAAAAAGCACTCTGGCTACAATGCACTAGACTCTTCTAAGGGTGTTTTCTCGTCCCGATCCTGTTCCTAACCCTAACCATAACCCATGTAGATCTTGGGAGAATCGTATGATTTGGCAATAAGATTCTGATTAATGATGCTTTGCGGTATTTTAAGGCTGAGGAGATGGCCAAAGTAATGAGAAGAAATCCTTAGCAGGGCCCCAGAGAGGTCGCAGCAAAACCAAAAATGACCGAGATGATTCCCTAGGCTTAGGCGTGCAGCTCAACACTCTGAGAGTGTCAGGCTAAAAGATAACCTTGACTGGGTCTTTACTTACTAAGAGACCTTTCATGTTAAACTTCGGATCACTTCCAAACCGTTACCGCTGAGGCAGGCTTGTCACATGGCATTTTCTGGGTTTTGATCATACTGAACGTTACGAACTAGAATCAGATATGAATTTTACGTCTTGTTCGTAACGTGCGATATGACTGCAATACCAGGAAATGCCATCAGCGAATGCTTACCTCTGCCGTAATGGTCAGTAAAAGATCTGTGGCCGTATGCACAATCCATACGTTAGTTAATATATTGCGTTAACCACAGTGAACACCACTAATGTCCTGGGAGTTTTCCGTGGTTACAGCAATTCGTAAGGATTATGTTGTGTAAGACCACTGAAATTTTATTTCGCTCTCAGCAAGAAAGTGTCTTAAGGTACTTTCTTATATGGACTGTGTTTTCTTTCTTCATAGTTGAGAGATTATTCTAGTCCTCTTCAGTAAGGCTCTGGCACAATCCTTTTACGCCATCTGGACGGTCTTTATGTGGAATTCTGCATAGTAATTCTTATTTTTGTATCAGCTTAACATAACGGAATGAAGAAAGTAGGGCAAAACGCAGGGAAGAGAAAGGAGAAGGGACTATGAGGAAGAAGAGTCGTAGGGCATCTTGATTCGTGTGTTTGGAAAAGTATGAGGAGTCCTGTGTTGCACTGGAATCTCGATATTAAGTACATTAACAAAACGTATACTTCATTGGTAAATGGGCAATTCCAGCAGAATGTCATGTCAGTTACACTAATTTCTGAACAGCCCTGACTTAACAGCAACCAGTTTCGGTTTATATCAAAAGAATAGATTCTCCCCTGTTAGAAACTATCAAAATTGATTACAATAAAGTCAAAGCTTTTCAGAATATAGCGTAAATGACGTGGCATTTTGCTGGAATTGCCCAAATGTGAATGTCATACTTTGCACGGATTTATGTTACTTTTCTATTATTTCATTGTTCAGATGAACTTCGGTAACAAATATACTTCAGTAATAATTAAACAATACCAAATGCTTATTATAGACATTTGACTTTGTTGTGCGTCGATATACATTCTATGCTTTGGACTGACCAGACAGGAATATTACTAATAAATATTGAATTAAATCGTTATTGCGTGCCAGGAAGAATCGTTGCGAAATAACATAGATCTAGCTTGTCATCGTCCAACCC
>JAWQUT010000158.1:1118848-1139835 GCA_033807755.1 Ellobium chinense
TGAATAATTCTGAGGCGTATGTACTAATATACTGTATATTGGTCACGGATAGTCATAGTAACTTCCAGAGCCGGCCTGATAATGATATGATTATTGACACCAACGAAGAGAAAGAATAGATGATTTCTGGTACACACTAAAACCATGCGATATTTGGGCAATGGTCGTCTCTCTGCGACCGATGTGCTCAGATCAACTTCGGTGTCTAGATCAAACTGAAAAATCAGTAATACGTGCCAATTTCAGTACTGTGTTGTAATTTTGAGGCGCCGGCTTCGTAATTTTCAACCAATTCTTTGCAAATTTCTATGCTCTTCCGCATTTGGTGGATGTCAACAAATGATATTAAGGTCCACAAGCCCATTCGTTCAAAGATAAAGAGAAAAATGATGTGCATGTTAGTCGATGAAATCTTCATATCCGTCTCAATGTATGTGTGATTACTTTCCTTGGCAAGGATGGAAGCCATATTCACTAATCTGTCGGTTATTAATGTTGAATGCCTATACGGGATATGTTCATTCAGTTCGTTATAGGTTCTGTGGATAATGGCGTATTTAGAACTTTAAAGAGAAAACGGCTTGACAAACGTAAAAGACTCCATTTCCTATGTCATGGGGAAGCATTTCCGGTTCATAAAACTAAATGTTGGAGAGAAGACGCAGAACCTCATGGTGCACACTTTTCACTTGCTACTGAATGCTTGACGCGTGCTTAAAAAAAAAACCCACAAAACTCTGCAATGCAAAGGTTCCAGGAAAAGCTTGTTTTGAGAGAGATGCGTTAAAATTATGAACCTCCGAAGCCCTCATCCTCGTCGTTTTTTCCCCTGCTAACACCCCCTTCCTCCTCTCCCCCGCTCACCCCAAGTTTAGATAAAGCTGACTGCACTCTTGTTGGAATAGACTTCTTTAAAGGAAGATAAAAATTTGATTAAAAGCGCGTTTTATAACAAATCTATTTGGAGAAGTCTCTCTGCCCCTTTGCTCAGACAGAAAGCTTCGGAACGTCTGATAGCTTCAGCATAAACTATCAATAATTCAGAGTTATATCTTGTAACGGCAACTACCGGCCTAGCCTTGACATAGTGCCCTACTGGCTGGGATAACCAATAAACTGAGGGTGATTTTTACATTGCAGATATCACCTTTGGCCCTGGGCCATGATTTCTCCAGAAAAGAGTGCTTACTTATTATTGGGTGAAATCTGCACAGATTCTCGCAGAAGTTTTTGGAGGTTCAAAATGGAAACAGCTTTGGACTTTTAATTCGATGGTTTCATATCAAAGGGTAGCAATTTAAACTGTAATATAAATCTAGGCAAAAGACAGATTTTGTCTCTGCTTACTCAGACTTGTAGCATATTATTGTTTGGCAGCTTGCTAAATATTTCTTGCTGTATTGTATAAACTATACATAAATATCTTCATTTTTGTTCAATATTCTATATTTGCCAAATCCATCCATCCATCCATCCATCCATCCATCCATCCATCCATCCATCCATCCATCCATCTCAAGACCCTCTCACCTGTCTGACATTAGCTGTGTCCCACCTGAGCCCCCGCATGCTCTGCTCCTGGCTCTCTTCGATGCCCCTGAACTGTTTTCTGACATAGTCTTCATCTGCATGTGACAAGAGGAAACAACATTTCCCATTACTTACAGTAATCGAGAGGCAAAGTACAAGTGTGAGTAAAGTAGTCGGTTCGGTCAATTTGCACTAGACATTGACAAAGCATAGCCCTTGAAATGCAGCTGATAACGATGCCTTTCAAATGAATCCGTATGATTATAAACCATAATGAGAACGCACCAGGAGTTTACTTTTGGGGATGATATTGATATCTTCAGTGCATTGTCATATTCTGGAAGTCAATTCACATGTCCGGGATTCACGGTGTGCAGCACGAGAATATCATAATCTAATATCCATTCCGTGCTGGTTCGTCCCATTGATTCTCTTACGGGAAACATTTTTGTGTTGTGCCTTAGCCTGATGAAACCGTAGCACCTGTGAAAATTTACTTTCATAGTTATAGTGTAATAAATATTTACCTTAGCCTTTTACACACGGTTTAAGTGGTTTCTAATGCCAATTTTAACAGAAAACATTAATTCATAAAGATTGTGTACATATCGTTCTTTTTTTTTTCCGTAAAGGACGTTCGTTTAATATTAAACATAGAGATTGTCTTGGTTGTGACTCAGTATATTTCTCGATGTATTCGGATACCCGGCGACTCAGTATACTTTAAAGCATTCTAGGTCATAATTTCCAGGCAAGATTTAACAACAAACGAATGTTGCAAAGAACTACAAAGAAGATGTTGATAAAAAATGATACTGAGCAAAAGATTTGAGATTGGAGCTGCAGACTGATAGTGATGTGAATAAAGGAATAAGAGACAAAACAAAACACTTTGAAACGAAGTTTGTTGAGAGTCAAGTTTAAGGTCGACACAATGGTGTATTCAACTTTCGAGGCAATTCTCGACAAACAAAGTAAGCAGATCTAGAATCCAGACCCAAATTTTATGGTTCTTCTATTCGTTTGTTTATGTAGTTATAGCTATAGATGTAGCCCTAGACAAATGTCTATTCTAAATTAGATCTAAAGCTCTAGACATAGCCCTGTTCTAGATTTAGTGCTAAATCTAGTCATAATTCTAGTCCAAATCTAGACAGATGTTATATAAGGTCTAGATGAGATCTAGATTGCTAAATCAGCCATTCTATAAGTAACATACAATGCTGTTCAGACACAGAGAAATCTAGGCTAGCTGCAACAGGCACTTGGATTCCCTGTCTCATTATCAGGATGAAAAGGGAGTATTGGTGTTCCCCTTGAGTGGTGGAAACTTCGATGTCTCGATATATCTGTACATATGGATGTGTTTACGGTACCTCGGTGTCTCCGTATACATCTGGATGTGTATGGAACCTTGATAACTCCATAATCTGCATATGGATGTATATAGAACCTTCGTGTCTATGTATACGTCAGGATGTAAAAGGAAGATGTTTATGGAACCACTATCGATATTTCTTTTCTGCTTTCTCTTCTTTGCGTCTGTTATTTTTCCTTCTCTTGAGTCACTAGGGAAGCTAAATAAATTTGGCTAGAGAAGAGGCAGTGGAAACTATAGTCTAGTAATGATCAAAAGACGAAAGGAAAGGTTCGCTCACAACATAACCCAAAATAACCCTCTGTAGCTATATATCTGGATCTAGGGCGTCACAACATAAACTCTCATCTATTCTGTGCGTTTGCTCATCTTGCAATTCTTACAAAACCCTCATTACCCGTTAAGGCTAAACAGGAGATCTTAACAGAAGTACGAAATAGAAAGAGAAACTGAGTACGGAAGAAATCACTAAAGAACCAGTCAATTTTCATAGACAGAGGTCATTAATAATGCAACAACCCTATAGAATCCTCTATCTGTTTTGACGTCTACCCATCCAAAGCTGAAAGAGGAACACGCAAAAAGAAGATCGTCTCTAAAGCGCCCGAAACTCAACTCTTCTATTTTCTCCTTATACTTGCCGACTGTTTGTGTCCAATTATTAGTGGTGGGCAGTATCGTTTCTGAGTATTGGTACTTCAATACTAAGGAATTCCAATTCAGTATCGACATCCAGGCTCTCCATTAATTTCGATCACTATCCCATCATTTAGATCTTTCTCGATCCTTACTACCAAATTAAACACCAGTGTCTCCTCAGTGAGCAAGTGTAGGGGTCTCAAAAGGTATCGACATTTACTAAGTATAAAAGTCGAAGTGTAATCGATACGTTCGATAGTTGAAGACTAAATATCAGGGTGCCGAAATATTTAGGTATCGTCCCACAGCTACCAATTATGCAGATTGCGCCTAAAGTGTCTGTTGGTTTTGTTTCTTTGAAGCTAGTCTGATGATGTCGACACAAAGGATTGTCTTTAGTCAGGTTACTCTGCCTGGGAGTCCTTTTGTACGGTTCTGGCTGTCTTTCAAGTGTAACATACATACAGATGTGTGTGTGTGTGTGTGTGTGTGTGTGTGTGTGTGTGTCTGTTTGTCTGTCTCATGAACGTTAGGTCGCCATCACCAACACTACAACTGTTACTGCTACTACTACTGTAACTACTACCATTACCACCACCACTCTATTACCAACATCATCGTCATCACCACCACCACCACCACCATCATCACTACTTTAACTACCTCCACCGCCACTATCACTACTAGAGAGACTACTTCCACTGTTCATATTTTTATTTCCAATGCTAAACCCTCTATCTGTTAGTTTGTTACTCAAGGCTAGTTTTCTCTTACTCTGACCGCACTAAACTTCAAGAACTCACCTTTGAGTGCGTGAAGCCAGAACCCTGTCAGCACATGCTCAATTCTGGCATAGCTCTCAAAGTGAATCTCGTCCCTCTCCTGGAAGAGAATTATGTTACAGCCATTAAGTGGAACCCGGACAAGGCATTCAGAAACCACAGAAAATTAAAGAAATCGTGAGCTTTATTAATAGAAAATGCAAACGTCATTCTTAGCCATGCGATGTCACGTGGCAGTCAAATTGGCAATAGTCTGAACTCAAGAAACCATAGGGACGTCACAACAATATAAAATACAGAGGATCTCTGTTAACACAAGCATTGCTTAACACAATCTTCTTCTTAGCACATTTCAGTTCAGCAAGCTCAGCTGCTTTGTTACTTAGAAAAAAAAAAGAGCATTATGGATAACATCAAATGTCTGAAAACATACTCTCAGTGGCTTGGTAAGAAGGCTGTTAAGTTTTATCAGAGTCCTCTGTATAAATTACTTTTGGGTCATCATCCGTAAATCTTCATTTGCATGTAGCAATGGGAAACATTAGCCAAACAACACAAAAATAATAGTGTGTCCAGATTTATTGTAACGAGATGCGTATATTTTGTTTCCTAAGGAGAATGAGATGGGTCAGTATTTTCTTCGATGACTAGGGTCGAATAGTTTTAGAGGTGAAAGCAGAAAGAGGAGTCTAGGAAACTAGTAACATGAGGTGTGTGTGTTTTTTAATGGGTACCACTCTGTAAAAGCTTATATTGTAATGGAACAATCATATTGTACAATTATACCATTAATACAGGCGGATTCCCACAATTCCAAAATCAGGACCGAAAATAGAAAACTAAATAAATAACACACTTACACTGAGGACAGAGTGAAGACGAAAGACAGTCTTCGGATCTTCGTTGTCATCTGTGAGGGAGATTTCGTGGTTGGCGTCGATACACAAGTACTTCCGGGTGGTCATGTGACGTAACCTGACCTGCTGCTCCCAACGAATGATCTCCCCTGATGAGATACCATTACCAAAGTTGTAAGGAGACCGTTACTTTCTTGCTGTTCAAGTTCAAACGTTCAAAATCTTTATTAGGCATTAGCCAAACAGTGATGCTTCCCATCCATCCATCCATCCATCCATCCATCCATCCATCCATCCATCCAGTCTACCCACCATACAAGATGCTGGTCTCTGCCTCAATCTGCCAGAAGGTGTTGCCGGAAGAAGGGGGAGATAATGTCCGAGGTTTGTGCTGATCCATGACCCGGATGCGGAAGTGAACTTGTGAAGAAAGATAGTGTCAACATACGTAAACAACTATGAATGCACATTATAATTGCTGTCTTTACGTCAGTATCAGTCGCTTTGTCATACACGATTATAAAATTAGGTAAAGGGAACGCAACATCTGAAACGATAGTTAGCAAAACTGACCTCCAGAATATTCAGAACTGAAAATTCATAGCACAATAGTCTATATGGTTTTGATTACTTGGGACAGAGCAAATAAAAAAAATGACGTAAAGCAGGGTTTCTCTGAACTGTAATGACCAGTATGCCAATATAGTGTGTGCTGTCCTTTTATTTAAGGGTGAGGGTGGAGTGGGTGGAGACAGCAATTTGGGTACAGTAACTCAATTAGTGAATGTGAAGTGAAAATTATTCCCAGGACAATAAATCATGTAGCTCCAGTTTGCTGTTGTATGTTAAAATAAATGTACAGCATCTGACCAAAACTAATTCCCCCTTGGACTAGGCCAATGAAGGTTCGAGTTCCGACAGCGCTCAGATTTACAAACGGTTTCAGTGATTATGCGTGGGATCTTAGCAGCTGTTCTGACCTTTTGTTGCCAATTAAATCCTTTTGGTGTGCCAGCCGTAAAAACCTTAGAGAATGACCGTCAATAGGCAATAACCTCTCGGCACATAATTTCTCTAACTTCGCAGCCCTCTGTTCTACATTGTGCTACATGTTACTGCATAAACAAAACCAAAAAAAACCCAACCCAACAACTTCAAGAGGATTGAATTCCAACAAATATTCCCAGATATAGCTTGAAAGCAGCTGCTGCATAACATGCCCATAAAACGAGATAGTTTAAAGTGTTAGAAAAAAATGCTTTGATGAAAGATTATTACTAGACCTTGCCAGGCCGCTTGAAGTTATAAAATGTTGAGATAAAAAAACGGGTATGTTCAATGAAAGAGCTGTGCAGGTACCTTGTTTTATCAAAATTGTTTACACAAACAACAATTTTAAAGCATTGTATTCGAAAAAAAAGTATTTCGCATGCGTTTAAGGATTTGTCAGTATATCAAGTTAAAAGTTCAAAGTTTATCGAATTTACAAGCAAGGAGTGATTTAAAAAAAAATAAAAAACATGCTTTAGGATTGGGTATCAGTGGCTGTGCTTGGTTCTGTATTTTTGTGGGACTAAAATGAATGTGTTTCCTTTGGTGCAATCGGGAGATATGTAGGGGTTTCGTGATCCTGGGAAAGACAGACAGCATTAGCACAGTTACTAATCATGGACAGGACTTAAGAACGGTGCAAGATGAAATTTTTGACACCGATGAACTGAATATAAAATGGGGCTGAATATTTTTCAGCCAGCTGGAGAAACATATTTTGTGGACTGGAAATGGTTATCCTGGTCTGAGTCGCTCGTTCCGCGGTTATAGTGTCCTCGGGCTTCCATAATCCAGGGAGGAGAAGGACAGGTGCTTTGGCTATGATGAAAGAAGTCAAGCGACCTGCTGATCGCTAGAATGCCTGTCAAAGGTTCTTAGTCATCCAGCAGTGGACAACAGCACTTACACTGCATTATTCATTGTAACCAGCCACATCTGCCACTTGAGAAAGGTGCCCTTTTTATCTTCTTAAAGTGCATTGAGGTTAGAGTAAGGACAGACAACAATGAGGGATAGCCTCATTAGCACTCAATGACGCACCGCCACTGATAGGCATTGCATGTGGAACAAAAAATAAAAAAAATGTTAATCATAACACTCACTTTAATAAAGTTTATATCTTATGATTATTGTTTGGCATCAGTGCTAGAGTCAATGATTATAATATATGCCCCCCCCCCCCCCNCCCCCCCCACTCCTTTTCGCGTCTTCTTCCGTCCCAAACTAGCTATGTACTATCTGGCATTTTTGAAGCAGGGAGAAGGAGGGGCAGGGAAGAGGGAAGTTTCTACTAACAATGGATGAAGGTATCATTTAAAGATGAATTTATGAAAAGATGAAAATGCGAGAGGCGGACACCATTTCGGAAAGGCCAACTCAAACAGTGACAAGCAAACCAACCAACAAGCAAACAAACACACAAACAGAGATAGAGTCCAACACCCTGTAACAATGCACACTGTCATGAACACAGCACTGCATTCGATCTGAAAAACATACTACTATAATGTAAATAATAAGCGAATCGATGGTAACAGATTATGCTCATAAAAGCACAGCACTGTGAAAATCTTATTCGTTCTGCATATCATTATGTAGAAAAAAATTAGCAACTCATTCGTGCTATGTTATATTCATTTATGTGCATTGGAATTCTAGGGCGGAAAAAAATAAATCATTAGGAGAGGTAGAGGCGAATATTTAGGGAAAGCCGCTCCTTTTACCCTTTTCTATCTCATCTCAACCCATCCCATCTGATCTTATGATATACAAACTGCCCACACAAAAAATAACCATTCTTCGATGTTCAACCTTAAATTAACGAATCTATTAATCTCAATGCTGTCATCTCAACTGTGTGAGCTCCCAAGTCTCCAGATGGTCGGAATTCATTTTAACTTTTTATGTTTTAAATGTCAGGCCTTCTTCGTAACATATTAATGATATTAACAAATGCTGATTTATACAGGCCTGCAGTATTGTTTTAGTAATAACCCTTGGGATGACTAATATAACACTCCCACAGCCCATGACTGTTATTTTCGTTTTCCAGTTTTAGTAATAAACCTTGGAATGACTAATGTAACACTCCCACAGCCTTTGACTGTTATTTTCCTTTTCCAGTTTTGGTAAAAATCTTTGGAATGACTAATATAACACTCCCACAGCCTATGACTGTTGTTTTTCTTTTCAGTCGAATCCGCATTAATTTCCTCATTTCCTTAAAGGAGTATGGGTCCTAGGATTTAAATGTAAACAGACCGAAGCTTACAATTGTCCCTGATCAATCATATTTCTTGTTGTTGCTGTTGTTGCTGTTGTTGCTGTTGTTGCTGCTGTTATGCGATAAGACCATCTCGAAAACGCAAAGTAAATGTTGAAGTTCTGTAACAGACTGATGACAATAAATAGTGGGAAACTGCTATTCAGATTCTTAACTGGAATAAGTTCCAGAAATCACAAAAATTCACTTCAAGCGGAAATAAATATGGTTCAGGTGTTTTCAAGATTTTGCCATATAATGGTGGGGGGCAGGATCAGATAATTGCGCACTTTAAAATTATGCTACTTAAAGCGACGACACTCTAGTTTGCGGTCCCGAAGACATTCACCCTCACGTTCAGGACCGTCACCACTATCCCCAATGCTTCAATACTCCCTAAAATTGAAAGGAATGGATGAGAGGGACCTGGGCAACGGGTCCTCATAACTAGTGATAATTGTTGAAATCAGTGGAAAAAAGGTGATATCTCGGAAGACAGACGAAAGAGGATAGAGGGAAGCATGGCTAAATCAAACATGTGTATCTCCCTCTGCCTCTTCCCGGGGGAGGGGGTTCATGAGGTGGTGACGGCCCTGATCATGCTTCATTCAAAACTGGACCAAGAATCAGTCCAGTAGTAAACATAAAATGTTGGTAATTCAGCACAGGCAAATCCATCCACGATACCACAGTGCTAAACAAAGAGAAAACCTAATATAGTCGATTAGTACAGATACAAGATGATACCAACGACAAAAGCAACAAAGGTTTAGTATCAAAGTGAGTGTGATTTCCAGTATAGTTTGTGCTGTGCATGATTAGTAAATTATACAATTTCAGACTCTGATTAATAATTGTTAAAACAGTTATTTATAATGTTGTTAGTAGGTTCAATATAAATAGTTATGAACAAAATTAATGCACAGTCCTCCACGAAATATAAGGCTTGCAAACTGTTTACTGTTATAATTTTTTTTGTTGACAAGAATTACTGAGACACACTTCTAGTAATCTGGTAAAACCTATCGAGTGTTTCTGACTCGGATTTGAGAACTCAGGAAAGATGTAGACTATTTGTTGTTACGAACAAGCATAACTTTTATTTTAATGCAGCACATTTCAGAGAAATTGATAACATCACCTTTCGCACGGGGTTTTCCAGATAAATTTTCTATACAGGCCACAATTTCAGAGATCATCATAGTTTCTTCTGATTGTTTAGAGCTCCACAGGACAATACAGGGATTCTCATTCACTTTTAATTGACTTTCGAAGGGTCGTATCATAGTAAGTCCAGGTTTGTGAAAAGCTTAATTTTAGGATGTCAAAAGTAAATATGCTAGGTTTTACCAGATGAATGGGTATCTCGTTTTGCAAATTTAGACATTGCTAAATAGGATGTGAAAATAGGTTATTTTAATAGCCAATCTATTCAGCCTTTGAACCATCATCTCTTGCGGGTATATAGGGTTAAGAAACTTTCTTAATACATCAGGTGACCAAAAAAAAACAAACAACAAAAACGACCTAATTTTTAAAGTTTATTAACTTCAGATCTTAGGCAATTGAAATATTAGCATATTAGCAAATGCTTATTGCCAGTTAATACTACAAATGCCAAATATCTTGGTGCTATGCTTATTTCACAGCTGGAAAATTAAAAATATATCATTATAGATAGCATGCTCGGTGTGCGTCAGATTTGACAAGTGTTTTAAATTTTTTCGTTGATACAAAAGTCCAACATTTCGATCAATGAAACTTGCACACATTATAGATCATATCTGTATCTGAATGTGCTTAACTTTCTTTTTCTCATTTCTTTCCAGCTCTTGAAGTTACTGGATTAGGAATTAAGAACATTTCTGTTTTTGGCCACCCAATGAAATGTGGAGGACTGCATGACCATGATGGAGCAATAGATAACAAGTTGCTTATTATTAACATTAAACAGATGACTCACAGAACACATCTGTCTCATACTCCCCATCAAACCATAAGTTTTTGGCTGATGAGAAAACAGTGCATTTAATGTTGGATTAGTTGGGAATAACTAGTTGTTAGTCAGCAGGGTGATCAAAGGTTATTGTGTTCGTACAATATTTAGCGTCATACCATCTTGAATCACCCGACCTGAAAGTTTGTAAAACGTGCAGATTACATGAAACTGCGAAGTTATGTGTAGCAATTTCCTAATACCAATAACAGTTTTTGAAAACATAAGGGTTATTTGATCGAAGTCGAAAGCTTCAGTTTTCAGAAACAGACTTTCCACTTAAACAGAGAGATGTCATGTTTACTGACACAATGTTCTTTCGGTGATTCTTGAGAGAGAATATTGGAAACACTGCACCTAAGACAGGTATCAATTTTTAAGGTACAAAACAATCTCCGAAATACTTAATCTTCAATGCCTGACATTCAAATGTAAAAAAAACCACACATTTTGGAGACGTGTTATCACAAACTTACACACATTCCCATAAAGACTTTATGGGAAATAATGATACAAAATTTTGCTGGAAAAGAAACTTTTCTTAGTAAGAATGCAATATTTTCGAATGAACACTTTCACAAAAAAACCCCCCAAAAAACCTCTTAAAAAGCATGGCAAAACACGAAGGTAGGTGAAAGGGAATATTTTCGGGACCGCAAACTTCAATCTTTCAGTACTTGCGATATTACGAACCTGTAAGGCGAATACATCAACGTTTTTCCCACCCTCAATTTCTACCCGGTATTTTTCATCTAGGGGGAAATATTATATATTATATATATAATTCTTATTTTATTGGAAGTCACTGGAAAGAACAATATTGCCAAATAAATCGAAGAGAGCTGACAACACTTGCGTGTTTGATACTGTGGAATGCTCCTTTAAAGTCACCACAACTGCATGGATACTTTTCAGTTTGCTGCTATGTGACCTTTAGGCCTGTGATTTTAAGGCATTCTGAATTGGACTGAACCAGACTGCCTGAAGTATTGATTGTTAGAACGCCATAAACAACATAATAATGTCTTAGTTCTTCACCTCTCATCTGGCAGAATAAATCAGAAATGAAAAGACAAATTAAAGAGACCGTGACTACTAATTCCAAGTCCAACTGCTACTTGTCTTTCCTATTTTTCACTTCACATCCATACATACATGTCAGTAAACTCAACCCTAGAACCCAAGGCAACCAAAAAAAAAAAAAGCAATGAAGTTAGTTTAGAGACGTATTTCTGTACTGAAATGCCCACATCCCAATCACTTCTAAGCCTATGATAATTACATAAATCGAGGGTTTTCACAATTTATGTACCTCGTGCTATTTGAGGGACACTTTTTGTAAAATCTCATCTATCACCGAGGAGGGCTCTGAATTAAATTTCATCTACTCATTTTTAGGTCAGTTTGAATCTCACACATGTTTTTGCACTGGACGCTGAGACAGCAACTCAGCATTATTCCCTCTGTGATGATATCAAGATAACATCTTGCCATTCCAGAAGGATAAAGTGTATCCTATATCATTGTCCCCTCTATGGCTAATACATATGCTGCAAACTCGTCTAGGGGATATTTAATGTCGTAATGTCACTAAGGGGGATAGGCAGTAATAAATATACTGAACACCATTCAAAACAATCCCGTATTTCCGAGATGATCTCTCACCAACAAAAGACACACCTTCAATGTCTCAACCCTCCTTGCACACCATTTCATCATTATCATCATCGTCACTATCACCACCACCACCACCACCACCACCACGTCGAATGTGAGCCTGTCTGCTTGTTCAGATACTTTCTAACATCATTCAGTATGTATTGCCTATCCCGGTAAGTGACCTGCCGACATTTTAGGTCTAAATGTCCTCTGGGCACAGTTGGTATTTGGCCAATCCCTTCGGTGATGCCAACAATGTTGGGAATTTCCAAAAGCACTTTAGCACTGCCTCTCATTGAATCGGGGGTACTGGCTTATTAAATAATATCTACTCATACAGGAGAAAAATAAACATTGCACAACGTGAATCTTGCACAAACGGTCTTACAGCCCAAGAAGCGCGATATCTTAGTATCCGCCGCTCTCATTTTCCTCGATTACTCTTCTCTTTCAAAAAAGTGAATTTACCAAAGAAACGAAAGCTGAAACTGAAGACAAAGTAGAGAGCTTTACTTTTAAAATTTGCATCTCTTGGGAAGAGGTATGCATGGACACGATGGTATCTTCTGGTATTACGATCTTGATGTTTACGAAGTTTAGGAGGTCTAATCTTCTTTAATCATGTTATCGTAACGTGTGATATGATGGTGACACCAGGAAATGACGTGCTATGCGCATGCCTAGTCTGCCATAACTCTCCGTAGGTGATCCGTACATGTAAATATAGATCAACTAGTCTTGATATTTTCACTGGTTGGAAACGGAACTTGGAGAATTATAAATCAGGACAGTTGTTTGAAGAAGACAATAATAACTAAGAACTTGCACTGTCACGATAGGATCTCTTACCATCGTAAGAATTATATCAACTCTGACTATTGAACGCTATTAAGGGTACATTCAGCATCGATGCATTAAAGTAATTCTTACGATGATAAGAGATCCCATCGTTGTTGCGCAAGCTCTCAATTATTAAACGGACGTGGATCTAACGCGCCCCGATATCAGCTTCATCAGGGGTGTGTCCTTAACAAGCTCAAATCCACTGAGGAAAACAGGTTTGAAGTCGCAAAAAACCTCTTTTGCTAATAGAGAGGAAATTATAACCTTATTAAATGCAGGAGTGCATGTGTCTCAGTGATTTTTTACTTTTTATTTCAACTTTTTAATTAAGGTAGCATGGGCTGTAATCAACAATTTAGAACAAAAATATATATAAAATATAAAAAAATATAAAATGAAATGAAACGAAATAAAATGAAACAAAAACTCTTGTCAAATATGCCGGTCACAGGGAACGTTCAGGAATTCTTCCACTTAGTGCTTGGTTTAAGATTAGGGTCAGGGATAGTATATGAGATTAGGGTCAGGCAAAGCATGTATGAGACAGTTCCTAGATAATAATAATTATTAGGAACTGTGCCGTTATTTTCTTCCCTAATTCCATCCCTAGCCAGGGGCGAAGACTAGCATAGTTGACGGAGTAATCATAGTCGGAGGTAGATGATGTAGTGGATATTAGAAGGGACACCTTCTTTGCAGAAAAAAAAAAACAACCCAAAAAGACGAACTACGTCTTCTCTTTTGGATGCCAGGTTTTGACCACATCGGTGACTTCGAATTTATACGGCCTACAAAAATATTAATCTCACAAGATTTTGCTCCTGAGCCTGTCTTGGTCTACAAAAAAGCCTGATAATTGTTCTGATTAATAATTAACCGCTTCGAGTGAAACTCGTATATGTCATAATCAAAGTCATCGGATCCTTTGACCCGCTCCTTTTTCCCAACGAAATCTTTACTTTCTTCAAGTTCTGGGCATTATTTTTTTTCGCTGTAGGAGCCAATGGCCGCATGTATAATCCATTCGTAAATTAATCTACTGCGTAAACTACAGTGGACACTACTAATGTTCTGGGAGTTTCCCGTGATTACCGCAATTCGTAAACTAACGTCAGGATTACACATTCTTCAACATGTTCTTCTCTGATATGCCTCATAAGCATGGACAATATTATTTATCCGATTACGAAAGAGGTCAGTCTGTAAACCGGGGCGAAGTGACATGGCTTGACATGGAACAAAATATTATGGTCCAGCTTAGGTGCTGGCCTTTGTATCTTATTTCGAGGGTCATGGGTCTACTGAAAACATTTCAAATTTTAAAGGCAATCAGTGATTATTTAATTAGTTAGACTCTTCGTCGTTGCCCCTAACTTTACCCCCAGCCCTAAATCGAACGAACTCGATTTCGCCGTAAGCGAGTGAGCATTTGCAGTGTTTTAACAAAGAAAAGGGGTAGGGAAAGGGTTCAGATACTGCAAAATCAAACACTTCATCTAAAGCAAGCTCATAATCGTACGCTCATTCCACATTAGCCAACGTCAATTTTTGGACGATTTGATTTGATCTTCCATTTTTCTTATAAAAGCAATTGAAATACAGTGAAGCACGGATAGTGCTTACGCCTTAAGACCGATCAAAAGTGTACTTATTAACCATACACGTACCCTTAGAGAAGAAAAATATTGTACTCAATATCCGTGTCTAGGTACCAAACGTGTACATATTAAATGACTTGTGTTCCACTGATTTGACTCGTTATTATATCCCAAATTTACAAGCTAAACCACATCTATCTCATTGTTTTTGCTTTGATTAACCAGGTTGAGAGTACTAAATTTCTCAAAACCTCAAAAAAAAAATGACTTCGGTGAATGCGGAATGAGTGTGACGAAATGAAAGAGTCTCTGAATATTACCCGATGACAGTTATCTAAAAAATGCATAAACGACAATAAACGGAATAAAAAAAATTAGCACGACCCACTAACAAGAGGAAACCTTTAAATAAAAATGGCGAATGATGCTGATTGAGAGTTTGAAGTGACACACGTGATAGATGTCCTGAGAGAGAGAAGGTCAAAGAGAAGCGTAATTGAGAAAATGGATGAGGGAGGGGCCAGGAAATTGGAACGGCGGATTGCACGCACTTGTCGCACTTCAGTTGTAAGGTAAGGGAGGAAACTACTTGGCTAGTGGTGGGCGACTTTATCTCTAGAGCGTACTCGATACTTCAGAATCGTTTATAATACATGTACTTGAATTCTTTAGGAACGCGAGTTCTACGATAAAGCATCGATACCTCATGAAAGTTTTTTTTTTTGTTGGCGGGGGAAAGGGGAGGGAGGGGGGTAAGGGTGAGTGGTCGAGTGGGGGTGGTTGAGTGTGGGGTGGGAAGGGATGGGAGGCACTAACCGATGAAGATTCTTAAAAAGGCAGACCAAAACTCGGTCAGTGAAAGATATATCGATAGGTTAGGCCTACACAGAGCGAGAAAGAGAGAGAGAGAGAGAGAGAGAGAGAGAGAGAGAGAGAGAGAGAGAGAGAACAGAATGAGACTATGAGACAAGCAAGTACACAAGGTGGAAAGGTGTAGCTTAAAATTTATATCATAACATTGTCAATGGTATCAACTTTTCTGTAACGGTATCGAAAACTATCTGAAATATCATTATTGATACATGCCCCTAATATCGCCCACCACTAGTGCTTACTGACCACGACTGCTGGNGGGGGGGGGGGGGGGGGGGGGAGAGTGGGGACGAGGGTGAAAGGTAGCAAAAGAGGGAATGAGCAAAAGAGCAGCTTCAAGGGGGGCAGCTGCAAGTGACGTTAGCGTTAATTGCTTGCTCGAACTACAAACGGCACCTACTGTGTTATGTCAGTCATTCATTTATTATTCGCTTCTAACTGAAGTGTTACAGCAAGGCCCAGGCAAAGGGAGACTATGGATCCATTGAAGGTATTTCGCTTTTCAGTGGGACTTAATAATTTCCACACACATAGCACTGAAACGCAACACAACACAACACAACACAACACAACACAACACAACACAACACAACACAACACAACGCACTCAAACACATCAGCTTGAGCACTATACTGCTTGCACGCCACTCTGCTTGCGCTCATCACAGAACACCGCAGTGCACTTGTTGAAAAGAGGGCTTGAGGTAAAAAATTATTTAGACTGATAACTTAAACAAAGAAGGCTTTTTAAATCTTTAGGACCCTAAGAGGTATTTGGGGGAGGGAGTGTAAACATTATCTCTTACTGTCAGTTCCTGGGACTCTTATTCTAACAATGTGGATTCCATACCGAACAAACAAAAGCACACAAATCCAGCCAGTCACCGATTTTGCCCTTCATGTATTAGATTTTCTGTTGAGTTTTTCTTAACGAGCCGTGCATCACTGTAATGTGAAACTTGGTTCAAATTTAAGGTATTTCGCTCATAATAAAATTAATAATATGAGGCTGAGCTTAGTTTACATTTTGGTACCTGGCGGGTTCACTTATCAAGTTTACGCGTGTTATAGAAAAAAAAATTTTTCATGCACGAATGAATCTTTCTTCTGCAATGTACTTACGGTAGAAAAGCTATACATTAAATGACCACCAAAGTCAATACTTGACTCTTCTTTAGTCGTTGTAAGCAGTAGTCGAATGTAGCACCTACTGACTCACTATCTAGGCTTCGGACAGCAACATTTTTTTACCCATTGCACTGTCTAAACTCTTTTGTGCGGACAGTCCAAGAGTTACAATTACTATGTGACCTAGGCTTGGATCTAGCATGATCAAAGTCGAGTAAAAGAAGAAGAAGAAGACAAAGAAGAAGATAAACATAAGAAGAAAAAGAAGGAAAGAAGGAAAGGGAGGAGGAGAGGGTATCCGAAATTTTAAAGCCTTGACCGTATCAGAAAAACAAAATATAGCAGGTGTGGTTACTTTCTACAAAAGTTGGACGGATTAAAAAGCGAGCAGTACTTACAAGGACTGAATAACTGGTCAAGTCTCGTTTAAAAATGTTTGCAAAATAGCAAAAACTATCTGAAAGAAGTAGTTTAAAAGTACGAAACAATAAAAATGAGAAAATTCGACCAGGAGGTCTTCCTAAAGGCTGAAGAAACAGTCACACACACACACACACACACACACACACACACACACACACACACACACACACACACACACACACACACACACACACACACACACACANACACACACACACACACACACACACACAAAGACGTAATTGAAAACGTAAAAAGGGTGATTCCTTGTTTTAATTGCATGCAAACAGCACGAATCTCACGTGGTAACGATATAAGCAAGCTTAGTCAACGAGTTAGCACGGTTTTTTCATGTTGTTGCTACTCTTGTCATGGCAAAAACATCCCCATCAAACAACAACAACAACAAGAAGTCAAAAGCAGTCAAATAACCAAAAAAAACAACAAAACCCATGTTTATAATTTCCTCAAAACCCATGAACTCAACACAATCCTTCTCTTCAATCGTCTGAAAAAAAGCATGGAAAGAGGAGGGGTAGGGGGCAGAGGGGAGATGGGGAAGGGGAGGGCTGATTATCACCACAGCAATCAGAAGGTATAAGAGTATGGAAGGGGCGGGGAGGGGACGGGAGGGGTAAAAGGGACGCCATTATTGGTAAATACTCTGGTTGCCGTGACAAGCAAAACAAGATGGCGGACCAGGAATTCACATCTCGCGTGACATCCCTATGAGAGTGCTGAATTACCGGGGATCAACCCTTCAAAAGCCAGTGGGAAATCGAAGAGTACAACAAAAGGTAATTTGATTATAGGAATCGAAAATGCTGCGTGAAAGGTGATTTACATTCATCTTTTTTGTTGTTTCATTTCCTTCGGCCTAGGCTTGGATTGAAGATATATGGCACGACTCAAAGAAATTGGGGCGGTATTAAGAAAGCTCTTGAAGGTTTTAATTACGTATGCACAGACAGACAGACAGACAGACAGACAGACAGACAGACAGACAGACAGACAGACAGACAAGGTAGGATTAGGAGAGTATTATTACGGTATTATATACACTATCCAAGATAACCAGTCATTTTGCGGATATAAGTAAGTAAATAATTCAGTGGCAGGCAAACAAAAAGGTAGTCAGAGAGCTGATTACATATCATTTACTTATATCGTTTCCTGGAATTTCTCTAAAGGGCTATGGAAGTGGATATGACTTTAGAAAGATGGTATGTCTGCTTCATCTATTATTCACACTACCATAAGGCCATTGCTCATTCCACAGTTGGCTAAATCGTTTTTTAATGTTTTCAGAAATCTAGAACTCTGAACTCCTTGCTCAAGGCAAAATAATGAGGTAGATGTGGGTTAGCTTAGAAAATTGGGAATAAAACATAAAAAGAAAACTTTTCTTTTTTTGCTAATAATTAAAAAGACGAATTAGATATTGAGGTAGTAGAAACTTTAAAAAAAACCATAATTTAGGCGAATGCGGAATGAACATGACGAAAAGTATCATCATCATCATCGTCATCACTATTATCGTCATTTTTGTTTATTAATGAGCAATAGAAATAACTTGACACCTACGTCCAACCAGTTCAATATCTTGTTAAGAGTACTAAGAAATTTGTCATTTTAATTTATCCTACAAAAAAAATAGGGTGAATGTTAAGGTAAAATACCCACATTTTCTGGACGTAGAATATTTTTATCATCATCTTTTATCACTGTTAAGAAAGGATAAGAAATTAGGTTACTTACCATCCTCTGTAACGTCATCATCAAACAAGCCCTCTGCCACCAGGTAAGCTTCCAGTTCCTTGTGAAACAGCCTGATAACACTTCCACCCTGAATGTACAAACAAACTTAGTGGTGTGAACACGGCATTAGACATATTTACAAGAGCGCCCTGTTCTCAGTAGATCTAGACTAGTCTAGGCTGAACGGCAGACTCGTGGAATACATTTTAAAGCATAGCCTCTTTCCAAACGAATTACTAGTGCAGCATCTAGTTTTATATATTCAGTGATTGAATATTTGCCTGATATGCTTGATTAATCATAGTATGTTCCATTAGGTCCAGTCTTAATGCAATGAATCGAACTGAACAGATATGGTCATTTACACTACTGGCACTACCCTCGCTGTATAAACTTAGCGGAATGAACAGGGCATTCAAAGGTCCACCATAGTACTCTGAGCAGCACTGCATTGTTACACCAGGTGGCATCAATAATATTGGGAACAAAAGTCTTTCAGTAAAAACTGACTTGATTATGTCAGTGTTGTATGAGCAAGGGATTAACAAATTGCATAAAAATACCAGGAACAAACTGGTGTTCTGAGATTAGTGACATGAACACGGTATTTTATTTACTTTGTAAATTTGGGCATAGGACGGAATTTCTTAAACAGTAAAATCTGACTTTTCAATCATCCGAATGTGTACCTTCTTTGTACAGCACTAAGAAAATGTCATTGGCAGTAAGAAAAAAAAAAAAGCACGAAGTCTGATGATTTATGGTTAGCAATATGAACAGGGCATTGGAAGATGTGCAAAAACATCCCTGGAGAGTCTGGGGTTGTAAGCACAGAACTGTGAACACCTGAACAGGGCATACCAAGCCTGAAAGTTGCAGTCCTCTACGCTAAGCCCAGCCAAAGAAATATAAATAGATAGGTAAACCTGAACAGAAACAACCGTGGATCCTCTGTTATTTGAAATTAGCATCATAAACGGGCCAGAGGAATTTCATCAGTATTACTGGCCACGGTATAAATACAGGTATAAGATCTATGTACAAGTACAAACAGCGATTCAATATTAAAAAAAATACCCATTTCTCCCCTTTCTTCTTCCTTTACCTCCAACAATATATGATCAAATTTGTTCTTCTTTCCTTGTCTTTTCAGCATCGTAATCTTAGCTTCTTGAAATAGAACAGCATAATGACACACTGCAACATCCACCCCCACCGCCTCCCCACCACCAACCTTCTCTCTCCCTCTAGTCTCTTTCAGAATTCCCCGTTTTCCATGAAAGCATCAGTAGGCTCAGAAACAAATATCCCCCCTCCCCCCAACAAAAAAAAATATACATATATATTATATATATATATAATTATACGAAAATAAAGTGTTAGATGCACCAGAACAATGTTCCCGGCCCAAAAGCAGATGCAGGCTTAGTAATCTGAACATGGAATTGCGTGAAAATCAGGAAGAAAAAAAAAAGAACGTATTCACATTACTATACTTTCTTGTGAACACACACTACAAAGTTTTGCAGCCGGAAAAGAACCCGATTATTGCTTCTGTTTCTCGGAAAACGGAAAATGTGTTTTTAATAATTATGAAACCCTCGGACAAAGTCTTGACAAAGAAATGTATAAATGTTGAAAACAATAAAAGAAGAAATTTGCTCTTTATGCAAAGAAGTAATTCAGCATTCTCATCTGAACGTGAATGAATTTCAAGTAAATTCCCAAACAATACCCAGCAGTGTGGAGGTGCCGTAAAAGATCTGTTTCTGATCACCACGCATTTCATATTATGTAAAATTGCCAGGAGATACGTTTGTTAATATCGAACTTTAACATTAACTAATAATTGCAGAGGACTAATAAAATAATATATAATCTGCCAGCTTTCTAACAACCAATAGGGAAAAAGTGAATCTCATACAAGGTACCACCGCATATCAAGACTGTTAGTGGAAAGAATACCACCTGTCAAGCTGCTACACTTCCTAATATTTATATTACGATATAGGTTAAAATAATTAAAGATAAAGAACTCATTTCGTTCACACACATATATCTTGGAATATATACGAAGCTTGTATCAATAAACAGTGCACAGTGTTATTTGGCAAAATATGATGACATATTTTTAATGGACAGTCAACCCATAAAGCTGATTCAAATGTCACTGATAAGCACACTTTTATCCAGGACACCGCCCCCTCCCC
>JAWQUT010000158.1:1139951-1150658 GCA_033807755.1 Ellobium chinense
AAAAAAGTAATTTTGTTCTCCACACATTACCAGATGTTAAAAAGCAAGGGATTCAAAACTTATTTGCGAAGGAAAAACCCAAGGAAACAAAAACAAAATCATCTGTCATTTCGTTCTCACACTGGTATCCAATGCCATAGATTTGTTTGCATTGGTTGGTAAAGTAATTTATAAACAAAATGGTCATCTTGCCCTTTTACCCTCAAAGAAAACTAAACCAACAAGCACTGAAAAGAAAAACAAAACCAACCATCTCTCAATGATAAATTATGCCGGATTGCACTGCAACACTGAAAGTACATGTGCACCACTTATATTGCATTTATTTCCGCTTGGTCGCACAAATATTAAAATATGCCAGTTACATTAAAAGCATATATTATGTGCTCTATCTTGATGTAAATTTCATTTGCTCGGGAATATAGTAATGTGCTAGAAATCTCAAAGTGCAGAGCTATAAAAATCGAAGATTAAAATTCTGCACTTGTAGTATGAAGTACTTGTAAAAAGATTTGACAGTGCTCAAATTGTTCACATCTCTTGTGGGGAAACTACTGCACTGGAAACGTGTGCGACCGTGCAGTTTGAAAATGGCAAATAAGCTGCATCAATTCATAAAGAATTCATGAATAAACGAATGATCTAGTATAATGGCGGAAATTGAATAATCAACCCAATGAACGTATGAATGAATGAATGAATGAATGAATGAATGAATGTATAAATGCCCGAATATTTAGCAAAACTGACTGATTCCAAGAATGATAGGGTAATGAATTTTGACAATAGGGAAGGTACCATCGACCCCTCAGGAATTAGAATCATAATTCCCAGAAGACAACAAAGTTAGTAGTTCAGAATTTGTCCAGTTAAAGCACATCGTGTTAGGTTAGAATACATATAAAAGCTGGGGAAAACTGAAATTTTGAGAAGGAATAATTGCCTGAAAGAATAACCGAGACAAGAAATTAAAACAAATTTTCATGGAGCGTTTGGGAATAATTTCCATTGTAATACAGTTTTGCAATTATTGCTAAAAAAACAGAAAAAAAATGATTCGCTTTTCAGTTAAGTTGGCAACACAGTTAATGAAGAGAAGA
Source organism: Ellobium chinense (assembly GCA_033807755.1). Taxonomy (NCBI): domain Eukaryota; kingdom Metazoa; phylum Mollusca; class Gastropoda; order Ellobiida; family Ellobiidae; genus Ellobium; species Ellobium chinense. The sequence continues at coordinate 1,141,052 of JAWQUT010000158.1, forward strand.
AAGACACATAGTATGTTTAAGGATGTGGTTATAGGAGACCAGAGGAAGGGGTAACGAATACTGATAGAATGAAGTACGAGATACACAAACATGGGCTTCAAAATAGATTGGGATCTGCCAACTGGAAGTCAACCTATACAGGTAAAAAGAAAGGTACATAATAATATCTCTGAAGACTGTATTTGGAAATGGAGGATGGAGGCTCATATCATGATACATGATATCTGGCTGAATCGTGCAACAGATGGGCTATGACATGACAAAATAACATAACGAGAAACTCTGAAAGATAACTCAAAGAAAATAAAAGCGAAAAACAGTAGGCTATTGACGGCAGTACAGATGAACGTATATGACAGGAAATATTAAGCGTGACAGAAAGCCCCATTGAGATAGTATACTTGTAGCTTTCTACTTGGCTGCATACATATGACTGACATATCTTAAATAGTCTTTGGAAGCCCAATTTTGAAATAAAAAGTACTAATAATTATGATATTATTAAAGAGTATCAATACATGATTTCTATTCTACACGAGCAACGATTCAAATTTAATTTTAGTATACATATTTATAGATATACAGATGTGTGATGTATACGAGCAAGGACTGCGTTTTACTAGATTTACAACACAATGTTAGGACACTTCGCAGAACAATCATTGCAATATATATTGCTATAATTTCAACAGAGATGAAATATTACTGTTGGGCTATATGGTAGGTATGGACACATGTATGCACATTTAATCATAGACAGAAACACTAATGCCTGTTGCTTTCTGTACCTTTATGTATTTTGGAAATACAGAAATGCCTCTCTGAAATAAGACAAAACAAAGTAAAGAAACAAAATAAAGATCACACAATAAATTGTACAGGTAAAATGAAAAAAAAAATATTGATCGTGAATAACTTTCACGAAACCACATGAACAACGGAGGACACAAACTTAAATAATTATAAAATGCACAATATTTTGTGAGAAAATACATTTTAAAACAAAGCCAATAGTGTACACATGTGAATATCTTAATATAATAATGATTACCGATATTTTAAGAATGCATCGAAAAACCCATACAATGCTTCATATCGCAGCTCAGTAATACAGCAGATGAAAACCTTGAAACGTTAATGAACTTTGTTGTCTTTAAATTTCATTTCAACTTCTCATCCAAAGCCTCAATGTTGACACATTAAATTTAGCCTAAACTGGATCCGTTATTATCTAGAAATAGCACAAGAAATAAGGACACTGGTGGTAAACTTTTATAAGAAAATTTGAATATTGCAACTTAGACCACATGTCAGTGTGCTCAGGAAAATGTTAATTTAAATTTAAATGTCTATGCTTATTATAAGACGTGTCCTCTGCTGCTATTAAGCTTCACTAGTTCTAGAAAACAGCATAACTATATTACAGCTTTAGGATAATAATGATTCACAACTGACAGCAAACCAGCCCCTTTTTACAATTACATGAATAAGCTGAAGCAGTCAATAACTGAAGCAACCACACCGAATATGACGACAATAATGGATTTTACAATTTTGTTTATAACGATTACAAAACATTGTAAAGCACATTACTTAATTTCAAGTAGGCCAATTTCAATGCCAATAAACGATAATAGAAGTCTTGTATTGACTAAGGTCAATAAAAGTCGATACTATCAAGCCTCGCATGTCAATAATCTATAATTATTTTTAAAGACTTTGTACTCAGTCATGGGCAAAGTTTTTAATAAACATTTCTGATTAAATAAAATAAAATTGTTCATACTATCGACAAGCAACCTAAGTAGGCCAGTATGAACTAATGCCATATTGGAGTAGATTTAATTATTGTGACATTTTGATAAGTAAGATCAAATCTGCATCAAATTGACGTAATCTCTTATGGGTCACTACCAGCTGCCAGTCAAATATTGATGGCTTTGGAGGAATGGATATTTATGTGCTCTTTATAGGAATTGAGTGTTATTAATAAATGCGTCATGTCGTCTAAAAGTTCTCCGCTTTCAGCTTCTTTTCTGGATCTGTGCATAAGAAATGGAGGATTTATCTTTCGTCTCAGATTCAAAAGCTTATTCGGTCTCTGTAAAAGTGGAATTATCACCCTTGAAATGACATGAAAAAGAAGCTGTGCTTGCAAATCTACATCTGACAAGAACTGACTAAACTTCTATGCTGACACAACGGGTCCATCATTTGTTGTGAACACTGAATCACCACATGTGAATACCTACTGCACTTATCCTACATATATTTAGCTACCCAACAAGACAGACTAATGTCTAAAGTGAATTTCAGTTCCTTTTTCTCTAGGAGGATGATGATACAGTAATACTTTAAAAAATCTGTAGGAACTAAACAAAAAAACATTAACCTACTTAAAGATGGGAAACAGACACATTACCTTCATAAAGAGATCTTGATCTGGATTTTCCTTACAAAACCTGACCAAGGTGAAGCCAGATCTCTCTACACCCAAGTTCAGCTCCGACCTGGATGATGACACAAGTCAATGTAGTCTTTCTTTAGTTCTTTTAGTACGTCAATTCACGGATATAAAACATAGACAAATGTCCAGGTTGGTGGGAAATTGATAATTTCAGATAATATATCAACAAACGAAACCACTATCACGTCACTGTACAGCAATGTTTACTTCAGTTTTTTTCTAACTTTTTTGGGGGCATATCCAGAAATAAGTTTCGACCAAATCCAAAGTTGTTCAGGGGGAATTCCCTTCACGAAACTGTAGGGATGAAATTATATCAAAAGAAGTGTAAGTAACGGTGAAATGATGTCTACTCGTATAGACAGACTGTCCTATTGAAATTGTCTACTACAATTTACAAGGGAGCTGAGCCAGTGAACTGAAATCTTACTAATTTACTAAACTACCTGTGAAATGATACCTAAAGTAAGAATGTCACAGTGAACGATATCTACTGCTAAGGAGGACTATGTGAGTGACAGTGACTTTTACTATTACGGGAAGATTCTCCCAATGAAATATTACCTACTGGAAGACTGTCTCAGTGAAATCAAATCCACCTTTCAAAGAAAACGTATTAGTGAAAGTAAATGTACCTCGTGAAGAATTATCAGTTGTTAGGGGTGGGATGTGCCGGTGAGGTGATACCATGATATCAGGGTGTTCCAGCGTAGTGAAATCAACTATTACAGCAAGGTTATACACGGTGATACGATATCTGACACTATCGGAGGGATGTACCGATCTACTGCTCTTAGAGGACTATGTCGGTGAAATGATATCTACTATAAAAAGGTGATTCATACTACTATGTCAGGGATGTACTGTGAAATGATTTACTGCTGGAGGACGATTGTACCGATGAAGTTCTATGTAAGTAGGACTTTACCAGGAAAATGATGAAGGAGAACTGTATCGGTGAAATGTTATCAATTTGTAAAAGGAGGGCATTACCGATGAAGTGATATCTACTGTTAAAAGACCTGTCCTGGCAAATTGCTATCTACTATTATGAGAGGATTATACCGATGAAATATTATCTACTACCATGGGAAGACTCTAAAAGGTGTACGATACCAATGAAATGATATCTACTATTAATGGAGGACTATCTACTAAAAAATGTCTACTGAAAAGGGGACTATCTACTGCTAACGGCAAGGAAACCCTAGACAAGTCTTGAAGGAGTGATCATGAAGGAGGGGGCAGTGCATAACAAATGTGTACTTATTAAAGAGGGTCACAAGTGGGGACACTGATTGTTGAGCTAGGTTAAGGGTAATTCACTAAGGGAAACAGTCATAGATCGCAGGCAGGTAGGAGCGGTGATATTCCGTGGTGGTGGTGGTGAGGATGGTGGTGATGGTGGTGGTGGTAGTAGTGGTGATTGTGGTGTGGGGAAGAGGGTCCAAAGGAACATTATATGTAAGGGATCACAGGCCTAACTCCTTACCCACGTTCTGGAACACTGAAGAAAGAACAAAACATGGTATTCTCCACCTTTACAAAAAGTTAAATTACACATTTTAAGACAGTGGTATGCCAGGTATTTGGCTGTATGATGATTTGGCTGGACAGAGACACATGACAGAAAGACTGACACTCTATATTATAATCGTTTGGAGGAATGAGAAAAATATAAGCTTAAAACTCTAGCTCTCATAAAATCCATGATCTGAAAGTAACATTATTGAAAAAAAACAACAACCTCATTCACCTCAATACTTGATCAAATATTAATATAAGATATTCAGTGTTTACATGTATTTCCATAAAAAGCTAACGCAATTCTCAAAAAGAAAAGGCAAATTGAAATAAAAGTGAACGATTCCCAAGGGCAGGGTAGAAGCCAGTAAGACCTGGCATATCATGTCAGCACATACAAATAAGTTCGTAAAATTAAATAAAAATATGAAAAAAGAGACCTGAACGAAATGGACCTTTCCCTTAATGAAATTAGAGATTTTTGAAATATTGTTGATGATAGTCATACAGACGCTACTAATGCTCATGGTAGTTTCATAAGTAGATTACGTCTGTACACATCGAATGTTCTATCGTAGTAATCCAAATGAAAAACCACTTACGTTTCTGTGAAGGCCTTTCGATGCAACCGGCGCATCATTGTCAGCCTCCTTCAGCTGACGATGATGCGCAGACTGCATCGAAAGACCTTCGCAGAAACGTACGTGATTTTCCATTTGGATTACTACGATAGAACATTCGGTGTGTACAGACGTAATCTACTTATATAACTACCACGAAAATTAGTGATTACTGATGATATAATATTATAATGCTGTAGAATAGTACATGAGCCAATGATTCTGTCAAAATGCTGCAATCCATATCAGCTGAGCAGACACAACTATAATTGGTGGCGACCAGGAAAGACCTTCCACTATAGGCCAGTAACGTTTAGCGTTGATAAATGCGTTTTGAATTAAACTGAGCCACCACACAAATCAGGAAAAAACCATCGTTAATTATGTATGATGCTCTTTACCGTAACCGTCAAAATAATTCATTAATAAACTCGGAGGTCCAAGACCTATATCAGCCAATGACCCAAATCATGTTCCTCGTCTTTTTTCTTTGCTTTCCTTCCACCAGCTGTCCTCAGAAATTCGGAAGCAAGAGTTGCCAGTAAAAGCAAAAGTTTCAGAAGGCAACAAACTTAGACATTTTAATGCTTCAAAATAATAACTGTAATAGTAAAGAAGGACTTTCATAACAATCTTGATAGAAATGAAATGTGGTTAAATCAGAGACATGCACGCAGCGGTTTTTAACTGAACACAGAATAATGAAGGTTGGGCGCAGCCAATTACAGTTTAGGATTCTTTACATTCCTGAAAATGACGTTAAAGTTTTAGAAAGATATTTGTTCCCATCACGCTTAAAAAATAATGTTTACAAACTTGTAGTGACAAAAACAAACATTAATTGCCCGATGAAACAAAAAGATGGAAGATGATTTATCTTGAAACTAGACAAACAAAAATGCCCATTTTGCGATAATATGCTCATAGTCTAAAAGCCGTATGCACGGTGATTATCGACTATAAATTTGTATTAACAACAGAAAGCTTATACTTGTTATCTGACAATTTTTTCTGTACAGTACTTAATTCGTGAGAGTGAGAAATAATTTAAAAGAAATTTAACATCTTAATCAAGCCGGCGAAGAAGCAATAAATAGATAATATGGTCCTTTCAGAAGAAAGGTGACAAGACTGTAAGGAATAAAGAAGAGGTAAGAATCGTGAATAATTAACTGTAAGCTGCAAACATGCATTGTCTATTGTTATTTATAGATATTTCTGTGTGACCGTGATTTCAATTGTGTATTATTATGCGCCATTCTTTTATTAGATGTATATGACAAGATATCCCCTCGTGTCATATCTCAAGTATTAATTATATACCACATCAATGCTGAAATGTGAGGAATGCAGATTAGGACTTTCATCCAGTAAACTTGTTAAACTTGTTAGTAAATGGTGAAACATCAGCAAAAGACAATGGAACCTAGATTTTAAGTACCTCAATAATGAATGTACCTTTTGATGCGTACTACGAGTTCCACATACTACAAGAATAAGAATTCACTAGTATTATTAGGCTTATTAATTTCATTCTGGGTGGCTATACGATAATAAGCACACCTCATTACAATCAACACCTTATTTGCAACTCCTTTACGATTATGCACTAATTTTATATAGAAAATAAAGGATTCTGCTATTTTCCAGATGAGCGTTGCTATTAAACGGAATCGACTGTGATAGTTTTTTTCCCCATACACAAAAACACACTTATTGTCGAGATTTGAGTGTATATTGTAAGTTTGTAAGTGGTTGATAAGTACTTACAAAAAGGGGAAATGACCACCACCCATATTGCATCTGTATACGGCAATCACATAGCAAGATCGAAATGATCTACCCCTTTTATATTGGTATGAGTTTAATATACGAATAGTCACACTCACCCAAAGTACCGACCAACAGATGGAGGGGCTTTCCTGAAAAGCAAAACCGGCTAAGAAACAAAGAAACACTACACCTAAAAAGTCAGGAACAAAATCGACTACAGTTGCAAGAAAATAAACAAAAGCTAAAAATAACAATATACAAAAGCTAACCAGAAAAGAAAAGAAGCTAAATCAAAATCTATTCAATTGCTATATACATGTATATAGCTATATATATATATAGAAGTATATTTTTTTTCACGGAAATTTAATATTCACAAAATTTGGGAGTTGAGCTTAACTCTATAAAAGTACCTCCAGCGAGAAAAAGTTCCGTTCAAAGTTTTTCAAAAGGGCTCACTACGAGTATAGGACGCAAGAAAAACGCAAATCCGTAGACTTCTAGCTACTCGTATCATTGTACACTAATGATTACAGTATATATTTCTGTCAGTACGAAGCGGGGTTGTCAGTTTAACGGTATTATTGTTAAAAATAGTCGTTGCAAAGTACTTGGATCTCTACGCGCGCGCACACACACACACACACACACACACACACACATATATATATATATATATATATATATATATATATATATATATATATATCCTCCTGCGTGACTCGCAAAAATCAGGTCCTCCTTAAAAGACACTTTCGACTTTGCGTAAAAATATAATCCTTCTGAAAAAAGAACCAAAAACCACGACGTTTACAGTAAATCTCAAGAAGGAAATGATAAAACACAACATCTACATTATAAATGACGAAGAATGAAAAAAACAAACAAAAAAAAAAGCTACACCTACTCCTAAGAGTCCATTAAAACTGTTGGACGTTTCGAACTTACCCAAAGGTGAAATGGTCAATCTGAAATCCTGTGCTAGCATGGAAGAAGTGCCCGGGTGACTTGATGCTTTCAAAGATGATCTGATCATAGATTTGGACCTAGAAAGAAAACAATAATGCAGAGATTTGATGCTCTCAAAGATGATCCGATCATAGATTTGGACTTAGAAAGAACAATATAATTCGGATATTTGATGCTGTCAGAGATTTTATCATAGATTTGGACCTGGAAAGAAAATATAATGAGGGGAAAGCAAACAATAACTTCCTCTTAATTTTTGATTAACCCAGATAGTCTTCATCTAGGGAAATTATTTTTGGGTTGTTTGGAGATTTCTGAGAAGAGAAACCACTCCAAGGGACTATAAAATAGCGCCAAGTCACCAACCAGTAAAGATTTCGACCCTCAAGGCAATATCTTGTGCCTGGTCTTTATTGGGTTTACTCCTTTCGATGCATTGATGCAAATGTCAGCTTTCACCATTTTTTTATAAACATCTCTTAGACGACCGGTATGTCCCAGAAGTAGTATTCCCGTATCATACGTTGTTTACTCGTACGTCATAATTATGTCCTATCTGATGAAGAATACCTTCGCAAAAGCCAATGAGCCCATGGTAATTTGGTGACGTAAGCACTTGAAAATTATAATGTCGCAAAGGGGTTAAGCTACTTTTAGACTAAAACCTTTCAAGTCATTGGTTTCATACGGAAGTTAATGTATACTTAGTACTTTTAATAGATAAAAATAAATTAGTAGCCTAGCATTATTTTGGCCTAGACTATAATGTTGTCGTTTGAAATGATAGGGTTCGAGAAACATTTCAAGTTACTAGTATCATAAGGAAGTAACTGTAATTTTAATATATATTTTTTTTTGAGGTAAAAATATTGTAGCCGAGCTTTATTTTGGTCTAGACTATAACGCTGTCGTTTGAAGTGGTAGAGGTCAATCTGCCTCGTGCAATGTTCGAGAAATAATTCACGTTACTAGTATCATGAAGAAGTAACTGTAATCTTCATATTTTTTTTGAGGTAAAAATATTGTAGCCCAGCTTCATTTTGGTCTAGGCTATAACGTTGTCGTTTGTGGTAGGGTACATTCCCCCCCCCCCCNCCCCCCAAGTGCAATGTTCGAGAAAACTGAGATTAAACACGAACTTCATACAACAGAAATCATCTAACCAATTTCACAAAACCTAGATTAATCCACAAATAAAGAAAAACAAAAACTCACAATTACCCCTTAAAATCAATATTTTCTTTGTGTGTGGATAGAAAGTGACTATAGTCTATAGTTTCGATTTCCCCTGCTGACAAAAAGTTTGATATCACAAGGCTTCTGATAGTCCTCTGAGCCTAGTGTTGTCGGTTCCTATAGTTCGTTTTATGAAAAAAAAACCCCCAAAACAGCGTTTTTTGGCAGTAGTGGTTTAATTTTTTGGCGAATCTTTTTTTTTCTAAAATTTGCATGTCAGGTGACATTGAGTGTCTAAATAGAATTAAAAGTGGGTTCTGTCCGATATCGGTGAGCAGGTAATTTGGTGACTACAGAATGGATATCTAACACCTAGTCTCTCTGACTGAAAGTAAAGAGATTTTACAGCATAGCTTCAGAGGAACATATTTGTTGTGAGTAAATTTCGTCACACCTCTTTATTGTAAAACTGTTAAATCTATGCAGATGCTTTAATATACATTACAGAGACAAAGGAAAAAAAGCTTGAAACTGTAAGGATCGCCTTAAAAAAAATTCCATTAAGACTACATGTTAAATTGCGACATACAAAGTATCATTAAAATGGGTCTATATACAATTAAAGTTATTCCCAAAAATCGCCATTTTTCCTCCCGTGAAACGAACTGTAACAACATACATCCATTCCGATTGGCAACACAATAATAAAGTTATACGGCAAATCATGTCGTTAGCAAGCAGTACTTGGATGCAAACTTCAAGCTTTAAATTTTATATGAACACATATCATGGAAGAGACATACTTTTAACAAAACATGAATTATCCATAGTGTCACAAAAGAAAACAAATCTCAAAAAAAAAAAAAAAAGAAAAAAATTATGTCGTTTGTCTTTATTTCTGTCTGTCTATCCTTGTACCTGTCCAGCTATCTGTTTCTAAGTTTGCTTGTCTGTCGATCCGCTCATCTCTGTTTGTCGGGTCGTCTTCCAGTCCACCCTAACGTCGACCCGTGTGTGTGTGTGTGTGTGTGTGTGTGTGTGTGTGTGTGTGTGTGTGTGTGTGTGTGTGTGTGTGTGT
>JAWQUT010000158.1:1155506-1165868 GCA_033807755.1 Ellobium chinense
ACATACAAACAGGATACTCTCCAGGGTATTTCCACACCTAATGTTGAATTTATGACGCGTGTTCTGCCTGGTACTGATTGGCTATAAGCCTGGTCTGTACAAAAGCTGGATTGCAAGAAAGCTTTTGTTCTGCTAGATTTGGGAGGCTGTGTTTTCACGATTTTTTTTTAACTTACGAGGAACCAACAACATACTTTGATGTAAAATAAAGTAACTATGATTTAGACAGAAAATCCAAATAAGCCCATATAGGACGCCATATAAAGATATTTAAGAGACATGGGCTAAATCTGTTGCCAAACAACTGGAACTATCGCAAATGACTTTGTCCTAATATAAATCACCCGTAATACGTTGAGGCAAAATGCACCATTCAGCACTTTGGTGTGCAATATTGCATAGAAACTCCAGTCTTTGATCGTCAAGCTCATTCCATATTCACCGTTTTTATTTTTTTATGATTTGAATTGTTTATATTACAATGATCTTCCATTTATCTTCTTTTTCCCATTAAATCAAATTTAGAGTTTAGTTATTTAGCTCAATTTCTCAAAACCTCAAAAAAAAATGACTTAGGCGAATGAGCGTGATGTTATGATGATAAGCTGTGGACCAAGAAAAATGAATAGATCTTCTCCTCCCTCCCTCTCCCTCTTTCCCCTCTTCCCCCCTCCCCTCCCACAACTGAGTATTCCTGCGGCGACGACAGTATGCCTACGACAAATAGATCCAACGACAGAAGTCGTTATTATTTACCAAAATGGAAGTCGGTCGGTAAAGACTTCGCTCACCAGTGTGGAACAGTGCTGACTTCTCTTCCTTTATCCCCACTGCATGCTGAGCGGTTTGGATGAAAGAGGGACAAATACCATTTTTTTTTGGTTGTTGTTTTGCTTATCTACAACTCTACGGTGATTTCCTCTCATTCAAAAGCCAGCCTGGCAAAATGGATGCCCAACTGGCCCAGATTCCTGAAAAGCCTGGCAACTTTATTGTGTGCTTTGCTAGCTCCGTCTCATCTTTTGTGGGCGGTAACAGTCGTTTTTATCGTCCTCCTCTCGCGCCATTACCGCCCCTTGTTGCATCGGTTGGGGAAATTTTGTTGACTTGACTGCAGAGGGCCCCAGTAAGCAAAGAGAATTACATGCGGTTCTGATCTTTGTTGAGCTTACCTCGTAAGTCATACGAAGGAGACAAAGAGAAACAATTTATTATGTGTGGCTGGATCACTGCACATGACAAAGTACTTGTATTCGTGATCGATAGCTCAACAGGCAACCAGATTAAAGAGACAAGTTAGATATACAGATAGAATTAGAACGAACAGACAGACAGACAGACAGACAGACAGACAGACAGACAAGATGGTAAGACAATAATGTGTGTGTGTGTGTGTGTGTGTGTATGAATATTTGTGTGTGTGTGTGTGTGTGTGTGTGTGTGTGTGTGTGTGTGTGTGTGAGTGTGTGTGTACAGAGAGAGAGAGAGATAATGAAGAAAAGGAGAGAGAAAGGAGAAAGAGCAATAACACAGAAGGGTAGACAGACCTACATATAGCATTATAGACAGACAGACAGACAGACAGACAGACAGACAGACAGACAGACAGACAGACAGAAGCAAAAGGGTCAAAGTTCATCGAAACGGAACCTGCGCTCGGACAAAAATGATTTTGATTCTGCCGAGCAATTTGAAAATCTAATTTTACGCCTAGGATGAAACGTGCATGGACGCAATCACAGCTACATTCAGTCTTAACAAATTGTAGATTTATTTGACTTGAGCTTGCCCGTCCTGTCATGAATGAGTGCCGCCTTCCTTCATTACAGAATCTTAAGTCTTGGGTATTAAAAATGGTAGAACTGAGACATTTGTGCTGGCATTGGCGTTGGAAGTTCTCGTAGCTCTATGACAAAAAAGTGATTGCACAATCTAAAGAAAAAGAAGATGATGATGATGATGAGGAAGAAGAAGAAGAAGATGATAGAGAAGAGAGGGGTGAAGAGGAAGCTTAAAAAGGAAGGAAAAGTAGAAGATGAAGAAGACGAAGAAGAAGAAAAGAATGATGATGAGAAGGAAGAGGAGGTGAAGAAGAAAAAGACGTTTTGTGTGTGCTTGTTACGCTTGAGTATCCTTTAGTGAGTGTGTATGTAAGTATGTATGTATGTATGTATATATGTATGTATGTATGTATGTATGTATGTATGTATGTATGTATGTATTATGTATGTATGTATGTGTGTGTATGTATTGTGTGTGGGTGTGCGCGTGTGTATATGTATGTGTGCATATGTATATGCATGTGTGTGTATGTGAGTGTATATGTGTATGTGTGTGCATGTGTACGTATGATTGTGTGTGTGTGTGTGTGAGTGTGTGTGTGTGTGTGTGTGTGTGTGTGTGTGTGTGTGTGTGTCTGTGTGTGTGTATGTTGACATCTTCATTGACATCTGTAAAATTCCTTAAGTACACCCAGCTCAACGACACTCTTAACGGCCAGGGGTATAACACAAAGACCACCGTTATCATCATAGGGTCCCTAGGAACTGTGCACAGGAGAGCTGAATCTGGACTGAAGATGCTCGGGCTGTCTGTTGCAAATACATCAGCATCGGTGCAGTTATAGGCTCGTACAGAGTTTGGAAAAGACGATTGACAGTTAAGCCGGCTGGCAATATCGAGTAGTACTTGTACATTATAATTCCGGATCGATTCGGTTTGTAAATCGAACATGTACTCAATAAAGTTCTTGAGACATGTATGTATGTATGTATGTATGTATGTATGTATGTATGTATGTATGTATGTATGTACAGTATGCATGTATGTATGTGTGTGTGTGTATGTGTGTGTGTGTGTGTGTGTGTGTGTGGGTGTGTATGTGTATGTGTATGTGTGTGTGCACGTGCGTGTGTGTGTGTGTATGTGTGTGCGCGTGCGTGTGTGTGTGCGCATGCGTGCGTGTGTGTGTGTGTGTGTGTGTGTGTGTGTGCGCGCATGCGTGAGTGTGTGTGTGTGTATGTGTGCGTGTGCGTGGCTATATATCTGTGTATGTGTGTACACTCGCTACCTCTATCACACATGTCACTTAATAAGAACCTTGGTTAATATTACATGACACCTCAAATTTAAAAATAATATTGGGAACAAATATCGGAATCTTGTATTGGTGGTTAATACCGCGGTGGACAATGACCGAATCCAAAATAGGATATTCACAAGAACTGCTATCCGACTAGGATGGTTATAGAGCTACCATCTTACTACTATTGCCTATATCCTACTACTCGTAAAAAAATCTATAAAATGTACATTCCTTGACTAGCGCTGTTAATTCCATTAACTTTTTTTTTTCAACATGGTAGCAAGAAAGGAAATGTTTAGTCACGAACGTAACCGACAAATTACGAATATTGCACGAATCTTGTCATGTCCGAAAAGGGTCAAATTCAAACAGCCAATCACATCACGTGAAACACTCAGTCGCCTCCAATCAAAACATCCAGGCTACGTGACGTGGCATTTCCTGATATGGATATCTGAGAAGCAGACCGATCTAACCCCAAAAATATAAAAATAAAATTGAGATGTTTTTGAATGCAAGCTATGAGGGACATCGTCCATCGATATTTTTCACAATGGAAACTCTAAGACAAATACTTTTCATTAAATAGGGGCATGAGTTAACCCACATGGCCAAAACTGCCAGCCCTCTGCCAGTGCCTGCTGGCAGACCAAACACCACAACATGTTTTGCAGGACTGTTTTCCTGTATAATAGTGATAGCTTTCTTCGGTTTAGAAATTTGACCAGCAGAGAAAATATTTTATCCTTATGATTGGTTGACATCGGATGTCTGTAATGATTGTCAAAATGCATATTTTTTCTTAAAGTGTGATTTTTATTGTTTTGTTTTTGGTAATCTTACTAACCATTTGAGTTCTTAATAGATGCTTTTTATGGTGCAGATGATTTACTGTAAAAATCAGTAATTTCTAAGAGTATCCTGTAATTTTGGTCATTTGGAAAACATGAATGGAAACTAAGCATTTTGACATGATAGTGTAAAACCTTTGACAGGGAGTCTTCAATGATTTGTTTTAATCTTACTAAAATGTCCTCTCCATGGCTTGGTTCTCTTTGCCCCAAAATAATTTTATGCTTAGCTCTTTTTATCTGGGAAATTTATGCGATAAATATCCCACAATTCTCGAATATTAAAATACTGCTGAATGCGATATTGCTGACAAGTCAGAATTGTCTATCTGGGCTCTTTGGCATTTTTCCGGGATCAGTATCTCAGTAATGAGATATTTTTTTGTGTGAATTTTTAATGTTTTGAAGTGCACAAAACTTTAAATGCTATTTTCTCTAGAGTGAACCTGCATGGGTTAGATTGGTCATCTTCTCAGGTATGCGTATTACAAGATTTCTCAGGTCTAAAAGTAATATTAGGAACTAACATGGGCACCTTACCGAAATGGTTAATACCGCGGTAAACGACCTTTCTAATGTACGATGGCCGAATTCAAAATGAGGTGTCGACAGGAACTGCTATCCTTCTTTGTCAGAAAATATGTATAGGCCTAAATTCCTTGACCAGTGCTGTTAATTCCATTTACGCTATTATCTTTTCTTCAAAATGGTAACGAGTGGCAAAATATTTTGACAGGGACGAAATGGACAAATTAAGAATATTGTACGAATCTCGGCATGTCCGAAGAGGTCACCGTCAAACAAACCAATCACATTACGTGAAACAATCAGTTGCATCCAATCATAGCATCCAAACTACTTGACGCTGCATTCCCTAATATTATTATGACCCCTTCTTGTCGCCAGGCGATATCGGTTCTGGGGTCGATACGATATACAGTGTGTATGGAGTGAGCAAAATGAGCGCTAAATTATTTGAAGATTAATTAGTCTAGAATGACATCACAAGGGCATGAATAGAAGTCTGGATATCTGTATCTAATGAAAACAAATCTATTTGTCATGAGAGTAAGCTCTTCCTGTCCAATGACATTCTCACATTTTACATCACCATATTAGTATGGTAAAGTCTTTTAGAAGGTGAGCACAAAAAGTGAACCTTCCATTGTCGCCATAAAATCAAGAATTTTGACGATAACCGTGTGAAATATTTACACAGTATAGCTAAGTCATTGACACCGATACCCTGAAAATTTCACTGAATTCCATTCACCCTGCATAACATGGTAAGCAATCAACTTTGACATGTATGTTTCAAAAACCTTGCATTTCAAGGAAGTATATATCGAAATATTACTATAAAAGACCAAATCCTTTTAGGACCAAAGAACTCTTCGGAAAAATATCAAAGAATACACCTGAAAGAATATCTAGATTAATTTGATTATTATAGACGGTTACAATTTAAAATTTTAGCTATGTACTGGCTGGCAAGTTCGAGCTTCACGTTTGTATCTCCTTGAAACTGGAAACTATACGATGTATGTATATTTTTGTACTTTTACTGTCTTTATGATGATCTACTGTTTAATATGTCGTATCTGTCCTGCCGTTTGTTGAATGTTATGTTGACCGCCCATATACCGTCGATAGTCTGGGCATGATTAAAAAACTTACGAAACTTGTGAAATACTAGTTAAATTGATTACGTAAAGAAATCTTGGCAGCAAACCAAGTTTTTTCCTCCTGAAATTTTGTCTAGCCTCATGGAATTGTGAAACCCTTATTCAAATCATGACTAAATCATCCATAGTTTGCGACTGAACGAGAAATAAAGTTCGGGTTAGAATCTTAAGCGAAATTAGCAGTACGGCACATCAGTGGCTGAAAGCATAATTCTTGTAAGTTAATTAACGCACTGCGTTAACCGCAATGAACACTTTTAACATATTGGAAGTTTCCCGCGATTACTGCGGTACGTTAACTACTGTAAGGACTATGCATACAGCCACAATATACTCAGCTCACATCGACGAGTATTTACAGTAAAATTATCTCCATGTTTGGACGTGGTCTTGTTATTTTTAAAGTTTCGCTCCTCTGTCTAGTGTCAGCGGTGCCGATAATAACATTTCACAAACCAGTGGCTGTATGCATAATCCTTACGTTAAATAACGCACTACGGTAACCACAGGAAACGACCAAAACATTCGTAGCGTTCACTGTAGTTAACACATTAAACTGTAGTTAACCCATTACGTTAACCTACGTATGGATTATGCATACGGCCACAGTGGTCATATGCATATTCCATACGTTAATTAACGTACTGTTTTAACCTCAGTGAACACTATTAATGTTTTGGGAGTTTCCCATGGCTACCGCAGTGCTTTAACTAACGTAAGGATTATGCATAAAGGCCACAGGTTTAAATATGTGTGGCGTAAATCAGTTTCATTGTAAGAACCTTTTAACTTGTCTCTTAGTGCCTTCCTCCCCTACTCACTCGGGAAAGTAGCGTGTTGTTCCGCTTCTAGATGGCGAGATGAGTGTGTGTCGAGGGAAATATTAATGGTTTTCGGGAGGTGGTATTTTTTTTTGGGGNGGGGGGGGGGGAAGTGGGGAGAAGGAAAGAGGGAGAGGGAAGGGGACAAGGTGGGGAAGACTTGGGAGAAAGAGAAGTTCAAAATCACGAGGTTTTAATTTTCATACCATTTTCTTTCCCTCTTTCCTTGGACAGAAAAACGTAACTCAGTGGCGTACATGTGGGGAGGTAGGCTCTGAGGGATAGGAATCCTCTCCTCTCCACTCATGATTACTATTTCTTGAACTCTGGTTTCCTCTCCCGAATTCAGTCGACTCCGCTTAATGGCAACCTCTCAGAAGCACCGAAGAGGTTGCGATTTAAAATAGGTATGATATGTAATATAGATCATACGGTGTTCCGCTATCTATAAATGCTGCGTTTTAATGGAGATTACGATTAGATTTGTGTGTACTGTATTGCGATAAAGCGTTGATGACTGTGTATTTGATCACAATGTAAGTGTTAGCTTCCCCCACCCCCGACAAGAAATCACATTACAGCCCCATACATCTTCTCCACTTTTTAAAGGCCTCTTTAAGGGCATGTACCGTTCTACAATTTCCCAGAAGTTGGGAAGAAAACATGATAAAGAAGAATTACGATTTTTATATACCTCGTAAGGAAATCGGTTTATAATGTCATGCAATGTTATACATCTCATTTGTAATACAAACACATAGAACAGTTCACATCATACATACAGATACACAATATTACTAATGAAAACGTATAACCAAGTCTTTGCTGGTCGTCCGCAGTGCAGCGCCTTGATTCCCCCCCCCCCTCCNCAAGTCCTCCTCCAGCTCTAAAGCCAGGTACTCATTTACGCCTGAGTCAAGTAGAGAAAGGGAAGTGAAGTGTCTCTCCCAAGGTCACCACAGCGTCAACTGCCCGTTTCCGAGGGTGGAACACAAACCAGATCTTAAGACTTGACAGTCTTCAGTTTCTGAGCACGACTCACAACCCATAAGGCCACGCTGCCTCCCGAAATAATAGAGAAAGCTTGTTAGGCACCTCGCCATCATATGATCAGTGGAGTTTGTATGGAAAATTGCACATCAAGTGCCGAATGGTGCATTGATCTCTCTTAAGGGTAATGATCTTTAAAAAATTGTCATTTTTGATCTGTTTGTTTGACGCCATATTTCACATAATAATATATTTATGTTTCTTACAAATACAGTGTTGCTTCATATTTGTGCGACAAGACAGAGCTTCCCAAGAAATGCTCAAGGGACACGCGTATCTAACGAACATCAGTGACATTAAGTGTACAACGACTGCAATTACAAATAACAGTGAATTTAAAATTGTAGTCCTCAACGGTGTAAAATGCACCATTTAACACTTTGTTGTGCAATTTTGCTTAGGAACTTCATTGGACTGATGATGGTTTCGGGCATCTGATAATCTGCATTATAATCTCTGACAAGATGTAGCTCCTCCTTTAAATACGCCACTGAAAGAACCCCATGCCCTCAATAATATTTTTATCATCCTGCCCTAATTTGTTACAGGAGATGATCAGATTGTGAAGCAACTGTCACAACAAAGACAGCAGAAATCTGTTGGAGGTGAATGGGATTAAGGAGGGGCTGGGGTGGTCTGGGAGAGTAAACGAGAGGATCTGTGTTGTAATTTCACGAGATTACATGTGCAGTTGGGAAGAGGTGGGTAGGGATGGCAGATCAATGCTGTAATTCAAAGCCGCAGCTGAAGTGTCCTGAGGCTGCTTGTGAGAGGGGCAACCACACACATGCCACATCTACACGCATTTATAGTGCGCTTCTTAAATCAAAATAATGATTGTTTCAGAAATATCAAGGAATTTGTCCTCATGACATCATTGACAACTGTGGGTTGTAGAGGCTGTGATGTTATGCACTCGATGGCAAGCATGGAATATCGCTCATTAATTTTGCCTTGCCTTCTGCCCTTCGCGTCTCTGATACCTCTAATACTTGGTGTGAACTCAGAAAGGTCTCTCTAAAGTTCTTGGTGCCTTAAGGGACTAGACCATTTGGGGCCAGTGATATATCTCTTAGTGACTCTTCCTCGATATTTAGGATGTCTTGCAAAATTTGAGGCCCCACCTCGAAACAATGAGGATTCCTCTGCCGGGGAAACCTCCAAACCATTTACACTAGGTTACAGACCTGTAATAGGATTGGACCCTTTTTTTCCTCTATGGGCTATATTAACATTTTGAGCTGCCCTCTGAACCCAAAGTTTTAGCTTTCACCCAGACCCATACCAGATTGAAGCTCATTATGTGGCCCAAATTTTAAGACTTACCCAACCCTAGCAAGCCCATTGAAATTTTGAACTTGGCTGCTATTTGTAAACAGAGCCTACATTTTTCACTGGTCAACGCCAAACCCCTCCTTTTCCGCCTGAGCACACCCTTGACCTGGCAGTTCCAGCCCAGGGCTAAATAGTGCCTGGCAAAATAAAGTAAAATGGACACAGTTTCCCATGTTTCTAAATTTCCCCCCTGGAGCCCTTATTACTGGAAGCAGGACATGCCAAATGAGGGAAAAGGGGAGATGAATATAACCCCTAAGTTGTACGACCCAAAAGTCAAAGTACAAATTACAGGCCTGTAACCTTAACTAACAAATCCAGCCAGTCACAGAATTTGACTTTCATTTTTTTCAGATTAAGGGGTGGGGACCCGGGAATAGAAGGGGAAGTTATTGGGAAGAGATTAGTGCTTCAGTTACATGTACATGTGATTTTAGGTGTGGAGGGAGAAGAGACAGAGGAAAACATCGGACAAGGGCATCACCGCCCTAAATAATATAGGGTTAAGAGCACCGGGGAAAGGGGAACAGGCAAAGGAAAGATGAAAAGGAGGGAGGAGTGGGATTTATGCTTGAATTATACTCATTTTAACGCTATATTTGCCACAGAAGATAACATCTACAGAAACCAACCAACCAACCAACCAACCAACCAACCAACCAACCAACCAACCAACCAACCAGTCAGCCAGCCAGCCAGTGAGCCAGCCAGCCTGTCAGCCAACCAACCAATTTTAATTCTTCTCTATGGAATCAGAAAAATGGTCATGGGGAAGGAGAAAGGGGCTGGATTTGAATTTCTTGAGTTTCAAAGGCTTAGACGGTTGCAAGTACATTTGTTGACTCAGAATAGGTCAGGTTTATATTCTGAAGTATAAACTGTGTGGTTGTTGCTGACTGGATGAGGTACGCTGTTTACTGTGTGAAAAAACCTAAAATATTAAGTAGCCTGATTCACTGCCTAAGTTCTCGAAACCTAATTGATTTAGAGGCATTTTTCTAATGTATCAAAACATTGGAGGAACAGTTAAACAATATGTGTGAAAAGTATCTTGGCTTGGGACCCCTGGCTTAGTTAATGAGGGGTGTAAAATCTTGTACAGCCAACAGTGAAAAACACATTGGCATCTTCATACTTAGACAAACCAGCGAATCCTTGATGAAGATAAGAATGATGAGGTGGCCGTGACATAGCCAGGATTTCATCCTCTAATCGAGAACACGAGATCATCCCGAGATCAAATTCGACGCCTTCCGTGTAAACAATCGTATTCTTTTTGGCCTCCACGATAAAGATAGATTAGTTTATGCTCAGTTCGTGGAAATGAAGTACAGAGGATACGATCAAATCACAACTTCTCGGGAGTAAATAATAGTTGCGATTAGGAGAAAGATGCGAATTTTCGAGTTCGAGTGTCTTGCACGTAGGAAATATAATGTTCTGTCTTCTGAAATATTTTGCGATTAATCGGTTGTTGTTATTACAGAGAGTTGACTTTAAATAATCCCGTTTGTGCAAAGTGCCTGCGCTGGGCG
>JAWQUT010000158.1:1165942-1173442 GCA_033807755.1 Ellobium chinense
GGGGGGTGGTGGTAGATAGATCTTGCTTAGATGCAAATCGATAATCGGAATGGAAATCGCGTAATTTGGGATTGGGGGTAAAAAGGTTTAGAGATAATTTTGGCCAGTTCCTTTGTTAACCTCTGCCCTCTGGTCCTTCCCTTTCTCCCAACATGTCTGTGCTTAAAAAGAAAATTCCCTAAACAACATTATTATCAGAGAGACTGAGATACAAAACGTGAGGGAGAAACAGAAAGAGAGAGAGAGAGAGAAAGAGGGAAGGAGGGAGGAAGGCAGGAGAATGAGAAAGAGAGACATAGAGAGAAAGAAAGAGAGAAAGAGAGAGAGAGGGAGAGAAAGAGAGAAAGAGAGAGAGAGAAAGAGAGAAAGAGAGAGAGAGAGGGAGAAAGAGAGAGAGAGAGAGAGAAAGAGAGAGAGAGAGAAAGAGGGAAGGAGGGAGGAAGGGAGGAGAATGAGAAAGAGAGACATAGAGAGAAAGAAAGAGAGAAAGAGAGAGAGGGAGAGAAAGAGAGAAAGAGAGAGAGAAAGAGAGAAAAAGAGAGAGAGAAAGAGAAAGAGAAAGAGAGAGAGAGAGAGAGAGAGAGAGAGAGAGAGTACCCTGTGAAAGAAACAGAGAAAGACCAACCAAACACTCTAAATTTACACTAATCTCCAAACAGGGTCAGCGTACCAGGGAACATAAAGAAAGAAAGAAAGAACAAAAATAAAGAAAGAAAGAAAGAGAGAAAGAAAGAAAGAAAGAAAGAAAGAAAGAAAGAAAGAAAGAAAGAAAGAAAGAAAGAAAGAAAGAAAGAAAAGCTAAAGCAATGAAGCACATCATGGGCAAAACCATACTTCGCTCCCCAGTCGATTCAGGCATAAAAACGGGTATCTAAGTTTAGAACAGAAGCGGCCCAGGACACTCCATAACGCCACCAGCAGATTTTTCAATTATATTATATTGATAATATGTATTGCTGTTTTTTTTTTTTGAGACTACTGAATGAAATAAACTATATAATAATGTGGACACTATAATACAATGTTCCCTCCAAGACTTACAAGGTTGGCCCTCATACATTTTTGTGCACGTACAAATTGTCACAAGAAAGGGAAAGAAAACTTGTAAAAAAAAAGTAGGCTAAAGAGATGCATATGTTAAAGCAAGAAATTAAAGATACAACCGATAAGAAAGAAAGGAAGATTTTCTTCCTCTTAATTCTTTTTCGCATAAAACTTTTTGAAAGCATGAAACTGTCCCTTCAACGAACTTCCGGCACCCACGTTTGAAAAAACAAAAAGGCAAAAGGTAGGCTATGCGCCAGACTTAACATACCGCCTGCGGCTCGATCCATTATTTTGCTGATAGGGACGTCATGTGTGATTTGATCGAGTGAATTGCAGCTCGTGGAAGGCAAGTTAGATCTACAGTTAGAACTGACATAATTGGAGATGCAAGATGAATTGCAAGGATTGTGACGATGAGATAGAGAAAGAGAAAGAAAGACAGAGAGAGAGAGAGAGAGAGAGAGAGAGAGAGAGAGAGAGAGAGAGAGAGAGAGAGAGGGGGGGAAGGGAGGGATGATACAGAGAGGTAGAAACAGACTGAAGAGAGAGAGAATATATAATGGAAATGGAATAGGTAGTGTATATTTAGTAATAGGCAGAGCCGCAAGCAGGCAGACATCTACCAGACACGCGGGCAGGCTGACAGACATACATATATGTATCAGCAGAAATATAGATAGGCAGATAGAAAAAGTCTCGCTGACTTAAAAAATGTATCATCATCATCATCACCATCATCATCGTCATCATCATCCGCATCATCACTGTCGTCATCATTATCAGGAACAGCAGCAGCAGCTATCACAATAACAGCTGTATTAACAGCACTAGCAACAACAGCTCCAGCAGCAGCAGCAGCAGCAGCAGCAGCAGCAGCAGCAGCAGCAGCAGCAGCAACAACAACTACAACAACAACAACAACAACAACAACAACAAAAACAACAGAAAGGACAAACACAAGCCAAACTTACCATCATGTTATTTTTATCCCTCTGGCTTGTCTGTGATGTGCACATGTGGATATACTTGTTGGTGAGTACATGCTTCAGCTGTGAATGGAAAACAATAGTCCACATAAAGATACATTACCTACACATGGCAACATAATACATTAATGAAAAGGATTGTGTCTGTCGTGCTCTGATGTATGTAAAAAAAAACAACACAGAGCGACAAGAATATGCCAGCATGGGAGGCACAGAAATGATGACATCTTTATGACAGAGAAAAAGAAAAGTTATTATACTAGACAGAATAGACACTACTGGCTTCTTTCTGTTGGTTCATTTTCTAACAAAGAGCAAAATCAACCCGGAACCAACCAAGCAACAAACCAAGCAAACAAGCAAGCAAGCAAGCAAGCAAGCAACCAACCAATTAACTAAACATTCAACCACCCAACCACCCAACCAACCACCGACCGACCGACCGACCGACCGACCGACAAGTCCAACTCACCTGCACTATTTCACCGTATCGAACTTTCTTGCCCTGCTGGCGTTTCTGCTCTGACATGTTGTCAGCATTCTCAGCCTCTGCTGCCAGCTGGGAAATCATAGCATACAGATCTATTAAGTCAGTGCAACCGCCATCACCATGATCATCATCATCACCATCATCATCATCATCATCATCATCATCATTATCATCATCATCATCATCATCATCAACTGTTTCATCATAATCACAATCCACGACCTACAGCATCATCATCATTCCGACCATCATCGGTATCATTAGCATCAATTACTCCACCTTCATCACCTTTACGTTACGGTTGTTATCGAATGGAGGAGATCTAACATCTAATTAAACTTGTTAGAAAGTAGAAAAATATATCTCTGATAGAAAAAAAAAAAGAACGTTTATTTCAAATTCCAACAACTTCAACAATTCAAAGCTTGTGGAACTGAAATCTGACACATATTAGAGATGGATAGTTTATAATATATATAGCTGTGACAAAGAATGTAGCACTTTAATCCATGAAACTTGCAATAATTATAAATTATGTCTGTCTACTGATATGCTTAAAGTTTTATCCCAGTTTCGTTTTAACTCTTGAAGATATTGAACTTTAATTTAAGTAAACTGTTTTTATTCCGCCATCCGCTATAATAATATGGAAATAAGAGCAGCATGAGAAAAAGCGATAAGAAACAGTGGCCAAGGATCGATGTGCATCGATCATGCTCAACATTTTTACCACCGTCATCATTATCGAGACACAGTGACACGTCCTACGGATGGCATTTTCTATTCTCACAATGAACATGGACAGAAAATACGAAGGAAGAGAGAAAAAGAGTGCACAGTCTTAATCACAGTGCAAATACTAGTAACTGTAGCTATATTACTTTTTTGCAGGAGGAGCGCCAGCATGACTTCCCCTTTTGTCATGCCATCCTTACCACCACCACCTTCACCACCACCACCACCACCACCATCATCATCATCATCATCATCATCAACAGCACGCAGAAACAACGACCACCACTATCTGCCTCTTTTCTCTTATCATCAGCATCATTGTTATCACCACCACTAAAACTAATATCCACATCTTTCTCCGTTCAGGCAAGCAATCGTCAACATCATCAACACCTCTAGCATCATCATTTCCACAACTACAACGCCAGACCATATCACTTCACCACACCACACCACAACGCATCACACCACAACACATCACACCACACCACACCACACCACACCACACCACACCACACCACACCACACCACACCACAACTCACCAGACCAGACCAGACAAGACCAGACCAGACCACACCTCACCACACCATCTCATTTCTACCATGACGACAACGACGTCGACGACGACGACGACCACCACCACCACCACACCTACCTTAGTCTGCATCAGCAGTGTCTTGTCCACCACTGAAGACTCAGTCTTAGGTTCCGAGCCATTTCCCGCTTGGCTGGTTATCTTTCTCAGCTTCTTGCTCAACTTGTAGCGATTTTGTATGCACACCTGGAAGGTCACAGCTGTTCAGCAGGTGAAAAACGAAATTATTTATTAAATCTATGACGATAATAATAATACTAATAAAAAAAAATAATAATGCGGTTTATAAGTCTCGTTTCAACGCTAATGCCCACTCATGCGAACTCACAATTTTATTACCCCGACAGACCTGTTCACTCTAGAACTTTCTCCACTCCCTGAGGCGCTGATCACTAGCATTCTGACAATGTCTCTCGCTGTCTTTAGCCAAATACCCATTTTAAAGACTGGTGGAGTGAGGAAAATGTAAATAAAATGCTTCCCAAGGCACTTACAACACAACTGTGGTCAGGAATCGAACACATGACCGTTAGATCATGAGTCCAACGCCGTAACCGTTCGGCCACGCTGCTCCACTGATCAGTATTATGTAATGCAGTCGTGATGATCCTCCCACTCTATTGACTTAACTACTGAGGACGTGTTATGAGAGGTTTTGTGTTATCCAAGGTGCTTTTAATAAGGAACCAAAAAGCGGGGACTTTATTATGAGAATGTTCTAAAGAGAGAATTGTGTTAAATCATATTTGTGTTAAGAGGGTTTCACTACTTATAGTTCTATAGAAAGAGAATAAGAATTAGAAAAATTGCAATAGAAAAATTGCTTAATTCTATACGCAACCGACAGACAGACAGACAGACAGACAGACAGACAGACAGACAGACAGACAGACAGACAGAGACAGACAGAGGGGGCTGACACGCAGGCATGCAGGCAAACAGAAAGAGATGTCAGTGAACCAAACTGGTTACCTTGGGGGTTCGGTATGTGTGCTGGTTTGTCACGGTCCTGGTTTTGGTAGATGTAAATCTCACTGTAGCTCGTGCTGTTGATAAAAATTGTAGCTGTATTAGTCTAGCATTTAATAATATGTGGAGAGGGATATTTTTGGTCAAGGCGGTGGCATGAAGTCATGTGAGCTTTGAAAAAAAAAGGCAAGCACATAATACTTCCACTGAGAAATTAGATTAAATTTTTTATAAAAAACAGTGCATACAAACCCATTTTTCTCCAAACTTCATTGGACGATACTACATAGTGGAAATGAACTCCACTGCCAAGGAGCATGAAGATCCCCTAAGCGTCAATGCAAGTGGAGTAGAAATGGGTTTCTAGTTCTTCCCAAGGACACTTTATCGTAATTGTTCCAAGAGAGCTGAATAATTTAACAAATCTCAAACTTTATCCAGGTTAAAAGAAAAAAAATGAATATATTTCGGCACACTTGTTGCGTTTCTTCAACACTACACACACACGCACGCACACACACACACACACACACATACACACACACATACATATATACATACACACGTACACACACACACTCACACATACATACACACACCCACACACCACACACACATACTCACACACTCACACACTCACACACACACATACACACAGACACACAAACAAACACATACACAAACACACACACACACATACACACATACACAAACACACACATCGTAAACCATACCTATGCTCTCAGAAGGGAACACACACACACATACACACACGCCGGTTCTAAGACACAAATGACAGGATTGAAATTCGGTGGAAGCCGTAAAATGCACAAGACACACAAGCCCACAAACAGATAGATAGATATACGGACAGATGTACAGAGAAACAGACAGAGACAGGCAGGCAGACTTGACACTATTTTTGAGAAATTCGTGATACCCATTTTCTCCAAACTTCATTGATGTAAAATACAGCGTTATACGGTAAAAAGGACAATGATATTCAATCTCATACCACGCAAGAACGCAGGAACGCACAGCGACACGTGTCGGCCGGTTCTTACGATAAAACCGTAACCTTGACACTTGCCTTGGCTCAGGGTAAGAATGTACTAGTAAAATCACTTAACCGCCCATTACGAGGTTTGCGCACAAAGTGCAGCGGAGTGATTATCGAAAAAACATCTTGACGCTCAACACTCACACTGACGCAATAGTATTGACTTCCCTCTCGATCCAACGCGCATGTGTATTTACAGTCTCTCCACTTCCGCTTCTCAATTTAAGCTTCGCGCGCGGCAGCGTTAATGGATGCTAACGATACTCATATAACAAAAGAAGTCATAAATAATCTGGCTTGTTTGTTTTTTTTCTCTTTTTTTTCTTTTTTTCTCTTTTTGAAGCTTTCGCGCCTGCGCTCTGTGTTATTCTTTCTGCGTTTGTCATTGATGCGATGTAGCGCCGGACGGAGATCAAATCTGATCCTAATACTGGGGAAGAAGGAGGGCTTTTCATGGTTCAAGGTAACGTGAACATTGTTCCATAACCAAAGGCATTTCCGGAACATATAAAATATGCAAGCACAACGTCACATTATATGACTAGATTGCTTTGTCATGCCCTTTGGTGGAATTGGCAATATTGCAGATTATTACTTAGGTTGCAAAAACCTAATTGGTTAAAAAAAAACAACAGTCTGGATTATCAGTCAATAATAGTAGATTATAACATCTGTCATTTGGACAGATTGTGAAAAAACTATAATGTAACATGAAACCACACCACAAAAATGGTGAAATTCACTCCTAAACTTGTAAAAAAAAACTAAAAAAATGTTGCAGGCCTTGTTTCTCATGGCTTCAGAGGATTTCATTTGTTAAGGCCTGTGGTCTGCAAAACCCCGTTTCATCTAAGAACGGTTATAGCAGTTGAATGCATGCGCATATGGAATTTCCTGGTGTTACGATTATATTGCTCTTTATACTGAACGTGTGAAATTCTCATCTGATTCTATAGTTCGTACACTTCAATATGATCGTAACATCCGAAAATGTCATAAGCAAATGCCTACCTCTGCCATAACAGGTCTGTATGATATCCGAACTTGAAAATAAATAATGAAAGTTCTGTCGTAAATTTTCTCGCTTCGAAGAAACAGATATGAGATGAGAAGTTACCTGGACTGAGTAGCGTTGACGTAGCCCTCTGTGTCCACCGAGTACAGGCAGATGTAGTCACCCACACACAGGTACTCACCACCCACGGCCGACAACATCTTGGCCAGTTAGTGTGTGTACTCACACCTCTTGAGAACTGCAAAAAGAAAAATATAATATAGAGTTACGAAACGGTTATAAAACAATTGGCTATCGTTAGGGCTTAGAGCAGACTTAGGGTCCGTGGGTTTATGGGGACTAGAAACTGCGAGGCGTCTTTCATTACAGTCCATGAATGCACACGTTGTTGCGCTGTCTGCTGAGGTGGACGGGGTGTACATGGGCAGGGGTGTAACGAAAGTGGTTATTTTGGTAACCTAGCACTTATATCCTATCTTTTTTTTTTTTTTCTGTTTGGTGGGGGTGGGAGGGGAAAGGGCAAGATTTAGACAATAAAAATAATGTATAAATATAAATCATAAAATGGGTTTTGGCTACAAAAGAGCCAAATTTTTATAAAG
>JAWQUT010000158.1:1190654-1235109 GCA_033807755.1 Ellobium chinense
CAACTTCCGCACCACAAGTACACTTTTTGTTTTTTTTAACAACATGGATTCTTTAAACTGCCTTGTGCTCAGCTTTTCGATGTTCATTGGTAATATAGAAGAAGAACGACGACATCAACAACAACAACAACAACAACAACAACAACAACAACAACAACAACAACAACAACAACAACAACAACAACAACAACTACTACTACAAATACAACAATAACCACAACAACATCCACCACCACAATAACAACAACAACAACAACAACAACAACAACAACAATAATAACGACAACAACTACAAATTAGCAGCATTAGAGGTGTTAGAACTGCAGTGTCCCGGACCAACGTTGCTGCACTGTTTCTTCTCATTCTTCGACAGAAATAAAACCAGGGGCAGAAAATATATTAGCCGAAATCATATTGACATATGAACATTACCGATAAACACTTTGTTTTTTTTTAATAAAAAGAAATGGATAATTAGTAAAACCATATTTACAGCATTAACGAGTGAAAACAAATAGAAAATGTGGAAAATAGGAGAACAATGTGCAACATCTGCTTTTCAGCTTCAGAGTAACGCAATTCCCATACAAATATTGTTCATGCGATAGTTGTGGCAAATTGTCATACTTTAATAATGATCTTAGTATACCCTTCTCCACTTAATTGCAAGCAGCCTTATCAAAACCTCCACACAAATGCAACACGTTACAGCTAATAGAATCCCGCATGATCTTTGCTATTAAAGTCAGTGGATAATCGCAGCTTCTTTGAATCGCAAATTTGTCAATATTCCAGAAGGGTTCGGCCTACGCGGAGTCGAATGTACAATAATATAATGTCGAACAGTATTTGCATAAGGCCAATAATGATAACAAGATCTAGTATTGATTGTGTGGGCATTTCTCGCCACACTTGATGTGTTTTTCTGCATGGCTGAACATTCGAAACTAACGCGCACTACACAAAAAGTGAGCTACCGCAGCAGCTGTGGGCGAATATCGACCTCAGTTATTCGATTACTCGGTTACACCTTCTAAACATTATGGTAATTGTGAAAATAATTGCTTTGGTTAAGTGTCGAACAATGTCTGTTATTATTTTATGGCCAGGAGCTTGATTCAAATGTTTCAAATATCTTTTCGTATCTCTTAAAAGCGAGAGCATTTTTCTGGTATTTGGGGATCTATTACCCTCAGTCTATAGAGTAAAGTGCATTGCAATTGTGCGCACATGAAAATTATTCACCAAAGTGCTAGATATAGTGCAGTTTTTCTTATTGTGGATGTTGATCTTCGGCAAAGTTGATCTCACAATGCAATTATTGTTATTTTATCATCAGATTTCATACATGTATCCAATATGTGTAAAGTGTGAATAATCCAGTTTACCCTAGCACATTGATTTGGCACATTGAAAGAATATTAATACGTGAAGCCTTTTTCATAGATGAAAAACACTTGCCATCAATATGGTGTCACATTTCAGTTCAGTAATGTTTTGGAGAAGACAAACGGCAATTTGGCAATGTACCCGGTATCGGTGCTCGTTACACTGTAAAAAGCTTAGTATCGAATTGATTATGAAAAGGTGGTATCGGCCCAGCCCTAAGTTTCAGCTGTTGCATACTCTTGATGTACAGTAATTTATTGCAATGTGTAACTGGAATAACCTTATTAGACAGATAATGTCGCTGCGTTTTCACGCAGTGTAACCATAAATTCAACAACCATTACCGCCATGGCTGCAGTCAAGGTTGCAACAGATGTGTTTCGCTTGGGACACTTCCATTGAGGATGTTTTGTTTTATTTGGGAAAGCTTTGCAAAAAGCGAACACATCCAGATGTCATATAATTTTCGTGGATAAAAATTCTTCATTTAAATTTAGCACCAAAATTATAACCACTCAATAAATTGGTTGTTTTTCAGTTTTTTATATCAAAATATCCTACGCACTGGCCCAAAGCTGAATAATGAAGCATTTGCACAGAACAAGTAGAATAACTTTGAAAGCTTACTCATTCATGTGACTTATTAATTTTCTAATATTCCCCTGTTATGACTTTTCAGAACTCTGGCGTCCATATTAATTTATCCGTAAGAATATGCATAAAGGTCTGAAATTACTTTTGAAGTGGGTTTTTATTTTCGCAAAGATCAATGACGCGAAAAGCCGGAAATGGCTTGTCAAAAGGATCTAATTTTCAATAGCCTACATGATTGTATTCTCATGCGTGTGTGAACGCAGATGTCTTGAGTAATCCAGAGTGACATTGCAATACTGTCAAACTGGTAGCCCTGCTTCCTACCTATAGAAAAAGATACCGCAATCAATATTGTTCAAATAATAAGGAGATATAATTAAAAACAAAAGCATTTGAATAAGCGTCCCAGACGAACAACTTTATACCCCGGGAGGCAAACTCGGCTCGGAAACTTCAAGGAAAGTACACTTTGATCAAAAGACAACAACTTCAATAGAAAATGTTTGTAAGAGGGTTTTTGGTAGAACCTGACAAAGTCGAATATCAGAGGACCAGCACATAACCAGGATTTTGTGGGGTGTGCGAGTTCACGAGGAAAAACTGATTAAGGGACTTAAGACGAGTGACAGTTTGCATAATCCATACGTTAGTTAATGTATTATGTTAACCACAGTTTCCCGTGGTGACCACAGTGCGTTAACTAACGGCCACAGTGCCCATGTGCATAATCATTATCTTAATCAACGTACCGCAATGAACACTATATACTAGTGTTTTCAGAGTTTCACGAGGTGTGTTAACTAACTTAAGGATTAATCATACGGCCACATAAGAAGACAAGAAGAGCGAAAGACGCAGAAAGCGCAGACCATGACGGTCAAAAGTAGCCATATGAATGTATAATTTAGGAGTTCAATATGTAACATTGCATTATGCGCTTGCGTTGTATCCATGTATGTTCTGATTTGTCGTCAATTATTGTATGGAGTTGTGTCCTCTGTTGTATTGCTTTCATGTACATGATGTACATTAAGCTATTAAATAAACTTGTTAAACTTGTTAAACTTGAGTGTACGTCAAACAGCAGATGGCAAACTTATAACCTTTGGAACATAGGATACCCTTACTGTGATACCAACTCATAATCGGAAAACTAAGGCAACCCCCGACGTAGAAGAGATGGGAGGGGAGGGGGAGGGGGAGGGGGGAGAAAGTGGCGAAAGCCGCTGGCAGTATTTTATCATCGTCAAATTTTGAATTCCTTACGCTAAACCTCATTCTTATCCCCTTTCTCCGACCCTCACACCCCCTTCCCCATTTTTCTTTTGTTCAAAACCAATGTTCCGCCCATGCGTTAGAAAAAGGCACTAACAAGCTCTGTTTAGAACTGATCTGTCCTCTCAGCGTCTCAGTTCACACATTAGTGGACTGGGCTTTCCTGAGCAATCATGTGGATACATACAAACATCCAACCGTAAAAAATTCAACATCTACCAACACTGGTCGGCGGAGGTCTTCTGTGCGCCTGCAGAGGGGGCAAGTCAGAACCCCTTTAGTCTCAAGTTCATCCACAATAACAACAGTTATAGTACTGTACATTAAAGGGAGTTCAGATATCGGAAATACTTCAGAGCTTGGGCGTTAACAGTGGGATCTCTTACCATCGTAGAAATTACACTAATTCTGCATTTTGAACGTTACTAATGCTGCATTCAGCACTGATGCACTAATGTAATTCTAACGATGGTTGTTAGAGATTGCATCGTTAATGCGTAAATTCTCAGCCATCATTCTGTGAGCAGGCACAGAATAGCCTAGATTTTACACTGTCGCACATTGCATATCGTATATTATAGTAGCGTACATAAATGTTCAGTGTAGCCCAGAAAATTTATCTTAAGGAGAAACAGATTTAGGGCTGTCATTGGCTAGGGGATCTTGTCCTTACAGCCGACATAGTATCCAATGAAAGAAAAAAAATAAATTTCCGTTCATATTCAAAGCTTTTGTTAGGCCAAATGGCAACATTCATCATTTCACAATACAAAATTACATGAGCACAATACACTGCAAAGACGCAATACATGTTTCTCATGCACTTTATAATAATAATAATAATAATAATAATAATAATAATAATAATAATGCGGTTTATAAGTCTCATATCCAGGCTAATACCCACTCATGCGACTTCAACTATTATTACCCCAGCAGGCATGATCACTCTAGGACTTTCTCGACTCCCTGGGGAGCATACAGTGCCGCTGCCATTTATAGGCGCTGATCACTAGCATTCTGACAATATCTTCCACTGCCTATAGCCAGGTACCCATTTTACAGACGGGTGGAATGAGGAAAATGTAAATGAAATGCTTTCCCAAGGCACTTACAACATGACCGTGGTCGGGAATGGAACCCAGGACCTTTAGATCTTGTCCAACGCCGTAACCATTAGGCCACGCTGCTATATATCAACTCATCCACCAATTTCTCATCTAGCTGACACCCAGTCCTTCGAGAACTTAACACACAGATCATGACATTAATGCTGTTATCAATCAGTCTCTCAAATCACACTTTCTCCTCGCCGCCCCTCCTTTTTCTTTTTTTTCCCTTCAGTTTTTTTTTCCACCATTTCTCTCAAGTATGTTATGGAACGATGGCGATAAAAATAATTCGTGACATTTATTCTTTCTTTTATGAAATAAAAAC
Source organism: Ellobium chinense (assembly GCA_033807755.1). Classification (NCBI taxonomy): domain Eukaryota; kingdom Metazoa; phylum Mollusca; class Gastropoda; order Ellobiida; family Ellobiidae; genus Ellobium; species Ellobium chinense. The sequence continues at coordinate 1,195,350 of JAWQUT010000158.1, forward strand.
ATTGGGAGAAGTAATGAAAGTCATCCTCTCTGCTATCTGAAGGAAAGTAATACTTATAAGATGTGTGATCAAAAACTCCTCAGGGTACCTATAAATGCTAAACACATTTGAAATACATGTAGTTAAACTACAAGATAGCAGGCTGATTCCAGTGACGTTACCAAGTCTAGAATCATCACTGGAAGTCTTTATGTGTTAACTTGCCAAACGTCATTTTGCGCGTCCATATCTCCTTCCCTTCAGCTGAATTTTCATCACAGTGTTTTTGTTCTACGTCATTATTTGATAATCATGTCTCCCGCCTGCCGCCCAAAATGATTCAAGCGTTATGGACGATTGCTTCTCATTATTCTACTTACCGCTAACTCTCCCTCCCTCCCTCCCTCGCTCACACACAAAGCACGAAAAACAGGAAACACAATTGCCACCCTCTGCGCAGGAACAAGATGAGGAGGAAGAAAAATGGGAAAAAGAAGATGAGAAAGTGGATATTAAGAGAAAAAAAAAAGAAGACAAAGTAGGAGAAAAGGAAAGATCGTCATCATCATCATCAACAACAACAACAACAACAACAACAACAACAACAACAAGAAACCTGAAAGCGAAAAAAAAAGTAAAACAACCAGCAAGATAAACCACAAAACAACCGCACGGCGATCCCATGAACAGCCCCTATGCGGGTCTTTCCCCTCCGCCAGGCTTGTCCACGCAAAGTGATTTCTGCCCCGGTAAAAGCACCAGCTCCAGAAGGGGTCACGAAATTATGGTACATTAATTTTGCAATCGGGCGTAGCTCTGGGGAATGTTAAATACCGATCTAGACGTCTAGTCACACAGAAACCCAAGAGCAAGAAAGATGCTAGAAGGCTACAAAGAATATGTTGTACGGTTAGCAATAAACAAAGGGAGAAGAGAGACTTATAGTTAAAACGGGCGTTAGACAAGGGGTGGTAGTTTTGGTATATTGTTGCATGTAATACAAACATAACGTTGTGGCTGTACTCGTTGGAGCGTTTTAAAGTTATCATTTGTTATCGTTCTGTATTTCAGTAGTCTAGGGAACAGGGACAACATTGTTTTTGAAATCAAGAAATAGAATTTAAAAAATTTAGAACAGAATACAAGTTACAGTAAATAATATACAGCACATAATGTTGTAGCTATGCTCATGGGACCATCTTCAAGTTATTGCATGTTATTGTTTTATATGTCGGTTGTCTAGGGAAAGGGGACAACTTTGCTATTGAAATCAAGCCAAGCCACTGAACTTTTGATTGTCTGAAAGAGACCCCTCTATGGTTCATTTCTCTTGCTCGTTAATCCCCTTCTTAAAAAAAATTAATTAAAACAACCAATACAAGACGAGGAATAAGAAAAGAAACAAGAGGAAATGACAAAGATAAGAACGAATAATACTACCACAAGACTCGTAAAACTGATGAGCAAAAACAAAACAACGTATAATTATTTAACCAACTAACTAAATACGCTGCCTTGTGGATGCACGGCGGATTCTAGTTCTAGGACAGTAATACTAGTAGTGGTGGTAGCTTAGCAATAAAGAAAAACCTACCAGTCTCACTTCAATCGTTGTACATGAAGGAAAATATTTCTATCATAGATCTGGTCTATAACCGATTCTGCGAACGTCTTATGATCAAAGGAAGGGAAAACATTGTACCCAATCGCAGAATATTTGGAACAGATTATGTTAAGCCTTAGTTAAATACAATATGGGTATACAACATAGTAGACCTATACTATCGTACTATTAAAAACAGTTATGAGCACTGATAGTATTATTTCAAACAACATGGACATCTCCTTACAATTCTAGCTTTGCTCTTTCTTTTCTTTCTTCTTCTTCTTCCCCTTTCTTGTTATGTTCATAGAGTTTTTAACCGTAGTATTACAAAGAATCAAAAGCTAATTAGTTTTTTTTTTTTTTGATAAGTAAAACAGTTATAAAAATATAGTATTGCAGCTACTTGATCTACATCTGTCCGTGTGTGCTTTAAAACGAAGAAGAAGAAAAAAATCGGCAATTCACGATAACCCAAACAAGCTCTTTCACACACTAATTATGCATCATAATTTTCATGTCATCAGTTCTGTCGGATATTGGTCGATGCCGAATGGAAGAAAACTCGATAATCAATAGACTTTCGCAGCTTAGGCGTCTCATGTTACCACGCTAACTTCTTGTGTTTCTTGTGTTTAATGTTTCTTGTTCCTAGTTTCATCAATACAGAATAACAATGATATAGTGTCAAGGCTTTAAAAATAATCGTGAGAAATAGTCATACAAAATGTTATGTCAGGTGTGAGTCTTAAATGACAAGGTTCTTTCAAAGTGATTTGAATAGAAGTCCTTCCCTTCCATTCCTTTATGTCACTCTATTTTAACGATAACCCATGTTTACCTAAAGCAAAGTCGCTCATACCCGACAGAGGCATAATATCACTAGAACTCGAGATGGCATTGATTTATATTTTACCATGAATTGTAAGCAAGCAAAATTAAAAGTAATTCGCCCAAGCGACTATATATCAGAGAGTCTGTATGACATAATGATACAAATACAGCCAAATCACACATCCTCCGCAACGCGATAGTTCATGTCTGGGTTTTTTTTCAAGGTCTGTTTCCATATTATTATTCACTTTGGTATTTCACTACGCATTTGGGATAATAGATTTCTTTGTTTTCATGGCACCATTATTTTATTAGGCGTGTCCTTATCTTTGTTTGTGCTCTGCATACGAATCAGTATAGGATCTGTGTGTTTCTTCCTAAATAAATTTTTTCCTCTAAGCCATAATATCATTTTCATTTCATTCAGTTTTCCAAAATAATGCAAGTCTTAAGTATTTTATACACAAATCATTTTAACAAAATAACCCAAAATATACGTCTTCAAATGTTTTCAAGATCTCTCTTAAAGATATAAGCGGTTATGAAAAGTGACGGAATACGGACTTTGCCCTCAAGCGTGAAATCAAAAGAAAAAGAAGGAGAGCAACAAAACGAGGAAGAGATGGAGGAGTAGGAAAAAAAGAAGAAGAGGAGGAAGTAAAAGAAGAAAAGGAAGAAGAAGATGAGCAGGAAGAAGAAGGGGAAGAAGAAGAAGAAAAGAAAAGAGCAAAGAGGACGAAATTGAAATGGTCAATAATGAATACAAGAAAATGAAGAGGAACACAAAATAGATCACAGCCGTGAGGCGAATGATATTTACGAATGAGAATGTAATGAAAATACCCACTGACAACAAAAGTTCCATTCTGGAAGAAAATTACGAAAGACGAAGTAAACATTTTAATTAAAAAAAACCCAAACAACACCAGCAGTAAACAAAAGAAAAAAAATCCTGGAATTAAAGTATAAATCATATCTCCTAAAATTGTACCCAAACGTAATACTGGTAAATGTACGCACGTCTGAAATCAAAGTACCATCCTCGTAAGAAAACAGCACTCACCACAAAACAAATTAATGCTCCTGAAATAGTCGGCTACTCATCCATCTATGTACACTCAGTCATTCTGTAAAGCAAACACTGAAAAACTCCACTGGTACAGCAGCCCTCAGAAAAGAGCGGGACTACATTGTTCCGGTCTGTCGCGCCCAGGAAATTTATAATCCAGCAAATTAATTAGCCTTTCCCGAACTTAACACTACCGGAGTGAGTATAATCCACTAGTATGAGAGTGTGTGGGAGTGGCCTAGCGAGCCCGTTTGTAGCACTCAACTTTCCTGCATCTGCCCGTCCGTTACCCAACGCCTAGTGCCACTCGGCTTAGCGAACGCGCCGCTCTATACGGGCTTGAACAGTTATGGGACCTTTTCTGTGGATAGGGGCCCTAACTTTTATACTGGCATGTCTTCTCGCCCCTCTTTGCTTTCCAGCAGTGTTCATGTAATAGAGGGGTAGGGACTGTAGGAGGGAAGAGGGAGAAAACAGGATATCGGGTGAAAAGTGCGCAGTTGTGAAAATTCAGAGGCGTAAGCAAATCATAGAATCATTCACGTATAGGGGCCGTAGATTTTATGTCTTCCTCTTGTCTTTTGTCGAATGACCCACTTCTGGGATAACAAAGGTAAAGATGGATGGAAGGAAGGAGAAGAAACATGGATTAGATAGCGCCACATCAAAAACAAAACAAACAAAAAAAATCGGACGGGTAACTGGAAAGTCTTCTATTTTAGGGACCCTAACTGTTATACACTGACACATCTCTCTCTCTCTCTCTCTTTCTATCTCGCTCTCTCTCTCTCTCTTGCTGTCTTTCTCTCTCTTCACCTTTTCCCCCCTCCCCCCCCCCCCCCCCCCCCCNGCCATCCAGTGCCACAAATCAAGGGAGGTAATATTATAATATTAAAGGGCTGGAGAGAAGAGTGGAGGGAGAAGAGGGAACAACAAGAGCACTGCGTGCACGGATTCAAAGAAACATACAGAGGCTGAGCTGGAGTTCTCCCTACATTGGAGCCCTAACCTTGAAGGTAGAGAAGAAAAAATACTTTTTCTGGAAAGATAAATTATAGATAAGGCTTGATGCAAAAGCTGATAGTGATTGCTCTATGCATGTTGGAGATGTCTACGAAACTTTGGCGCTGATTTTTGTTTTCAAAAGGACATCACGTTATCAACTCAAGCTGGTAGGTACGTAGCAGGCTTGAATGTGGTGCCCATATTTCTCCTTTTTGTTAGGCAAACGCCCCGATTCTGGTGAGACAGACCTGCCTGCAAGTGGCCATTGACACTGCCTGGACTTGGAAGTGCTTTCATAATCAAATACATTTTATATCTATTTTTTTTTTCTTACCATAATGTTCGGATGAACAATGAAACTATTTGCTAAGGTTCTATGCAGTACTATTTTCTTTAGTGATAAAATTTGGACAAAATGGCTCCACGATATGAAGCGCACGATTGAATTCTGATCGGTGAAGTGTTCCTTCATGCTTTCTTTCCTCCTCTTATACCCCGGGGATGACCTTTAAATTTTAAGGTAACACATTGCCAGTTTCATACTTTCGGACTAGAGGAGATACAAATATTTTTCTGTTGAGGCAAATTGAAAGAGAGAGTCAGTTATGATTGTTCGAGCGTTCTGGAGATGTTTACGAAATGTCAGCGCTATTTATTTCTAAAAAAAAAAAAACCAACAACAACAAAACAACAACCAACAGGTGATCGCTCAAGTTGGTATGTATGTAGGATATTTGAATGTGGTGTTCATAATAATATGAGTCACGACCAATAGAGTGAATCCTCCGACTCGAATTGCAAGGATCTAATTTCACATGCAGCATCAAATTTCAAAAGATATACCAAAAGTACTTTTACCCTGTCCCTTCATACACTATTAAAAAAAAATCATCCATGTGTTACAGAAGTGTTTGCTAAAAAAAACGCGAACATTTTTATAAAATAATCCTACTCGTGCACTCGCCATTTAAATGCATCTTGGTATCATTTTTGCTCATCCAAGTTTTTTTTTTTTGCGTGTGTACACTAAATCTAGTTGAAACCAAAAAGAAATTGTCGAAACTTTAGACCAGTGATACTCTTGTTATAGCATTGATGTTCAGCTTTTTACCTCTCATAAACCAGAGAAAGTGACGGTGGTTTTCTGTGCGGGTAAAATAGGAGTGTTTCTGTCACGGAAAGCTGTGTGCTGTATTTTGATGAAAAGTCTAATTGAGAATTAGCAGTAGGCTAGGAGTATATTTTTGGCTGCTGAGCGCTTATCACGGTGGGGAAAAGTTTACGCACCTACACTAGACTTTCGTTGGAGATGTGACGTCTTTTACATAGACCGTACGTGAGAGAACATTTCATCAACGGCCTCATGTCGAGGTGGATGTGGCAGTAATCAACGGTGATATGCATGCTAATATATGAGGCAAACAGGAGGCAGTCACTAGACATGTTCATTAACTAGCGTGTTACTTGGATGTGCTTTCATATTTAAATACTGGACTATTTTTTATCAGTTTGTCGTCCTGTATCTTTTCTAAACCTGTCCCTAGTCTTAAACTAAGCATTAGGTGGGAATGTCCTCGAGTACTGTCCATGAAGGACGTGATGTCAATGTCAGGCAGTCTGAATGTGCTTTAAGTTATAATTTAGGTTTATGCATGATTTAAAGGCAATATCATGGGACTCTCCCAGGGATCTTTGCTCATGGTTAGGAGCAGGGGTCGAACCCCGGATGTCCGGCAAATTTCGTAAACGAAGTCGAGAAGTTTGACAAACACGCTGATTGGCGGAAGGAGTAGCGTGCGGTGTGCATATGAAGGCCGTATGCATGTGTTTCATCCTTTCTCGTTCCCACTGTTTTTAACCCTCATTTCTATCGCTCTAACGCGCGGCTAGATCTATTTTAATTTCTCTCTTCATGCATGCTCATTATTCTTGCTCATTTCCAGCGATGCGTCCGACCGGGTAACACATCCCAGTTAGATCTCGAGTATGTTTCTTTATTCTTCATCTTCAGTCCCGTCCTAATCTTCAATCGACTTTGAGTTTACGTGTAATGCCTGATGAAGGAAGCTTAGACTCTCGAAAATTTGAATTAAAGTTTTAATATTCCTTTATTTTTAGTTTATTTTTGCTGCTTTCAGTGCAGTTTGAAGGACTTTTATATATGCATACTAATCTTTAATCGACTAAGAGGGAACATTAATGCCGTCATTTGCGTTGTCCCCGCAGGTTTGCTCTCGTTACCTTTTGATCTCTCCCGCACATGTTGACTTCAGTGCTTCAGTTACTTGGTAATTAAGTAATTAAGTTATCAATTTCAGACTTTCCGTGCAAGAAAATAAACGGATTATCACATACACACCTGGCTTGTTTAGCTGAGAAACTCAGAGCACAGGGTCCAGTTGATCTGGATTTAATTTTTCGAAGGGAAGGCAACATTCTGAATTATGAAGAAGTCTGCGGTTTAGTAATGTCGTCACACTCATTCCCTATTCGCCTAAATCATTTTTTTAAAGCTGTAAATTGTTTTTATTATTCTGATTTATCGTTAATTTTTAAATATAAAAAAAATAAAGAAAAGTTTTGTTTTGATATGCCATTCGCCATTTTCAAAGCTGATCCACATCTACCTCATAATTTTACTTGGGCAACGAGTTCAGAGTGCTGGATTTCTCAAAATCTGAAGAAGCGATTTTACCGTGGTATGAGCATGACGATGTAGCAATCTTTTCCATTGCTTGCTTTAAACTATAATCTACAGGTGCAAGGATTTTTTGAGCATAAAACAATGAAGGGATTACCAACAACGAGTTGACTAGTTTAAGTTGGCATGTGCAATGGAAGGCCTAAGATATTAAATGATATCTATGCAGCGATTCCACATATTGTCACGCAGCGAGGGCAGAATATCACCATAACGAATGCACGAGTTCGCACACTGGCGTGCAATCTTTTATGTCAACTCCAAAAAGAGCTGCACAACCAAGATCAGTTTGCCTTTAACAGTATTTGGATGCAAACTCTGGTGTGTCAAGATTGCACATAAAAATTGTGTCCCCATCCAACTTGTCACTAGATCCAGAATTTTTTTGATTGTTTTCTTCTGTTTCGTTTACCTTTTGCCTTTTCAGTTGGGACCAACAATAAAGATTGCTGTGGTCTTCTCATCACGTCCAATGAATTTCGCTTTTCCTCACTGTTGTGAGTAAATTTCTTTCGTGACTGGCTCTCTTCAAATTCTGTGTGCATTTATTTTCTATTCTGTCCATACCATAGAGGAAAAATAATTCGTTGGTATTATTATCCTGAGCTCACCTGTGACAGTTGTAGGAGTGAGCCTCTGATTTCCCAACTTGACAGTCAAATTAGATCATCGCCATTGTCACCACCATTACCACCATCATCGTCACCATCATCAGCATTGCGAGGAACAGCAGCAACTGACTTAATAACATACACAGCAACATCGGCAATATCGTTAACCTGATGTTTATTATCATAAGACATATTCAGGTGATCGTCAATGCAGGCCCCACTGTATTCCAGCATTTGTCTTCATTCCTTCAACGGTTGCATCGCTCCACCACTGTTGACAGGTTGCGTGATGAGCCATTCCTCACTAGATCTACCACACAATAATGGCACGTTCTGCTGTGGTCACCAGTTACCCTTCCTTTTTCTTTTTTTTCCCTTTTTTTTTAAAAGTTTGGTAATGCGGGTATGAGGGTGGAAAACATTTACGGAAAGCCAGAGGCGTATCGAGGTGGAAGCGGTAGGTGGGTCAAAACCTCTAGCATGGCAGTGTATCGGGTTATAGGCCAGAAATCCAGAAGCAAAAGAGTATATTTGGGGCTGTTTTGAAGGGGGCGGAGGGGGGTGTAGGGGACAAAGCGCGATTGTTGTTATTCATACGAGAATGATTTAAGGAGGAAAGTGGCGAGCAGTTGGGGCGGATTGGGCGAGATCTATAAGAATCGAAATCGAAATCAAAGGCCTTCAGAGTTCCCTATTCCCTTCATTCTCTTTTCTCGGTACGATACAAGCTGAATCTTTGGTGTATTATTCAGTATTATATGCTGAGAGAAATAAAGATAGAGAAAGAACGAGCGAGAGAGAGAGAGAGACAGAGAGAAAGAGAGAGAGAGAGAGAAAGGGAGAGAGAGAGGGAGAAAGAGAAAGAGAAAGAGAGAAAGAGAAAGATAGAAAGAGAGAGAGCGATAGAGAGAGAAAGAGAGAGAAAGAAAGAGAGAGAAAGAGAAGAGAAAGAGAATGAAGAAATTTAGAATCCTTGTGTAAACGTTTTTTTTCCAGGAACTCATGAATGGCGATGGCATCTCATAATACCCGGAAAGACACTGATTGTAAATTCTGTACATAGCTGTGAAGATCAACTCGTAGTATAAAAAAAACCAAAACATTAGAAAAGTATCTAGCATCTCAAAGAACACCAACAAGAGGCACAGCATTAGTATACCATCCTTCTCCGCAACAGTCGCATTATTACTATTTTTATCATCATCATCATTATCATCGTTATCATAATCGTCATCATCATCATCATCATCATCATTATCATCATCATCATCGTCATTGTCATTATCAACATCTCATCAGCACAGAGCCATCCATGTCGTTGTGGATCTGCCCATAGAATAATAATAATAATAATAGAAAGGTATATAAGAAATAATCCCTGTAATAGATTATTATTATTATCCTCTTTATCTTTACAATAACCATTTTCTTTTCTCCAGTGAAAAATGGCGGCCATGCTGGTGGCTTCGTTTGAGAATATGGGTTTCTGGCCAAAGATTGCGTTTCGCAGAATTCAGGAAATACTTATTAGTGCTGATTCTGTGGACCTATCTGGTAGTCTGGATCTTTCAAATGGCTTTCAGTTTATTGTAAGTATGTTTTGGTACAGGATTTTCGAGAACCTTTGGAGATGGTTTTACACGAGGACCACATTTGTGCAAGGCCTGTATGATGGTTTTCTTCTTGTGTGTATGAGCACATAAATCTAGAATATACTAGGGTATGTTAAACGAATGTCTATGCCACTATAATATGCTTTATATCACAGGGGAACATACTATGATTCCTAAAGAGTTATGGTAAGTAGATATAATGCATGTGCATTTCCTTTGCGGTTACCACCAAAAAAAAATGTCGGTAATAAGTCCTGTGAAAACTAAATTGAGTAGAGTTTTTTTTTTTTTGCGGAAAGTAACTATCACGAAAAAGGTTCATATTGCGAAATTCGCCAAAAATTAGATTCTCGCAAAAATAACCACTTCTCTAGTACCAAGGTTGCCGTGTTACACTGGGCTATGAATTAATTATAAGCCGACAGCACACCCACACATCATTTCTCATGTGCTAAGCACATCGGACTCGTGAGATTCTGGAGGTATTAGACTTGTCCTAACTGGCTTTGCTTTATAAACAACAGCTCCACCTGGAGGCCACTGATATCATCATTAGTGCTGCCATAATGTCATCGAATCTAATGACGACATCAATAATAAAACAGGAACGTGCAAGAATCACTTATAATAGTGGGAGTTTTACTCAAAGCGATTAGATAGGGCCTGACGGCAACAGTGATTCCATCCTCGTGTGGGAGATAGTAAAGTTAAGGCTACGTTATCCGAAAGTTGCCGTCTAAGGGCAAGCCCTGCCAACAAATGAGCGTGGACATTACCTCGCATTGGATGCATGTGCTTTCGTATCTCAAAAACTAGACGGTGTTATATGAAGTTTCATCGCCCTAATGTCTGAGGGACAGTATACTACCGATCTGAAAATGTTCTATGCGGAAGAAGGATAGTCTCCATTCATGAACATCGGAAAAAAAAAAGAAAACGAATCTCCGAAGTAATGAAATGTCCCATCATGCCTCTCCTCTCCTTTCATATCCGGCGAGGGCTGCACCGCTTGCGCAGGTTCAATGTATTAGGGCCAATGTGGCCATCCGTGATAGACATCGTGCGAGGGGAAATCATCAGGTTAAATGAGAATGAAAACACTACGTCATGTAGTGATCAGTAAGGCCTGGGACTGATACACACGATATCGTGCGATGATCGCTGTAAAGCGGGATGTCTGGGTAAACGAAACGACTCCAAGGAAGGAAATTTTTACTTTTTAAGTGTAGATCTAGATCTATATACTAAGCGAAACAGCAACAACTTCGACGATTTGGGAAGACATATTCATAACATTTAAACACTTTTTCACAGATATTATGTAAATTGTTACTCACACGATCAGTGACAGTACCTGTTCTGTTTTGCCGGCCTACTGTATACTCAGTGTGTTAAGGACAAGGTGTCTGCGGAGGTCATGCTGCCACCTTCCTTTGCTTTGATTATCTGACCTTCGATCAAAACTTTAATCTTTACAGCGATTATCGCACGATATCATGTGTATCAGTCCCAGGCCTTACTGATCACCACATGACAGTGTTTTCATTCTTATTTAACCTGATGATTTCCCCTCGCACGATGTCTCTCACGGATGGCCACATTGGCCCTTATACATTGCTATGGTAAGGGTCAACATAACCGATCGTTATGGGTACCGTTAGTCAAACCCGTTCACAGGTCAACTACCTTTCGTCATATTTTGGCTTCTGTGTGGACTGATCGACGATGTTACTGTGTTAAACAATCTATTATCACAGCCAGTCAAGCTCGTTTGTTGGTCATTCATAGAGGTATGAGCATCTCATGTCCTTAATTCAGTTCTCTGGGTTTGCATAAAGATCTCTGAAACATGCCGCCTTTGTTTGCTGTGACCGGACGGTCCACGTTGCTTATCTCTGCCGGTGCTTAGAATCAAAGAAATGTAATCCGACACCAGCTTTGAAAACTTTCATCGTTTATCTCCTTTTTTTGTCCATGCCGCCAATCTTTACTTCATATGTAGACTAGACGTCTAGACTTCTTTTAGAAAAAAACCCAAATTCTTTCATCTTTCAAGTTCAAAAGTAAATCTTTTATTTGGCGACATTTGTCTCATAACAATCGTCAAGTATGAACAGAATAAAAACAAATTGGATAAGATGAGCTTTATAATTTTTAACGTAGCAATGATGTTTTGTTTAAGGAAAACCGAAACAACAAGAACAACGACGACGATGACGACAGCAACAGCAACAGCAACGACTCTGTACAAAATTAGAGGACAAGGAGGAAAGAGTACATACGTACTTTTCATGAGTTTCTGTCAGCATGAGTACATTCCCCTGTCCACTAGTCTATATTTAAGTTCCTCATAAAAACGAGAGTAATCTACTGAACTTGCTGATGCTGTATCTAAACATTAAATACAGTCTAACCCAGCCGAATACCTAAATCAAGAATCTTCTTGTCCGTCGAAAAATAGCAAACTACCAGTGATTCTGTTCAGGAAATTTGGGTCTGTCCTGCCTAATCCGTAAAAGCTTCTTGATATAAAAGTGCATGGCTATGTAGACTATATTGACTAACGTAAAATTGACTTTTCGCTGCAGTTCTTCCGTAGTGCTTTTAGTTATGGAATATTTGACTTTCTGGAGTGTTGCAGCGAACAGTTGTCTGATTTCTGGAAAACTTTCTATTTTGCATAATCTACACAGACATGCTAAAAACAAACAAACGCGCCTACAAAAGGCCTATTGAACCTATTGAATCACTCTGCATTCCGTACCACAAAATAAAAGTAAAAAAAAAATCCACACAGGAGCTGATAGCTTTATCCCGAATGTCCCGAGACGCTATGGTCGGCAGGAAACTTCCACTCTCGAAACACAGCCAGAAGCACGTCGCGACACGTGATCAACAAGCACGATCGTCGTGAACACGGCGGAGCAAAGGAGTGTTATTCTCATGGAAACATATGGCATCTCTGCCAGTGACGTCATATATAGTAACTAGACTAATGGTTTTCTAATCTTTTTTTTTTTTTTCTCTTTTGTAATTCGTGCTTTGTACCGCACATTTCAGAGAGGTAGTGGAATAGCCTGCATTACATTCTGACTCAAAATAATTGCGTATAAAGATTATTTTTTTCTAGGTTACATGAATTCTTCCTTTTACATGGCAGACATTATAATAATTTGCTTTGTGGTTACATTCCGGGTAAATCTACCTGATTTCAGGTTCCGATTAGCCCAACAATTATATTAAAATTATTTTATTCCAAATTTCTTTACGTTCTACTATTCTAACCAGTAATTAATTTAGTCTTACAACCAGTATGTGATGTATAGCAGTACTCGTGCTAAAGCGTCTTGAAACCCTAAGTCAAACAAACAAACAAACAAACAAATAAAGAAACAAACAAACAACAGACAGACAGACTGACAAACAGACAAACGAACAAACAACAAACAAACAACAAACAAAACCAACCAAGCAAACCGTGCTTTTACAGACTTTTATATAAAAATCCCCAAAGGCGTCTGTCCTATTCGGAGAATTCTGAAGAACTCCAGACAATAATTCCTCTGAATGAAGGACATCTGGGATGACATAGATTTCGTTCGCCTCATTATTAAAATGTGCTAAGTCTATGTTCAATTTTCATTTCTCATTCATGTTTATTTTTTTTTTGTTCTGTATTGTCTTTTTTTTAAAAAACCTCTTCATTTTCTTTCGATGAATCATCAAGATACATGTATTAACATTGTACCCACCTCTGAGGCTGTGGCACAATGCATTTCGACCGAATAATAATATGCCAGCAGTTTCCATTGTAATATGTAAACTCGAAATCCTGACACACACTTCTATCCATATCTTATTCCTTTAAACTACAGTTCTAAGAAACTATAGTTCTAGCTGTAACTGCTAGCTCATGAACGCAGAGCTGAATACTGTCCCCAATATCCTCAATCAATAGATTAGTGCAGAAGGGGTATTTGCCTACTTTAAATTTATTGTCATAGAAACAGTGTTTCAGATTATATGTTGCAAAGTAAGTTTAAAACGTAACAGTCACTGAGTATTTCACTATTGCAAAGATGCGACAAGATGAAAACCATTTGTGACGGAAAGAGATCGACTAGAACATAATAATCCAGTACTGGAAATGTGCAATATCTAACGATGAACTTTCTCAGTGCTCCATGTGTTTAATTGGATCTGCAGGGTAGGAAAAGGTCCTTGAAAAGAGCTCTAAATTTGTTGTTGAATATAACGTATATAATAAAGTTACATGAACTATTTATATAGTCTAACGTATATATGAACATTCCCAATATTGCTCCATTATACAACTCCATAAGATCATTTACGTTTATAGCATAAGTGGCCAATGTGATATATTTTGTTACGGAGAACACAACGCACACCATAAGGAGTGTTACAGTCGTACGAGAACTTGAAGATTTTGTATTGGCCGATGCTGAGACCATTTTCTGACGTTGGCGAATTGTAATTCTCACTTTGATAGCGATGAGAAGTGAACCCAGAGTTACAATTGCTAAGGGAAGAAATTTGCCCAGAACTGATGCACAATAAAGGTCTATAAATACAAGTGCGTCAGGGGGATCCGACAGTCTCGTACCTGCTATTACCGGCCAGGTGTCAACGCTTTTATATACAAACTGGAACAGAGTGAGACCCATATAACACGTGTAAGGGACCCAAAACAAAAAGGCGCCCCCACAAGCAAACCATGCCCTTGTAGGTGTGACTATGGTAGTAAAATGTAGAGGAAAGTAGACAGCCAATAGACGCTCCAGGCTGATCAGCACACAAAGGGCTGCACTGGCGTAGACTCCAAAGACGTTCATCTGGAAGAAAATTACGGAGATAACGTAGCAGATATACGCGGATTCACGAGAAAACTCCCAGTAAAAGTTGCCAAATGATAAAGCTTTCGGGAAATATCTGATTATATCTGCAATGTTGACAGCTCCGAGGAGACAGCAGGAATCTGCCACAGCTAGAGCGAGTAAGAGTATATTGGAGGGTTTGTCCAGGCCGCTATGGGTAATGACGATGCCGCTGATGATATTTCCAACCAATCCCATTACGCCTATGACTGGATTGACGATCACCGTCAGATACCATTTAAACCGCATAAAGAGCTGCTGCAATGCTAATAGTCTAGCGAAGAAGTCGGCGTCGTATGGTGGGAACCCAGTTGGGTAAGAGTCATTGGCTACAGAGGAAAGAACTCTTTCATTGAAGTCATCCCCTGAAGGAAGCGTCGTAGCAACTTCCATCGTTGCTAATGAAACGTCTCTAGGAAAGTTCTTGTCTGGTTTGATGCTGCTGGTTTGATGCTACACTCTGAATGGGAGATAAGACGTAAAGATTATGAAGTCAACATGACGGTTCAATGAGATAACTCGGCAAAAAACATGATCTAGTCCAGATCCAAAATCTTGATTTTCTTTGATTTGGTGTGCCAGCATTTTCTGCAAACAAAGCCGGGTGTTACCGGTGCGCATTAAAAAGGTGAGCCTTCAGAAAGTGACATGAAATTCTGGCAACGTCTCAGGACTCTCACACACAGCATCTAGTTAAAGGTTAGGCGCAAGATTAGGAAAGAGAAAACGCTCTCGAATGGGTTTCTGGATAATGATAAAGTCCATGTTCTGTCCCAAGGTTGGTTTTTCTTCCCAAATTCTACCCCAAACCTTAAATAAAGCTCTAGAGGGAAAGAATCCCGGGACACTGCCTTGATAATGCTGATGGTTCTGAAAAAGAAATATCCATGTCTTCTTTACCTAATGGGAACATGGCAACTTCGAATCTTTTGTACTCGAAAACCCTAGCATGTTCCTTATGTAATGCTCTGATCCACAGTTTTCCATTTTCTGTATCACATTGTTATAATCGTGAACTTGAACATATCACGGACTCGGAATCATTCATTTGTCCTCCGGACTTCCAGATAATGAGGTCCTTGGTCATGAGAGAGAGAGAGAGAGAGAGAGAGAGAGAGAGAGAGAGAGAGAGGGAAGCGCAGTGGTTTGCAAAAAATCAGATAAATAAATAAATAAATAAATAAATAAATAAATAAATAAACTGCCTCTTATTGTGGTTAAATTACCTGACCAAATGATGAACAGACTCCAACATTACAAATCAACAGGAGCCAAAGAAAAGTGCTTGGTACCTGACACTTCATATTTTGAGCCTTCTAGGCTACAAATAGACAATAATCTTTGTTACAGAGAAGCATCTTGTAGACCTTGTGGGCTCAAAGCTGA
Source organism: Ellobium chinense (assembly GCA_033807755.1). Lineage (NCBI taxonomy): Eukaryota > Metazoa > Mollusca > Gastropoda > Ellobiida > Ellobiidae > Ellobium > Ellobium chinense. The sequence continues at coordinate 1,211,046 of JAWQUT010000158.1, forward strand.
AGTCATGTTTACAGATTTCTACCTAGATCTAGTGGTCAAGATCTGTCATTGATTTTTTTTTTTTTTTTGACTTCAACGACTAGCTAAGGTCAGATTTTATAACCAAATTTTAATGTGTCAGACGTTTTGCCCGTTAAGAAAGAACTGGAACATTCTGGAAACTTTCATAGCATTCATAGCATCTGTATGACGTCATCACATCACAGCAGTTACGTGCACTCACAAAATGATTTAGGTCCACAAAGTGAAATGGGCGCTGGGTATTTGTAGATTCGAAGACAGTTTTGCCATTAAATCATCGTTATCTCCAAATGAGATAATTTTTAAAATGTGCAGTCTGATAGTCATTCGAATTCAGAAGAGAGAGCGGACGCTAGATATTTGTGCGACAATTTTAGCATGAATAATTGTCATACAAATTCATCGTTGCCTCAGACCGACAGACTTTCTCAAATAATTGCCATGATGTGACGAGGCCAAAAGATATTACTGAAGGTATCCCTTTCCTCTCACAGTCAGATATCATTCTGTCCTCCAATTAAACATACCTTCTGAAATGACAACAGAGCTTACTGTCTAATTTTTTAACATGCTTTAACTTTGTCAATGGTTGGATTGATGATCACTGTCAAGAACCAATAAACATGCAAGGCCATCTGCTCCCGTGCTAAGAGTCTAGCGAGGTAGTCATCTTCAAATAGTGGGAGCCCATGTGGATAGGAGTCATTGGCTACAAGGAAAATTACATTTTCAATGAAATCACCCACTGAAGAAAGAGTCGTGACAACGTCTACTGACGAGAGTGAAACTTTACTGATAGAGTTCAGGTCTTTTGAACTGAGGTGGAATTCACTGTAAATTTTTGTTTTTTTTTTCTGGTGTGATGCTCCACACGAGATCGGAGCTAGAAGATCAAAGATTCTATTTCATACAAGAATGAATAATAATATGTAACGAAAATTATACGACTTGAATTCTTATTACGTGATTTGGTGAGCCTGTATGTAAACAAATCTGTGCATTATCAGCGACCACGAAATGGCGTTAGAACAGTTGGCGTTCATGAAATTGAGGCAATTTCCTGGGACTCTCTCACCTCAAGCTTAGTTTAGGGTTAGGTGCAGAGTAAGGAAAAAGCAAAAATTGAATATATGTAATAGAAAGCCATCAAGACTTTAAAATGAAACACTTTCTCAAATAACTATCATGCTGTGAAGAAGCTAGTAGTTATTACTCAAGGGATCCCTTTATTCTTTCAGCCGAATGACACCATCGTGTCCTGCAATTAAACATGCTATTTGGTACATGTAGTCTTCCACACGATACCATAAACAAATCGTAACAAAACTTTAACAGCTTCTCAGTGATAAACGATCCTAATATCTGCTTTTTCACATGCACATGAGTTGCAAAAGAGACAGGTGGAAAAGGTTTGTGCACATATATATATAGTCGTATATATATATATATATACTGTTTATGTGAAAAAGAAAGAGGAATGAACAGAGACAATATAATTTGGTAAAGGCAGTGAGAATACTATGATTTTACAGAGCTGGGCTATTTCAATATTAAAATTTTGACTAATTCACTATTAAAATCTTCCTCACCGTATCCTGAAATTTATTTGGCTGAGTTCACGTCGTTCAACCAATGATTGGAAATAGCATTTTCAACGCCAGAATAAAGCATTTGTCCATTACGATGACATATCTGATCATATTATGCCCAGACAATTGATGCTCCAATTTTATCTTCTATTTGTGCCTACTGTTCTAATAGGTTTACTCGACCCAGTGTATTTGAAAGAACACTTGTCGAACATTTGACCCATGAACTTGTTAAACATAGTGCTTAGAGACATAAAAAAAAATAAATGCAAACATGGTGACCAAAGACTGTTGTATCTTGCCAAATAAATCGCCAGAAGGCTGTCTGTTACAATCACTTACAGAGGCAGATATAAACAGACATTACGATGTCAATACCCATTGCTTTGCCCAGAACTTTTATTTTTCATTCAAACCGTACTGAGCATAACAAACAATGCATTACGTGAGAAACTGCTCTAACATTTCTAAGTGCATGAACAACAAATAGGTAAATTTAGTTCCATCTATCATATGGAAGAAAGATCAGATTATCGCCAGGGGATGTCCCTTTTGCTGGAAACAAGCAATCAAAGGATCAAATACGGTGGGTGTTCATTCCGGTACAATGGACTGCAATTTAACCGTGATAAGCATGAATTTACAGGTCAGAAAAAGATTAGAAATCTAAGTGCATAATATTATTTAAATTGCAATGATAAAATGAATTCAGGTGTGAGATGTTGAGATGTAAACGTGCCATCAAAGCGTAAATAACTTCACGATCTCACCTAAGACGTAAATACTAGCACTTGCAACAGTATTAATCATGTAGATTTAATGTTGTTGAATTTGTTTCAGGGCACATCGTGTTTTGAAATAAGTTATGTCCAATAGGAAAATACTTTCAGGATCCAGAGGAATGTCATTGTCTCTATCTATTATCTGGCGCCTCCAGGGTTTTCCGTGCACGCAAATAACAGCACTGAACTTACTGTTTGCTTTATGTTTACAGCCCTACAAAAACCAATAGCTACAGCATTTTGTAAACCATTTGATAACGCAAGAGAAATTGCTGGATATTTGATATACGGTGCTTCCACACTTCAGGGGTTTTCACTTCTTTGGTTGAATTAAAACGCTCTTTTGCTTTAAATGGCACTGTTTCTTAGAACACGAGGACACTTTAGTTTTATATCTTTCACCCGTTACTTTTGTGACTAAGGGAAAGAGGCTTACTACACCGGTACTATTATGTCCACATAAGAAATGGTCCTCTTGAAGATGAAGCATATATCTGAAGCTTTAAAGCCTACGTTACTCTTTATATTTTTTTACTAATTCTAATCTAATTCGACCATCAATCGTAAGAATGTAGTTGTAAATCTAGTTCGCATTACAATACAAACGATGGTTTTCACCGTTCACATCGTGTTCTTTACCGTGCGCTTATGGATTTGCTGCACACAATTCCTGATTATATTGTTGAAGGTGCACTTTCGAGGTAATTATTATAGATATGCAAATTTAGCCATTGCAATAGTGGTATTTAAATTTCAATGCATCGTCGTATTTCTTACGTTATCATTCTACATTAATCATTCGTTATCATAATCACCATGTACAGTATAACTGCAGTAACATTAACAAAAAAGCAGACCTGTCTCAGATTACAGATTTGCAACATTTAACACATGGGCTCAATATAATGTTTGAACTGTCCTAGTGGATTGAAGAAGACATCTTCCTACAATCCAGCACTAGATCTATACATTGTTTGGGTAGTTTTTGCCCAATACTTTACGTTTACTAACGGTATGGCAAGATCGTTCAAAATTTGAGCTAGGCTACCATCTATAAACACAATATTTTTCTTTCAAGTAGTCCGAACCAAGAAAGTTCCAATGTGTCATTGTCCACATGCTCATGCTCACAACCACATAGGGTAAGCCAGAATAAGAACAAAAATGGCTGCAGTTTTCCATCATATTAAAATCTGCCATTGGGATCCTGAACTCTGGCTCTAGAGCTTGTGAAGAGAGAAACTTATAAGGAAGGCTACAAAAATCTGACATATATTTAAGTTGATAGTCATGATTTAAAAGCAGTACATCTTTTCTTGTTGTATTGATACAACATCATACTCAACAACAATATATTTTTATTTGTCTCTTTTCACGTATTTTCTCTACAGGTGGATTCAGTGACAGTCTCCATACCTTTACCTTTGTCATCCGCCTCATCATTGTCTAAGACTTCCTTGTACATGGTCCTGGCGTAGTCTGGCCTCGCCAAGATGATGACAAAGACTCCAGAATTTGAACTGAAGACTGGCAGAATGGCCGAGAATTAAAGCGCTTTTCTCTTAGTGCAAAGACCTCTGGTTTGAATGCTGCTAAAGGCACGTCCTCCTGGGGTATTTCTTGCACTGCTTCAAAGCACTCTAATGTCGGAGGCCTAACAGAGGTGCAAACCTCAATTCTAACACCGCCGTAACTTTGCCAAAAGGAAACATTGAAACCAAACATAAACAAACAATTCAGCAGAAAGCTACGATTTTTAAGGATTTGAACTCGTGATATATCTCCTTCGAACACTTTCTCATTTTCAGACATTTTGAAGGGCTTGTTTACTTAAAGGACATCTGTCTGATATGTGACATATAATACTAGTATCGGGGTCTATATACGATTTTCCTCCTTCAGCTATTCCCCTTCCTTTATTGATGTGTTCTTTAACGTATGGATGTTTTCCCAGTCTTGCCTGCTGAGTTTACCACCATTTGAACACCAACAGACAGCTGCCATGTAATTTTGGTATGGGATGAATCAATCTTCGCTTATTTAAAACCTGCATGTCTTTCTCAAATCTTCTCGAACACTGAACGGCTGGTGCATTAGGAAGTTGACGCTTATGCAATTTTGATAATATTAGACGATGGACTTTTTTTTTGGTCGTGGAAAACTATAAGATCTGTTAGGCAATGCACGTCTGGCTTCAATGATTATGTGGACTGGAATATTTGTTTGTTAAGAGCGTGATGAAGATCGAGAGCAGTTTTCATTGTTTGAATCAAATATAGCAGATGAACTTGACCATTACCACTGACATCCACAATAAACAGAAGTACTTAACAGTGAATGGGCGTTTATGTTTACATACTATTCTCTTCTCGCCTTTTGTTGCCTCACTCAAAATGTTAAGAAGTATTCCGCCTAAGAGAAAATAATTTAAAATACACTTTAAAAAATATCTCATGTGTATTTGTTTGCACGTTTTTGTGATACATTCCATTTAATTCCATCCATTAGCTGGATATGGATGTTAAAAAAAAAAATAACAACAACCACAATCCCGTCCTCTTCGTTTTCTCTAAAACGCCATAGAAAGTTTACAACAAACAAATCCTTCTCAGTGAAAATTTCCATTAGCTAGGCCTGTCCTTAGTATCTTTCCCTTGATACCATCTCTTGATGGGGCAGAGGAAGACACGGCCGGACAAAAGCTCTAAATAAAATATAATAATCGCTGATAACCATTCATAATGTTCTTACTGGAAGCACGACCTTCGTAATAATGTGTAAGGGTCTCCGCTGGACAATAGCAAGTTGTTCAACATCAGATTCGTTCTCTCTTTGTCCCGTTTACACCATTTTAGAACCTGACCTCCCGCGACGAAAGTATCAGTATGAAATACTTTGGCTCATAATCAGTTGCTGCCAGTGATGAAATGGGAAAGACAGAGGAACCTGACAATCATACAGCACAAAATTACCTGGGGTAGACCTGAAAGAAAGGGAAGGTCAAAAGATATAATGCAAGCATGTTTTTTTTTTTAAATTTTGGTACGAGCTCCTAAATTTCGTGATACAGCTGTTAACATGTTTAGTACTTCCACGCATTTTTTAAAATCTTTTTGTCATTAATTCTACACGAAATAATAGAGATACATAGGAATACACATTCATGCATGTACATGCATAATGCAGGAAAATGTTACAGGTTATCATGCTATTTTTAGTAGCCTGCATGTTTTCTTCTTGATTGTCTTAAAGCGGACTTCACTCACTGCTATAAATCGTTAAGCGGAATAAACATAATATCAAAACAAACGACTATATTGTGTGTGGGACAGGTTCTGGAATAAATGAATGGGTAAGAAATATATTTTCATAGGCGTTATAAATTTGAAATCATTGTAAAGTGTAAATAATGGCTGTTAAATAAAAAGAGAATATAATCGCTCTATATTAGAGAGATATTAATCGTACCATGTGTCGCAAAAAAAAAAAAAAAANAAAAAAAAAAAAAAAAAAATACACACCAAAAACGTAATGACTCCCATAATTTTTCACGAATTCACATGAAACTTTATAATAATAATATGTTTAAATATTCAAAGAAATACAAGGGTAGAAAGTTTGAATAAAATGTATTGAAAATTGTTGCTTTTATGACGTTTTCCAAAAAAAATCTCAAGTTAAAAAAATGACGCAAAACGTTATAGTTGTCTGAGCTCAATAAACATATTGTTATTGTTATTGTTATTATTATTGTTATTGTTATTGTTAGAAAATCAGCACAAAACCCCCACAGCAAAATGTGAGGGGATTCAGATCTGGGCTGTGGGGGGACCATTTCACTGGTGTTCGTTGGCTGATCAGTCTGTCATCGAATTTTCCTTGCAGCCATTGAAGGGTCCTTTGAGCCTAAGGGGCGTGACCCCATCCTATTGAAACCATCGCCTGTGTGGCTGAAATGCTCTCCTTTGGCCTCCAAAGAAAAAAAGTCTAGAGGATTCAGATGTAGGTTATATTTCAAAATGACATAAAATGCGTAATCTGGTGCGCATTTTAATGAAATTTTGACAAATGGTAGATCTTTAGATATAGGTTTAGTGTACACAATTTGAAGCCGATTTTTAAATTGTTATAGGAGATATTAAGAATTTGGTGGGTATCGTATTTTTGTGCGACTCTCTGACTATCGACAATCAACATGAAAAAAAAAATCAATTAAAATCTGGCAGGCAAAGAAGAATGTGATTTTCTGCTGCGTTGCTATGTTGGCATATTTCTAGATAAACTTTTTTTTTTTATTTTGGTCAAATCAGGTCATGTCTCCTTAATACCAAGTATGTCATGTCTCTCTGATTATGATTACTCTCCAAAAAAAAACAACCAACAACTCCGCTCCGCCCTTGAAGTGAGAAAAGCTCCCAGTAGACGCATCAACATGACAAGTTACATCGACGCTTCCCTAGCTAACGTTGCTCAGAATCGAAGATTGGCTGAGCGACATGTCCAAGCCTAAATAAGGCTGCGTAATGCTTTTGAATCAGGAATTCCCTCAAGAACAGGCGCGTGATGTTTTGGGAAGGACGCATGATTTTCAAAATGTAGCCCACACCCTGCTGCTCTTATTTGCTCATCTTCTCTTACCCTATGACAAAGGATAGAGTAGACCTGCAAATGTGATGAGAGTGCGCTTTCGGAAATTTCAAAGGCTCAGCCTAGATCTTGTCTAGTAACGATTTTTTTTTTCAGCTCTTAATTTTGGGTAACCACAGGGAAGAAGTTGATAAAACCTCCGTTGAAGTGGGAATTGAAATAGTTCATCCAAAAGGACAAAGAAATATCAGCAATATCCTGGGACTCTTCCACATGTGTTTGTTTTTTGGGTTAGAGGTTAGAGGCAGAGGCGATAAAGGGAAAACACACCTTTAAGAATCCCTAGATCCTGTCTAGGGTACAGGGAGAATCAAAATGTGTGTTTTCTTTCTTAATCGCCCTCGTAATCCCGTGGTTAACTCTTGCCCAAACACACCTCAGTCCCAGGATATTGCCTTAGTATCCAACTGTGTATATACGTATTGTGTCAAAGGAAAAGGTTATTATAACAGTAAAATCACTGGAATTGGATTAACTGTTTAGCAGTCACTGGTAATTGAACAACTGTATCCCCTTATTTTCTGACGTATTTTCTATAGAGATTACCACTTTAAGCTGAGGTTTACAGTAAGTTAACGAAAACACCGGAGTAATAAACAGCATATTTGTACATGCTCACCTCAAACAGATCGAAATCATGGTTACCAGCTCTTCACTACATTTGCCTTTACCTCCAAAATCTGATCATATTTTCCCTGACTAAATTAATAAGCAATGTACATGATTGGGAGTAGTTACCTTATGCGTAATTCCATTAGAAGGCCCTAAAACAATAATATGTTCATCCGCGTTTAATTTTTCATTCCATGAAACGTACATTTGGACGGCGAAATCATTTTTATCTCTTGCATGGCGAAAAACTTTATTTTGAGGGTCAGGATCAAATTAAGGGGTTGTAGTCATCCAGATCCTACATCATGGCAAGCTGTGTATGTATGAGCACATGAGTGTGTAGAATACAATAATAGAAAGTTTACTGAGAAAATATGAAAGCTCTAACAACCATATTAAGTTGCCTACAGCTTTAGGACACATTTTCGTGTAGAAACATTCATATTTGTGCGCAAATGCTTTCCTTTCTGGGTTCAGCCTGCTATCCTCAGAAACGGAAACACGGCTAAGGCGGGTGTCACCCTCTGATATTATTTTATGTAATTTGTGTATTCCGTCGATAATCCACATACCGTTATGTGACAACACTACAGTTCCTGTGAGGACACAGTCAGATGGTTTGTGTGTACTTCCTCACAGTAGGTTTCAGTGTTCATCACTACTATGGCACTTTCCTTGCCCACCTGTTGCATAGTGAGACTGAGTAAGAGGCGTAAGTGAGCTTGATGTGTCGTTTGGTTTGTTGACTGGCTGTCTAACTGCCTGGCTGCTGGCAGGGTGGTTGGGTGGCTGGGTTGGTTGGTTGGTTGGTTGGTTGGTTGGTTGGTTGGTTGGTTGATTGGTTGGTTGGCTTGCTGGCTGGCTGGCTGGCTGGCTGGCTGGCTGGTTGGTTGGTTGGATGGATACTTGGCAGTATCTAGCCCCNCCCCTCCCCTCCAGAACTGCTGTCCTCTTTGAAGACTTCCAAACAGCCCCAAAATAATTCCTTAGATGAAGAATATCTGAAGGAACATACTGACACCATAATCGAAAGTGTCCTAATAATGAGGGGTTGAAACAAGAAATAACAGCATTTGAGGGTAACTGCCTCCTATACAAATTTTTCACAAGTAATAAGCCCTTTGAAAACTTTTAAATGAAATCTATTTTTGCTGAAAATTACATTTCAGGAGTGAAACACAGCTCACAAAATTCACAAAAAATTAGATCCTCACTTAAAGCAGAAAATCCAGCATACAGAACTTACCAGGCATTATGGAATGCATACGTCCATGGAATTCTCCGTTAGAGAAACTCATTCATTACCAACTTCATTTTATCAGGATCATCATTCTGAACGGAGCCCAAAAGTCGTGGCAATTTAGACCCCTTTCGGCAGTCCGATCCGCACCCCTTTCCCCTTCCCATCTTTTTGTAATTGAATTGTAAGGGAGATGACTATGTTCAAGGGAGGTAAACTGCTTGCCATTTCCAAACATTATTTTCTCTATGACGAGAGAGTTTCGTTTGCTGGGAATCACTAGAAAAAGGATGGAGGAGTCGCTGGGAGTATTCGTGTGATTGGCTAGAGACAAACATTAAAAACGAATCAGGAAAAGAGACTGAAAGATAAACGGACGGATGGGTAGGCGGACGGACGGACGGACAGAGAGACAGATGGATAAACGGAGATAGATAGATAGATAGATAGATAGATAGATAGATAGATAGATAGATAGATAGATTATGAATTGTAATTGAAGATGCGCCTTTAGAAATAAAAAGACTACAGCAATAACATCCGCGATAGCATTGCGGTAGCAATAATGTTTTGCTCAATGAAAAATGGAACAACAGCAACCCGAACTTCATTATCATCATCATCATCATCATCGACAACAACAACAACAACAACAACAACAACAACAACAACAACGACATCAACAACAACAACAATAGTAACAACAACGACAACAACACCAACAACAACTTTGCACAAAACTGAAGAACAAGGAAGAAGGAATAAATTATACTTTTCCAGAGTTTCTGTCAGCAAGAGTACACTTTCCTAATTCTCTCCACTTGTCTATAAGTTCTTTGAGATGAAAGAGTTAAACTGACCTTTCTGATATTGTGTATAAAATACATACACACTGACTGACCCAGCTATCCTTGTCATGCGAATTTTTGTCAGTCGAGAAATGACAAATTACCAGTAACTCTATTCAGGAAATTTGGATCTATCCTGCCGATTCCTTAAAAGCTTTATAATATAAAAGTGCAATCCTATGTAGACTATACTGACAAAATAATGTTAAATCGACATTTCGCTGCAGCTCTTCCGTAATAGCCTTATTTATTGGGATATGTGAGTTACTGGGATGTTATAGCAAGCAGTGATTTGATTTCTGGAAAACCTTCCTTTTTGTGTATAAAATATCGTACACAGACACATGATAGAAAGAAACAAGTGCAGCCACAAAATGCCTATTGATTTACTCTGCATTTTGTACCATAGAGATAAAAAAATTCCATAGAGGAGCTAGTCTTAATTTCCCACCAGACGCCATCATCGGCAGAAATTGTTCATTCTTAAAACGCAGATACAGTATATCGTTTGCTCATAATATGTTTACTATTTATACCTAAGCGAATAAAGTTATTGTTATTGTCATTGTTATTGACAAGCATGTGACAATATGTAGTCAACAAGTACACTTGCTGCAGCCACCCCAGAGAAAAAAAATAATGTAGTTCACTGACTCCCGTAACAATCACTATTAATGGTATGTTAAAGAGTGAGAATATTCAACAAGAAGAGCACATTTTAGTAATATGGAACAAGCTTCAAGCAATCATCTTGTTAATTTTTTAACCTAGTTGTAAATTGTTCAAAAAATTGTTCTTAGAGGAGCACACCTCACTCCTGTAACATTTCACGGCTGTAACAAGGCAGGTAATGCCACATACTGTTCTTGTTACCATGGTTATCTTAACACAATTCATAATTCATGATTTACACCAGTGCCCTAGACTTCTGTGTAGAAATTGTTAAATAAGTATAAATACTCTAAGTAAAAGTTACCGGTAATGGGAAGTGTCGTATCAAGACACTTTTGTTATGCATGCTACACAATTAATTACTGTTCATTTTCTACTGGCATTGTTATAATCAAAGTCAATCTCATGAACCAAGCTACAGAACATAACACTTTTTTTTTTCAAACAAAAAATTTGATGTTTACTTTAGGTCTATTTACAGTAGTGTTACTGGAGTGAGTTTTCAGTGCAGTAATGATATTCAGTTGACTCTGGACATATAAACTCAAAGAATTAAGGTCCGACATGGTCTGTGATGACAGCCAAGATGCTAGTCTAACTACACATAAAAAATGAATAAAGAACTCTACTATGACATTTTGGCAAGTTTGTACCACCGTACTTGTCCAAAACCTACAAGAGAAAAGCTTCCATGTGATAATAATATTTACCTATCCACTGATAAAATATGACCAGAGGATCTCACTCTATGCTCCACACATTTATTTGGATCTGCCGGACAGACAAAGGTCCTTCAAGACCGCTCTAAATTTGTTGTTGAACATGACGTATATAATAAAGTTACATGAACTGTTAATATAGTCCAATGTGAATATGAAGATACCGATTATCACTCCTTTATACAACTGAATTGGATCAGTTAAGTCTATAGCATAAGTGGCCAGGGTGACAAATTTTGTTACGGAGAACACAACGCACACCATAAGGAGTGTTACAGTGGTACGAGAACCAGATGATTTTGTTTTAGCTGATGCTGAGACCATTTTCTGCCGCTGACGAATTGTAATTCTCACTTTGATAGCGATGAGAAGTGAACCCAAAGTTACAATTGCCAAAGGAAGAAATTTGCCCAGAACTGATGCACAATAAAGGTCTATAATTACAAGTGCGTCAGAGGGATCAGACAACTTCGTACCTGCTAATACCGGCCAGGATTGAACGTATCCATATTCAAACCGGAACAGAGTAAGACCCATATAACACGTGTAAGGTACCCAAAACAAAAAGGCGCCCCCACAAGCAAGCCAAGCCCTTGTAGGTGTGACTATGGTAGTAAAATGTAGAGGAAGATAGACAGCCAATAGACGCTCCAGGCTGATCAGCACACAAAGGGCTGCACTTGCATAGACCCCAAATATGTTCATTTGGAAGAAAACGATTGAAATTACGTAGCAGATATACGCAGATTCACGGGGAAATTCCCAGTAAAAGTAGCCAAATGGCAAAACTTTCGGGAAATATCTGATTATATCTGTTAAGTTAACAGCTCCGAGGAGACAGCAGGAATCTGCCACAGCCAGAGAGAGTAAGAGTATATTGGAGGGTTTTCCCAGGCCGCTATGGGTAATGACGATGCCGCTGATGATGTTTCCCACCAATCCCACTACGCCTATGATTGGATTGACAATCACTGTCATATACCATTTAAACTGCAGAAAGAGCTGCTGCAATGCTAATAGTCTAGCGAGGAAGTCGGCGTCGTATGGTGGGAACCCAGGTGGGTAAGAGTCATTGGCTACAGAGGAAAGAGCTCTTTCACTGAAATCATCCCCTGAAGGAAGCGTTGTAGCAACTTCCATTGTTGCTAATGAAACGTCTCTGAAAAAGTTCTTGTCTGTTGAGTTCTGCTGGAACCCACTGGCCACAATCTGCCGGTTTGATGCTGTACTCTAGATGGGAGATAAGACGTAAAGTTTATGAAGCCAATATGACGATTCAGTGAGATACCTTAGCCAAAAACAACATGATCTAGCCTAGATCCAAAATCTGGATTTTCTTTGATTTGGTGTGCCAGCATTTTCTGCAAACAAAGCCGGGTGTTACCGGCGTGCATTAAAAAGGTGAGCCTTCAGAAAGTGTCATGAAATTCTGGCAACGTCTCAGGACTCTCACACACAGCACCTAGTTAAAGGTTAGGCGCAAGATTAGGAAAGAAAAAACGCATTCCGATGAGCTCCTAGATAATGTTAAAGTTTATGTCATGTCCCAAGGGTGCTTTTTCTTCCCAAATTCTACTCCAAATCTTAAATGAAGCTCTAGAGGGAAAGAATCTTGGGACACTGCCTTGATAATGCTGATGGTTCTGAAAAAGAAATATCCATGTCTTCTTTACCTAAAGGAAACATGGCAGCTTTGAATTTCTTGTGCTCGAAAATCCTAGCATGTTCCTTATAATGCTCTCATCCATAGTCTTCCATTTTCTGTATCACATTGTAATAATCGTGAACTTGAACATATTACGGACTCGGAATCATTCATTTGTTCTCTGCACTTCTAGATAGTGAAGGTCCTTGGTCAAGAGAGTGAGAGAAAGAGAGAGAAAGAGAGAGAGAGAGAGAGAGAGAGAGAGAGAGAGAGAGAGAGGAGGGAAACAGATGTGGTTTACCAGAAAAAAATCAGATAAATAAATAAATAAATAAACTGCCTGTTATTTTGGTTAAATTACCTGACCAAATGATGAATTGACTCCAACATTACAAATCAATATGAGCCAAAGAAAAGTGCTTGGTGCCTGACACTTCATATTTTGAGCCTCCTGCGCTATAAACAGACAATAATATTTTTTCATAGAGAAGCATCTTGTAGACCTTGTGGGCTCAAAGCTGAAGTCATGTTTACAGATCTCTACCTAGATCTAGTGGTCAAGATCTGTGACTGATATTTTTTGTTTTGTTTCAACGACTAGCTTAGGTCAGATTTTATAACCAAATGTGTCAGACGTTTTGCCCGTTAAGAAAGAACTGGAACATTCTGGAAACTTTCATACCATTTCATAGCATCTGTATGACGTCAACACAGCGGTTACGTGCACTCACAAAATGATTTAGGTCCACAAAGTAAAATGGGTGCTGGGTATTTGTAGATTCGAAGACAATTTTGCTATCAAATCATCGTTATCTTCAAGTGAGATAATTTCTCAAACGTGCAGTCTCATAGTCATTCAGATTCAGAAGGTAAAGCGGACGCTGGATATTTGTACGACAATTTTAGCATGAATAATTGTCATACAAATTCATCGTTATCTCAGACCGATACACTTCCTCAAATAATTGCCATGATGTGACGAGGTCAATAGTTATTACTGAAGGTATCCCTTTTCTCTCACATCAGATAATATCATTCTGTCCTCTAATTAAACATAACTTCTGAAACACTGAAAATCCTGCACACATTCCATAAACAACTCGTTACAAAAATTAATAACTCCTCAATGTCAACAGAGCTTACTGCCTAATGATTAACATGCTCTAACTTTGTCAAAGAACTCACTGACTTTGTTTGTGTTAGCAGTACGTTTATGTCAAAAGATGTTGGCATTAGTTGAGCGACATGAACTGTTTCAGTGGAAAAGAAAGAGAAATGAACAGAGAACAACATAATTCGGTGATGTGAGGAAAAATACAATGACTTTTACAGAGCTGGTCTGCAAAACGTTCAGTATTAAAGTTTTGGCTAATTCGGTACTAAAATCCTCCTCACTAATATTTTGATATATATTCACTTGGGTTCATGTAGTTTAATACATTATACTACATGAACCCAAGTGAATATATTTCAAAATATATAATGTGTTATAACGTATAGAAACAGCAATTTTCAGCACTAGAATATAGTATTTATCCATTATAATGACAAATCTGACTGTATTCATCCGAAACAAATGATGCCCAAATTGTTACCTTTTATTTGTACCTACCGTCCTAGCTTTACATGACTCGGTTTTTTTTTTTTGTTTTGTATGAACACTTATTGAATGTCTGATTCATCAACTTATCTTATTAAACATATTTCCTGATGGAGCTTGGAGACATTAAAAAAAAAAAGGCAAATATAGTGACTGCAGATTGTTGTATCTTACCAAACAAATTGCCGAAGGGCTTTCTGTTTCAATCACGCACTGAGGCAGATATAAACAGATATTAAGATGTCAAGAACAGTTGGTTTGTCCCAGAACTAATCTATTTCATTCAAGCCATGCTGAGCATAATAAACAAAGCAATAACTGAGAAATTGCTCTAACATTTCTAAATGCATGAACAACAAATGGGGAAATCTAGTTCATTCTATCATATTGAAGTAGCATCAGGTTATCGCCAGGGGAGGTCCATTTGGTTAGAAACAGGAAATCACATGATCAAATATGGTGGTGGTTCATTCCGGTACAAAGGACAGCAATTTAACTCTGACATGTATGATTTAACGGTTCAGAAAATGATCAGAGACGAAACCACGTAATATTATTTACACTGGAATGATAAAATGGATTCAGGTGTGAGATGTTGCGATGTAAGCGAACTATCAAAGCGTGACAATTTTCACGGGGCTCACGTATGGGATGAACGCTAACATTTGCATCAGGACTAGTCATGTAGATCTAATGTTGTTGAAACTGTTTCGTGGCGTAGATTGTCTAGAGGTAAATAAATTATGTTCTATAAGGAACTACTTTTAGATTCCAAAAACAATGACATTGTTGATATCTATTATCTAACGCCTTCAAGGTTTTTTTCGTGCACACAAATAAAAGCGTTGAACTTACTGTTTGCTTCGTATTTATCGCATTGCAAAACACTCCAAACTACCGCATTTGATAAGTCTAAACAAGCTGCTGGATATTTGATATAATATACTTCCACATTTCACATGAACTTCAAGGGTTTTCACCCCTTCAATTTAAATTAAGACGTTTTTTTCAATTTCGGCTAAATGTCAGTGTTTCCGTAAAACACTTTTAAGTGTTGCTTCTCTCCGCGGTGGCTTTTGTGACTATGAAAAAGAGGCTTTGGCCTACTATGCTCGAACCAACACATCCTTATAAGGAAGGCCGTGTTCAAGATGAAGCAGATATTAAAAACACTATTCTATATAATTCTGTGATTTAAAAAAAAAAGCACAATTAATTTGACCATGAGCAGTAAGCATGTAGATCTGGACATGGCCTTGGATGCCTGTGGGAAAAAGTCTGTCGAAAAGATCTCTAATGCTAATGTGTTGTATTGTATATTTCAACTGCTTACTTATTAGACTATACTAGACTAACTTCCAATTCAATATAAAGGATGGGTTTCACCATCCACATCATACTTTTTACCCTGCGCTTGTGGATTTGCCGAAAGCAATACTTGATTGTACTGTTGAGGGTACACTTTCGAGGTATTTATGCACAGTTTGCTGATTATTACAACAGCAGTATCTATACTCAACTAGGCCCTGTTACAAATATATATGTATTCATATTGCACTAAGCGTTCGTTATCTTTGCTGCAACCATGTTCCTTTGCAATTGCTTTAACAAAACTTGATCTCTTTTGGGTTACAGACTGAAGATTAATTTTGCTATTCTTTATCTATTTTTTTTTTGCTATGGGCTCAATAGGGCTCTTGAACTGCCTTTGTGGACTGAAACATTTTTCANGTGGTCAAGATCTGTGACTGATATTTTTTGTTTTGTTTCAACGACTAGCTTAGGTCAGATTTTATAACCAAATGTGTCAGACGTTTTGCCCGTTAAGAAAGAACTGGAACATTCTGGAAACTTTCATACCATTTCATAGCATCTGTATGACGTCAACACAGCGGTTACGTGCACTCACAAAATGATTTAGGTCCACAAAGTAAAATGGGTGCTAGGTATTTGTACATTCGAAGACAATTTTGCTATCAAATCATCGTTATCTTCAAGTGAGATAATTCTCAAATGTGCAGTCTGATAGTCATTCAGATTCAGAAGAGAGAGCGGACGCTAGATATTTGTGCGACAATTTTAGCATGAATAATTGTCATCGTTATCTCAGACCGACAGACTTTCTCAAGTAATTGCCATGATGTGACGAGGCCAAAAGTTATTACTGAAGGTATCCCTTTTCTCTCACTGTCAGATAATATCATTCTGTCCTCTAATTAAACATAACTTCTGAAAGACTGAAAACCCTGCACACATTCCATAAATATCTCGTTACAAAAATTAATAATTTCTCAATGTCAACAGAGCTTACTGTCTAATGATTAACATGCTCTAACTTTGTCAAAGAACTCACTGAGGTTGTTTGTGTTAGCAGTACGTTTATGTCAAAAGATGTTGGCATTAGTTGAGAGTCATGCACTGTTTCAGTGGAAAAGAAAGAGAAATGAACGGAGAACAACATAATTCGGTGATGTGAGGAAGAATACAATGACTTTTACAGAGCTGGTCTGCAAAACGTTCAGTATTAAAGTTTTGGCTAATTCGGTACTAAAATCCTCCTCACTAATATTTTGAAATATATTCACTTGGGTTCATGTAGTTTAACACTAACTATAGTTTGGCGTATTATGATGTATAGAAACAGCAATTTTCAGCACCAGAATATAGTATTTATCCATTGTAATGACAAGTCTGACTGTATTCATCCGAAACAAATGATGCCCAAATTGTTACCTTTTATTTGTACCTACCGTCTTAGCTTTACATAACTCGGTTTTTTTTTTTTGTATGAACACTTGTTAAATGTCTGATTCATCAACTTATCTTATTAAACATATTTCCTGATGGAGCTTGGAGACATAAAAAAAAAGGCAAAGGGCTTTCTGTTTCAATCACGCACAGAGGCAGATATAAACAGATATTAAGATGTCAAGAACAGCTGGTTTGTCCCAGAACTAATCTGTTTCATTCAAGCCATGCTGAGCATAATAAACAAAGCAATAACTGAGAAATTGCTCTAACATTTCTAAATGCATGAACAACAAATGGGGAAATCTAGTTCATTCTATCATATTGAAGAAGCATCAAGTTATCGCCAGGGGAGGTCCATTTGGTTGGAAACAGGAAATCACATGATCAAATATGGTGGTGGTTCATTCCGGTACAAAGGACAGCAATTTAACTCTGACATGTATGATTTAACGGTTCAGAAAATGATCAGAGACGAAACCACGTAATATTATTTACACTGGAATGATAAAATGGATTCAGGTGTGAGATGTTGCGATGTAAGCGAACTATCAAAGCGTGACAATTTTCACGGGGCTCACGTATGGGATGAACGCTAACATTTGCATCAGGACTAGTCATGTAGATCTAATGTTGTTGAAACTGTTTCGTGGCGTAGATTGTCTAGAGGTAAATAAATTATGTTCTATAAGGAACTACTTTTAGATTCCAAAAACAATGACATTGTTGATATCTATTATCTAACGCCTTCAAGGTTTTTTTCGTGCACACAAATAAAAGCGTTGAACTTACTGTTTGCTTCGTATTTATCGCATTGCAAAACACTCCAAACTACCGCATTTGATAAGTCTAAACAAGCTGCTGGATATTTGATATAATATACTTCCATATTTCACATGAACTTCAGGAGTTTTCACCCCTTCAATTTAAATTAAGACGTTTTTTTTTCAATTTCGGCTAAATGTCAATTTTCCGTAAAACACTTTTAAGTGTTGCTTCTCTCCGCGGTGGCTTTTGTGACTATGAAAAAGAGGCTTTGGCCTACTATGCTCGAACCAACACATCCTTATAAGGAAGGCCGTGTTCAAGATGAAGCAGATATTAAAAACACTATTCTATATAATTCTGTGATTTAAAAAAAAAAGCACAATTAATTTGACCATGAGCAGTAAGCATGTAGATCTGGACATGGCCTTGGATGCCTGTGGGAAAAAGTCTGTCGAAAAGATCTCTAATGCTAATGTGTTGTATTGTATATTTCAACTGCTTACTTATTAGACTATACTAGACTAACTTCCAATTCAATATAAAGGATGGGTTTCACCATCCACATCATACTTTTTACCCTGCGCTTGTGGATTTGCCGAAAGCAATACTTGATTGTACTGTTGAGGGTACACTTTCGAGGTATTTATGCACAGTTTGCTGATTATTACAACAGTAGTATCTATACTCAACTAGGCCCTGTTACAAATATATATGTGTTCATAGTGCACTAAGCGTTCGTTATCTTTGCTGCAACCATGTTCCTTTACAATTGCTTTAACAAAACTTGATCTCTTTTGGGTTACAGAATGAAGATTAATTTTGCTATTCTTTATCTATTTTTTTTTGCTATGGGCTCAATAGGGCTCTTGAACTGCCTTTGTGGACTGAAACATTTTTCACCCATCCGGCCCTAGATCTAAGTAATTTTCAGGATAATTTCTGCCCTAGATTTTAAGCTTATTGAAGGTATAACAGTGCAGTTGAAATTTTGAGCTAGGTTGCTATATTTATAAACATCTTCTTTTTTTTTCTCCAGTATTCAAAATCTTTGTGGTTCTATAGCTGCCTTTGCCCACCCTTGCCTACAACACACATACTCACGAATACAGTCATAGCTCTAGCCAAAAATATACTTTTAAAAATGCGATCGTTTTCCATCATGTTAAAATTCGCCCCTTGAGCCCCTCATCTGTGGGTACTGTTCCTTTAAAGAGATCTATATACAATAGCTGTATGACCTTAGATCGGAAGTGCATTTATACGCCCGTGAATATAAATCTACAACAAAATTTAGAATTGGAGGTTCCCAGACTGCTACAGCAGCAATGCAAATCAATCAACAAGGCATATTCTGCAGGAGGGCAAAAACCTAAAGCAACAAAGACAGAGACTTTGGCTTATAGAAATGGACCTAGGTGACAAACTCCTAAGCCAATCACAAAACTAACCTGAATACGACAGGGCAGATTACATTTTTTTTAGATAGGTCTGTTGATGTAGTCAGAAAATAGTGTACGCGCAAAGAAGAAGAAGAAGATGGAGAAGAAGAAGAAGAAGATGGAGAAACAGAAGACCGTAACCATGAATCAGCAACGTTACTTCTTTTCTGATCAACTGACACAATAACATTACGTCTTTTCTCTTTCGCTTATTTTCTCTACAGGTGGATGCAATGACAGTCTCCCAACTTTTACTTTTGTCTTCCGCCTCATCACCGTCTAAGATTTCCTTTAGAAGGTGCTGCCACAATATGGCTTCGCCCGGATACTTTTGATAACAAGGACTCCAGGATTTGAACTGAAAAACTGACGGAGTGGCCGAGAGGTGGGGCACCCTTCTCTTAAACTGAAAGATCCCTGGTTCGAATCCTGTCAGGGGCAGGTACCCCTTGGGCATCTCTCGCACCTTTCAATGTCATCCTCTTATCGGTAGCCTCACTCAGGTACAAGCCTCGCCACTGAAATTGCTTTTTACTTTGCTGAACAGGAACATTAAGATCAAAGCAAAAAAAAAATTGAACTGAAGGCTAAGACTTTTTTTAATGTCATGATATCTTCGTTCGAACACTACATTTCTTGATTTCAGACAATGTGACGAGCATACTTACTTGACTGACAACAGTGAGGTTTGTGACATACTTTACTAGCACACAGGCTCCTATAAGATCCTCCTCATTCAGCATCTCTCCGTCCCTTCTTAAACTCTTCTTTACTATAACGTGTGGATGTTTCCCAGATCTTGCCCTGAATACCACAGAACAGCTTCCCTGTACTTTTTCTGTGAAATGAATCAACCTTTGCTTTTCCGAAAGCTGGACGGTGAAGCAATGAACGACGGGCTAGTAAGGAAGCTGAAGTCCAGAAATTTTGATTTTTTTTTTTGTTCATTGGACTTCTTTCGGAATGTCAAGTAAGCGTCAAGCTTTATGTGGATTGGGATGTTTGGTTTATATGAACATAACGAAGATGAAGAGTGTTTTTCTGTGTTTAGATCGCGTTTTATAAGATAAGAACTCTACCACTGCTATTAGCGCCAAAAATATACAAGAGTATAGAGATTTAATAAAAGGTGATTATAAGTTTATGATTGTCTTCTTGCATTTTATCATGTCACTTAGAGCGAGGGAGTGGCAGATTGAGACAAGATAAACTAAAATCTATTTTCAAATATGTCAGTATTTTCATTTCGTGTTGTTTTGTGACATAATATTACATTTTATGACATCCATTAACTGAATAATAATCATGTATTAAACAAAAATTATCCCAGGCCTATTCTCTTACTCTAAAACTCCATAGAAAATTCACAACAGAAAATCTTTAGCAGTGACGAATATAATGTGTATCACGGACGAGTTCTCAAAAAAACATAGATGGAACAGAATTAAGCTCACTTTTAGTTACGGCCAGATATTGATCAACATAGCTCCATTGAAAGCATGGCTGAGAGTCGAAACTATGCAAAATTTGCGGACAGCTGACCCCTTATTCCCCCCTCTTCTCTCTCCCCCCACCCCTTGAACCATCTCTCCAATCTACTGCCACGGCGGCATTCCTATTTAAAGGATGCTGCTGTGGACCTCTCTGTAGCAATAAAAGTTCGACAAGAAAACAGATCCTTGCCGCAACCATGCACTTTAAGCGCGCATTCCATTTTACCGATTTATCTTACCTTTTTCATCCCTTCCCACTTTCAACCTTTTCTAAAAAAGAAAAAAAGTCGAGCATATAGATCTACCAGAGTATCTGTCACACGAAGTTGTGCTTGGAGCAAAAATATGACCACAACCGACAACTCTTGTGTTGAGAACGACGTTTTTGGCGCTAGACTGTCTAGATGTTTTTGACAGCTTAGGCCAATTTTTTTTGTTTGTTTTTGTTCGAAAGTCTCCGCCTTCTCACATCTTTCATAGCTTTTCTCTCTTTCCTTCTGCATTCTCTCTCCTCTTCTTATCTCACCTCACTTCCTTCTCTCCATTCTCGCAGCCCCCGCACTTCTTCTTTCCTTCCTCTGCCCATCTTTTCCTCCGTCGGTGTTTCTCCTCTGTCTTCACTCATTTTCCGCTCAGACCTCCTTCGCCTGCGCCTCTCTTCCTCTGCCCTCGCTCTTCCCGAACTTTCATCCCTTTTCTTTCCCTCGGCGTTTCTTCGTTGCCTTCATCTCATTCATTAAACCTCCACCCCTTTTTCCATGGTCATACACTCCCCTCCTCCTTTACACTTGTTTCTGTCTTCTCCGTCTTCGTCGTTCTGTTCTGCTCTCTCGCTCATCCCCTTGCCCCCTTTTCTAATCTTGATGTTCTTTTCCTGTCCTTACTGCCTTTCCTCAACCTCCGCCTTTTCCTCCTTCTCTCGCGTCCCTCTTCTTCTCTCCTCACTCCTTCCTCTCCCCTTCTTTTTCTCCTCTTGGTCTTTCTTCGCTGTCCTAATCTCGTTACTTCAACCTTCACCGCTCTCTTCTTCGCTACCCTCGCCTCTGTTTCTCCTCTTCGCTCCATTTTTCTCTATGTCCGTCTGTCCAAAATCTGTATTATGCTATATTACATCTCCTCTTCTTTTCTGTCCATGACTTTCCTCTCCTGTTCTGACCCGGTTTTCTCCACTCCAGCCCCCTCTCTCCTCCTTCTCAATCCCCACGCTTCTCCTCCGGTCTCCTCCGGCCTCTTTCTTCCTCTTTCTTCTTCTTTCTTCCTCTTTCATCCCCACCTCTTTACATCTACCCCTTCCTCCCTCTCCTTTCTTCCTTCGTCTTTGCCACCTTCCCTCCCTCCTTACCCGACTCCGCTTTCGACCCTTCCTCCCCCTCCCCTCCCTCTTACCATTCATTGCTAGGCCCGATTAAGACAAGTGTTGCGTCTCCTGACCTCAGCACAAGGATCGTTCTCTTGATGAAATGGGCAAAGTTTGGATGTATGTGATTAGCTTGTCAAGTCAAAATGGCCATGTCAGGAACTTTATCTTTTCTGCGGTGCCCGTTTTTTCTGTTTTTTGGTCACTTTTGCCTTTTTCTTTCCATGTGAGGTTAAGCGTAAATACTAGCGGAGAAGAAAAGGGATTCCAGCTTTTCATCGTTAAGCTGCAGGCAGTGTAAAGCAATGAAAAAAAATGTAAGGGGAGGGATAGGGGGGGGAGGGGAGGGGAGAGGAGATGGCATCCCTTGCTTTATGTCCATTCAGCACACACTTTTTGGAAGAAAAGACTCTCTTTTTTTTCTGGCTGAGATCATAGCCATAATCTAGGTAGGAAAAATGAAGAGCAGAACTTTTCAACGCACGTTTTCGTTGATATCATTCTTCCGACAAACTCCAGTATTTTGAAATTTTGCACCCAGGCATTAAAGACATTTTCTTCGTGATTTTTTTTTGTTCAAGACATTTTAGTCACGATTCCTAGAATGTTCTTTACATAAACATAATACAAATCTTGTGATAAGGTGAGAACTTGCACATTAACGGTGGGATCTCTCACCATTATAAGTTCTGCAGTAACTCTGCATGTTGAAAGCTATTAAGGATGCATTCAGCACCAGTGCCCTAGTGTAATCCTTACGATGTTAAGAGATCTCATTGTTAATGCGCAATCTCTAAAGGGTCTAGCCGAAAGGAGTTATATAGATGACCCAAAATAAATTTGAGAAGGGATAACAACCCTGCGCTACTATACACACTATGCAGATAGAAATATAAGTGTTGGATACTTGACATCAAAAGCAAAATGATGTAGTACCATTTCGCTCGTTTCTCTATCATCTCTTTCACACCAGTGTACGCACGAGTTCCACACTGTAAAGCAGGGCTGTTTTTTGCTTGGCCCCTGCAATTTCACAAAATGGCGGGCCACATTTCATTCTGTGGGCAGAGCTTAGCAAAGGGTACGCTTTTGGTTGGTAAGCGCCAGACACAGTGAGAAAGATGCACACCTACTAGGTCTTTGACACCTATTGTTTTTTTCTTCTTAACATATCGCGTGAACAATACGTGAACACTACTAATGTTTTGTGGGTATCCCGTGGTTACTGCAGTGCATAAACTATCGTGAGGATAATATTATGCATGCATACGACCAGGTCTGGTCGCCTGTGGCCGTATGCATAATCCATACGTTAGTTAACATATTGCTTTAACCACAGTGAACACCACTAATGTTTTGGGAGATTTCCGTGGTTACCGCAGTGCGTAAACTAACGTAAGGATTATGCATACGGCCAAGTCTGGTCCCCTGGACTCTCGAGTTGATGAGGCCGTATTGTACTTTGACCTCATTGTTAAACACTTCGCTGCGCATCTGCTTGCATTTCTCCCGCTTTCATTCACACTGTCGTTTTCTTCTCCCTGTTCCACGTTTCCTTGCATGTCTTCGAGAGGTTTATCAATTAATAACCGTGCCCTCTCTCTTTCTCTGCCTTGGATAATTTCCCAAGGGAAGCAATAATAACCATTGTTACTCACTTCCGTCATGGATTTATGTCCCTTCATAAAAATCGTACGCTCTCCATGTTTGTTTGTTGATATCCAGGTTTCTTTTATTCTTATTTTACGCTCTCATCCTCTCTGCTTATTCGTGTGTGTTTGTGGCATAGATTAGCAATAACTAGACCTTGGTTTTAAGTGCACAAGATTTATGTCCCTAAATATTGACAAGTCGATATGGCCTTTACGGTTGTATGGACCCAAT